>JASFAT010004211.1:57500-184154 GCA_031353405.1 Baronia brevicornis
TTTCGGAATCAATGGTTGCGAGTTCGTTTTCCGTCTGGCATAAAAATTAATGGCCTACAAGTATTTACACCGAGTCTGGGTGTCCCACCACTTCGCTATGGATAAACGAAGTGGGTTAACCTTCATTACTCCAGAACGGGAGGAATAGAACCGGAAGCTCGTGCCCAGCAGTGGGACATACACATATGTGTGGGTGTGTGCGCGTATATCCTGACCGTGTTCGGCCATGGCGATTGGCAAATCTACATATACAAGTATAGGATGTGTAAAGTTTCCGTTTAAAATCGCACTCATGTCTTATTTACACTCATAACAAATATGTATATAATTACTAGCCTTTGCCCGCAGCTTCGCTCGCGTGGAATTTGGTCTACTACATTAAGTTTCGTGACAGATCATTTTAAATAAATATATATATATATTTTTTTTACTTAATTTATGGTTCACAATTTTGGTCATAGTGGCTTCCACATAAAAGGTAGATATATGCTGTTGCGGACTTTAATTTAGAACTATTCAAGACAAACAATCATACGGTACATCATCTTTGTGTAACTCCAATGGTTTAGGCAGCGTATGCTAAGATAGCTCTCAGAGGCCAGATTTTTTCCGACTTAATTGACATGTATCGTTATATTACGACCAAAAAATTACATAAAATCATTACAAATTGTAGCCTATACGTTATTCCGATGTATAACCTATATTACTGTAAAGTTTCATCCAAATCCGTCCAGTAGTTTTTTCGTGAAAGCGTAACAAACATACATACAAACTTTCGCATTTATAATATTAGTAGGAAAGTAAGAATAGGATAGGATAGGACTAGTAGGATCTAACTTAAAAAATAGATTATCAGATATCATGAAAATAAACTATTAAAATACTTATTTCGAATATAATCTTTTTATACAATCTCACACCATTAACAGATTGCATAAATTATTTAAAGTTAGCTTAGGTTAAACAATGTCATTTGTCAACAAACTGATAACCGAGGTTAACCTTCACAAATGGTTATCATGCTAGCTGAATACACAATTAGTTTATTCTTATGTAGCAAACTATTATACTGCAAAAGGCCTTAGCTAAGTTCTGCAAAGAAAACACTAAGGAAATTATTTTCGTGGTGCCTCATATATTGTATAACTATATTAAAAACAAACTTTATTGCATCATGCAAATTAATGTTATTTATGAATTTAGGTGACAACTTTATCAGCTACTCGGAAGTAAAGTTGTTAAGAGGGAGGGCTAATGAAAGAGCTATACTTGGAGTTTTTCTGGTAGATAAGATTCGTAATGAGGATATCTACCAGAGAATCAAAGTAATCGACATAGCGCTTGAGTTAGTGAACAATAGTAATCATAAGGTCAAAGAATCGTTGTTTCTCCGGAGATTTTCCGACAAACTTGACGATTCTCTGATCGACAACCGTTTAAGTAACGAGTACTAGAACGAAGACCGCGTCTTAGTGAGCGTAATGTGAGACACCCTACGCTAGATGGAGTGACGATCTACTCAAGGCGGCTGGAAACTGGATGTGTGTAGGCAAAGCTCCGAAAAAATGGCGTGTCTTCAAGAAAGCGTTTCTCCAACAGTCGACTACTGTAGACTAATTATTATTATGTTTAAGTTTTAGATATACATACACACATAATTTTATTGATTTTTTTAATGAATTAAAAATTACAACAATACTACGAAATTGTTGAATCTTAAAAAAATATTCTTCCTTGATGGCAACTAGGTATAAAATATATAATATTTAATAAGAAGTATCTTGAAATATACTAATACAGCTTGTCACATTACATCTTGATAAAAAACGTGGTCATTCTACCAATACCATATATGGTCTTTTGCTGTCAACTAAAAAAAAACGGTTCACGCATTTACGCTTAATGGTACTATATCATACAATATCCCTCGAGAATTAAACATACGAGTATATAAGCGATAATAACATAAGATTATCAAAATAAACTAAAAATAACTTTAAGTTTTTATTTATTGGCGGGTAAAGTCTCAACATCAAACTTAGTACTTACATCAATTGTAGTTAACTTAAAAAGAACTGAACAAACACATTTTCTTGTATCAATTTCAGACAAAATTGACCCGGACTCCTCCTGCAATTGTATCGAGAGCGGTCCCGGTAGATATTTGATTACTCGGTGCTCGTAAAGGATTTGAAATTGCGCTCAACTTATATTTAATGAAGAACTACAGAAGAGTCTTATTGAAGTTATGTTACTTACCTATTTCTCCGCTTTCTCATGATACCTACATTGAATTTAGTTTTAGGGCTCCTTATAGATATATTTTTATGGTATAGGAGGGCAAACGAGCAAGCGTGTCACCTGATGGAAAGCAATCAACGCCGCCCATAGACGTCACGGAAGCGTTTTGCTTATGGTCCTATGTCCCCGAGGTGGGGCAGAGGGCGCCCACATGCTTCTCCATTGGGATCGGTCTTGAGCGACGCGCTTCACTTTAGGTGACTACGTCAACCCGATGGATTTCATCTTGGCCGCTACGGAGCGCTTCCAGGTGTGTTTGGAACGTTAGCGTTGCCGGCCTTTTAGGTATATATAGTCTTAGTTTTTGAAGGTGCCACTGTCTTATTGGTTCGGAAAAACCGCCGAAAGTAGCCAATTCCACAGAGTGGTAGTGTGCGGAAAAAAGTTTCGGGAGAAGCTCACCGCACTGGATCGCCACTTATCCATCTGGAAGAAAAAAGGTTTCATTCTCACTGTCTAGTGAGGATGGAACTTTTCTTTACGGCGAGTTGGTTGTGGAATTCGGCGGCAGGAATTATTCCAAAAAAATCCTCGGAGCACTCCCCATGGTAATAGCGGTAGAAAAGGCAGAGAGATGAGGTATCCGCAGCCCTAGAGAATCAAGTTGATTGTTGAGATTTTGATCATGGACGATTCGGATCAAACGACTTTATATGCGGTCAAGTGGAAGAAGTGGATACTGAGGGAAGAATTCCGATACATAGCTTACAATTAAGGGGAGTGTCTTTAAAGCGAGGAGATACGATAAAGGGAATCTTTTTGGTGGTAAATGCGCAAACTTATGTATTTTTGGGGTTGAATTGGATTAGGTTCCGCTGACCCTAATCCGAGACCTAGTCTAATGAAGTCCTACTTCATACACAAGTTTATATTCACAATTAAAAAATGTATCTCTCTCTTACTATTCATATTGTTATAATACAGGGGTGGCTAACCGGTCGGCGTTATTAGTTCAGACGATGGCGATAAGCAGAGATATCTAATTTTAATATACCTAATAATAATATAATAATAAACTGAAGTCTAAAAAAGTGTTAAATTGAAAATGTGCGAACACAGTGATATTTTAAATACATATTTCATATTTGTAAAATGAACAGAAATTTTAGAGTATAATCAAATGATCCGAGAAGAAATAAATAACTTATTTCGTAACAAAACCTCATTTAATCAAAAATAAAATTGAATTTACAATGATAAAACCAACGACAGATATTTGAATTCAAAATTGCCAATATTGTATATCGGTAATTTAAATTATTTAAATTATTATTGTATTAAGAACTTAATATTTATTATATTTTTTTGATGTAATAATTAGCAACATTTCAATTGGTAAGGATCGTGCCTGCTGTCTACGGTCGTGGGTTGGATTCTACTATTGAACTATTGATGTATACGGTTTGCATTCATTTAAACCATATTTTTCTATACTTTTTCAGTTTGGCTTTATTGAAATAGTTAACAATGGTTTTATTAATATCAAAACATTGCAAGATTTTAGTTTAAAAATAAATAATACTGTCGTACCAATTCATTTAAACGTATAAATAATAAATTTCGCTTAACTGCAAAATTATCTTTAATCGAATTCAAGGAGTGAACCGTATTAGGAAAGTGACCGGAATGTTAATTAGATATACGAAATTAGGAAAGCGACGACTCTGTCATTACAAATCCCTCGCTCTATCCGAAGCCGCGTTATTACTTTTCTGGGGTTCATTAATCAATAAAGACACACAGCATGTTTTAAATTGTAATCTTTTAATTATAAAGTGCATAGTGATTCAACTTTAGGTTTTGCCCATCTGCTCTAGAAAGCTGCTATTTTTTAGTGTATGTATGTATGTCTGTGTATATACATCTCTTTCTTTCATACACACATACGTCTGTTGTACAATATACACTAAATATTATACGTAATATTAATTTTTTCATCAACATAAAATATTATTATTAATATAAAAAATATAATTATAAGTTAATTCTGATAGTAAAACAGCCGTTTACAAAATCAACATCCACATTAATACTGATATTAACACAAAAATACAAACGACACATGTAGTTCCTTATTGTATATTTTACATGGGAATGTTTTAAGACATAATAAATTCCAAGCTTTAGGCAAGGGAGGGTTTGTAGCCAGTTTTGGGGGTTAAAACCCCATATTTTTTACATAAAATATTTTCGATTCCTACGAAATTTTTTGATGAAAATTCAATTGGATTAGTATTAACATACAATTTATAAATTTATTTTTATGAATATACGTTTATTTAACTTATCGATTTTATGCGTTTCATGTTGTAATTGTGGTTAAAACAGGTAATGCTAATTTTTCTTTTTTTTCGAGATTTTTTATAAAAAACAAAATCATGAATATATTTTCTCAATCATTAAATCAACAACACCAAACTCACAACACCACTCTTCCACAATGTACACGACACGTGTTTCGCCTCAACACGAGGCATCATCAGGTATAGTCACTTACACTTAAAGGTTGACTTCCGAAAAGTCTAATTTACGACCGTTTTTTGATAAGATTTAGTTTAAGTTCCCCGTAAATCTACTTCTTGTTTTTTCACATTTTTGTTAGTTACCTTAATCCTCCGTCGGATTTGTTCATTTAGAAAAAATAAATATCTATCAGACAAAATTCGAGTATAGCCCTCTTTGTAGCTCTCTGGCCGATTTTGAGCTTGTCGAATAGACGATCTGATGTAATACATAGTCATAAACGATTAAATAGTATATCTTTAAACAAATCTGCTATACAGGAACGTCCTCCAGAAATAAAAAAAAGTCGGCTTGTTGGCAAAAGAATTAAAAATATTATTTTTAAATCGTAAAAACAGTTATAAATAGTGTAAACGAAGCCCAAACAAAAGATAATGTAGAGGATTTACAAGCTGATCATGTATCTTTTTTCTTAACATGCTGATAAGCAATAAACACTTGACCGAGAATAAACAGCGCAGAAATTTTACATATGTAACGATTCGAAGAACTATATGTGTATGTGTTAAAAATGCTTTCAAATGTGTGAAATGTAAGATAGAAGACAGAGTCTGGAATTCTTATATTCTGACATAAAAGTTAAAGAAATAAAGTTTCGCAGACTGCTAATTGGTTCCCGGAGTAGACTAGGGCCGCTCCATTTCTTTCCGTGGGTGACGTACGAGGTGACTGAGGTAATAAATACCATTAGATGGGTAATAAATACCAGTAGATGGGTAGCTGCGTCTAAAACTAATCTGCTATCTCCGCAACGTAACCATGGGGATTACAACACCAACCTCTAATTTTCAAGGAGGCCGATGTCCAGCTGTAGACTTTTACAGCTATATTGATGATGATGATGATGATAACACTGGTAATTCAATGTATGAGTCCACTCAATAATGCCATATCGTAATTGACGACTGTTTTCGACTTCACAAAATTCTACAGCAACACTATAGTGTCATAACGACTAATGATTGTTGTTATGTACTCTAATTACTAATTTAATATCGAAAAACAAAGATACGAACCGTGCTTATATTCTTTAACTATTTCTTCAAAAAATATGTAAAGACGCATAACCAAATCTTATTAAATTGATCTATGCACATGCCAGCCGCAAGTTTTGTCCCCTTATTGTTTGTAAGAAAGAATAAAAGTTATTTCTGACTATAACAAAAAAAAAATTGCTTTTTACTAGACTACTGCCAATAAATTCATAAAATAATAAAAAGACAATAAATTGAGAGAACCGTATAAAAAGGATAACCTAACCTACATGAGATACCATTATTTTTAATCCTTATTTTACTGATGATCCTTCCGAAATAGCAAACACGAACAAGCCTATTATTACGTTAATGGACCGATTTGAAATCCTACTCTCATTGGACAACATAATCCGTTTTGATTGGACCCTCATTTTAATCCTAACAAGCTAAGTAATTAACTAGATAATCTGATAAACGTTCTGGCCGAAACGGTGAGTTTTCATTTCACTAAAATGTATTAGCAATATCTATATTTCGATATTCGATTTGGTATCGAGATGTATTTCATGACAGAATAGATTTTTAAGGATCTGTAATTCTACAATTTTTGAACTTTAATTGGCTTTTACATTTATATAAATTTTTGAAAATTCTACAAGAATTTTCAACATGAAATGAAAACATTGCAGAACTACGGGCACAGATGTGCCTGATTGTGGGTAATAATGTGAATTACGGAAAAGGAAAAAGGAAATATTGGTAGGGGAAGAAAAAAATAAAGAAGAGGAACGAAATCACGCTTCCAGCTCTCTGCGTTCACCGTAAGAAACGCAATAACACAGTAAAATGATATCCTTTATTTTAAAAATATTTTGTGAGGATGTGGTACCAGGTCAAGCCAGCTCATTTTCACTACCATGGCTATTAAGAAACTTGGATTTAAGAATAAAACAAGGAATTAAGAATTATATCAATATTGTTGAAATAACACAAGAAAATTTTGTTATGTAATTTTAAATAGGTATTAGTATTATTTCCTTTAGAATTGCGTATCAAATGTAAATTTTATAGTCATATAATTTTCATGAAGAGCTGTTGTTGCATAAAACTGCTAACGAAAACAAACATCGCGTCAAAATAATTATTTAAGTCCGACCACAAATACGCGGAATATGATTAAGTATGACTACTCAGGGTTGCCAATTGTTAAAATGTAGGAAATTAATTTGAATAAATTTGTTTTCATAAAATAAAATTAAATACAATGATATTCGGCACATTCAGAAATTAGATATCATATGCAGATAAACTTTAAAGTGAATTGCCAATGCAATTTTTGCCCATATACGCCAAACGCCAAAAACCTTCAATTGAATAAATAAAAATGAATGAAAGAGACCAAAGTCCAGCAGTGAATTGTGTTTAATTGTATAGGAAGGCAAACGAGCAAGCGTGTCGTCTAATGGGATGGGGAGGCAACCAATGTCACTCAGAAACATTTACAAACCATAGGAATAGCAGAAAAATTGCCATCCTTTGGAAATGTGTAGGCTTTTTTGAAGGTTCTAATGTCGTATCGGTTCGAAAATACCGCTAAAAGTAGCTAGTTCCGCAGAGTGGTAACGTGTCGATAGAAGTTTCGACTACTACACTTACGTATATTGATTACTTTAACTATTTTTTTAAACTAGGTGTGGACACTTAATAGTCCACTGATAAAAAATATAATTCCCATTTGAATAATCCACCATCTCCCGTTGGAATATCGTTAGTTGGCTCATAAAAAAGGATAATTAATAATTTAGAGATGCCAACCCTGTCCTAATTCCATAAGGAAAACAAATGAAATTGTAAGTTATGTTTATTTCTGAGCAATTCGGAACATATGTGCGCTGTTTGTTAATGTTATCGGTGGTAACCTTCAACAAATAAAACGATATAGCTTTTAACAATATCACATTACTATTAAAATTAAAAAAAAAGTCATAAAAAGATTTCAAAATAAGAGCAAACATATTTGCTCTTATTTTTAAAATATTACCTTAGAAATTTCTAACAAAACTAATGTGTTTGACAATATACTCTAAAGTTAAAACAAATTTTTTAGTGATACCAGTAATGTAAATGTAAAACTAAAAAATGGAAGCAGTATAAAAAAATGTAATGAATATATTATGTAAATGTAAAGAGAAATTATTATTAAACATAATTTGTTAGAAAAATAAACTAGCACATACCAATTTTAATTAGTTCGACTTTGTTATAACTTCCTGTTTACACATTGCACAACACATTGTTATTAATATTTGTACTTAGTTAAAAAAAAGCAAAACAACACGAACGCCAAACTAATTCTAATGTAGTTTTGAGCTATTTAATTTTTTACTTTATAAATTTATATATTTTCAATAATGTACAATAGATTGTTTATTCCACTATATATACATTTATACACCTTTTAAAATCTGCCTTAAAACATTTATACAGGAAATCGCAACTTTTCATTTCAATAAAAACAACTGCAAAATTTGTCGGAATATTTAGTCTGAGAACGCAATCGATGCGTCCATTTCTTGCAACCGCTATTTGAAACTGAACTCTGAAACTGAAGAGAAACATATCATACGTACAGCTTTCAGCAAATCTATAAGAGAAAGTACACAACATTCAGTGTCCTTCTCTAATCGTTTATATTGCCTTAAGCCCATCTCGCTTACTCCTGTTATCCCGGCCACATATAAAACCGAAAACATCTTAAAAAATATCGAATTACTCACATTACGCGTAAAATGGAACGCATATTTACATTTTTCATTTTAATACACTGAAGTTCCTCGACCGACAAGCTTGACGCTAATTTTGGCGGGAAATTTTATGTCACGTCTAACATTTTTCACGAGTTTAATTAACGCCACAAAATATATCTTGACGTTCAATTTAGTACTGTTTATTATGATAAAGCCGGGCTATTCACTTAGTTATTGGTTGTTTTATTATTACGCAAACGTACCATATGGCTATGTGCTTTCTTTATCGGTTAATGACGCATTAAAGATGGACGGTGTAGGTTTCCTTCTGGTCATTAAAACAATTTACGATAGGCATTGTGTTAGGGACTTTTATTGCACAGCAGTCGCGGACGGCTTAATAAAATCTTTTATTATTCCCTTTTCTCTTAGCTAATATAAAATGTGAGTGTAAAATCAATATTCAATAAATATTTTTGCTAATCTACCTTTAAGTTATAAGCTATTCGTAATGTCGATGACCATGATCTCACTGAATGGAGTGCTCCGAGGAATTGTTTGGGATAATTCCGGCCGCTGAGTTCCACTACTGCACAACTCGTCACAAGGAAAAGTTTTATCCTCACCATCTGGATGAGTCGCGATCGAGTACGGTGCATTTTTCCAGAAACTTCCTTCCACGCACCACTACCCTATGGAACCAGCTACCTCCAGCAGTGTTTCCTAATCGATACGACATTGGAACAAAAAGTAAGCTTACACTTCCTTTAAAGGCCGATAACGCTTCTGCCCTGCCTATGGCACTGTGGATATCTATAGGCGACGTTGAATGCTTTCCTCAGGTAACAAGCCTGCTCGTTTGCCTTCCTATCCCATAACAAAAGTTCCCGTTTACTCCATTTATAACTTATTTTTATTTATTATTTCTATATATTTTTATTACTACCCTAATATGAATTACCTTTGATATTATTCACATGGAAAAATTGCCGGCCTAATAATAGCTCAATGGCGAAGCTACAGTCGGAATAATTGTGAATTTTATCGTATCGGAATAAATAAGTATATGTATATCCTACAGGTGTTTATTCTGAGTATAGGTTTTCTGTCAATTCACCAGACAAGGTGGGTATTCTTCATTTCTTAGAAATCGGGAGGCCCCGTGGCTAACAGAGGGTCATATCAGGATTCACCGCTCCATCGCCAATTGATAAAACGACGGCAGAGTTTATTAGTTAGCATCTTCCTCTGAAGGTATTTATAACATTGTAGTGCGCCTATAGGGTATTTTAGAAAGATGCAGAACACGGCGAGAAATCATAAAAATGTATTTTTGCATAATACATTCATAAGGAAATCTTTTTGACGTTAATTTTAAATAAAAAATAATAAATTATCAGTGGAATTAGAGACTTAGAGAAAGAAACGGCACAAGATACTCTGAAATTTTTTTTATTGAAGAGCAGGCAAACGAGCCAGTGGGTCACTTGGTGGTAAGTCATCACCGCCTTCCATAGATATTTGCAACGCCAGAGGCGTCGCAAATCCTTTGCTGTCCTTTACGCACGTGTCTTAAATACCCCTATGACGTAATCGTTCAGGTCATCAATCAGTTCAACAACAATAAAAAAATTAATTCAAATCTCATATTTTATATTTTTCATGTATATATATATATATGTCGGGGTATTCAGCCCTAGATGGTTTTTAAAAAGGGGGACGTCAGCAGAGCTGACGTCACCAATGTCCTCTACACTCATTACAGGTGATAAAACAAAATACTTTCAACGTGATCAAATTATAATGACGCTATCTTGGCGTTTATAAACATTTACTATAATTACAACACAATAAACTGGAACATAGACTCACAAAGGCAACCAAATCACTTTTCAAAACGATCACTTTTAAAATTAGTAATTCTAATGTTATAACCTTTGTTACGATTAATTACAATATAAAGGCACTATGAATAGGCTGCCGGGTACTCACAAGAGATCTCGACCTTTCTATCCCAAGTCTCGTTCTGGAATGTGACTCTATGATGATAATATTTCGTTTTTGAAACAATCTCTTAGCGCCCATAATTTATACAGCGCCAATACTTCTTTTTATCACAATATTCTAACAATTATTATTTATGACAATTCTAAGATTAAAAATCATAAAGTTATTTTTATTAAATATTAATTAGAACATATGTTATTTTAAAGTTATACATAGAATAGCAGTTCCATTTAGAGTGCTCTCGCAGCGTCAATACTTTTACAGCGGCAATACTATTTCTTACAATATTGTAAACAATTATTATTTATTGGTAATTCTAAGCTTTCAAAAACATAAAGTAAGTTTTAATGATTTATGAGTGAACATTCTCGAATTTAAATCTTAATTAAAACAATAAACCTTTAAAATTACACGCATAGAATGGCAGTTCCGTTCTAGGAAACTGCCTTCGCAGCGCTAATACTTTTTAAAGTGCTCATACTATTTTTTATCAAAAACATTCTTAACATTTATTATTTATTGGTAATTCTAATCTTAAAAAACATAAAGTAAGTTTTAATGATTTGTGACTGCCAATTCTCAATTTAAATCTTAATAAAAACGTTTCAAAATACACAGAACTTCCGGTAAACAAAGAAACCAATGCATCACATTTTATTTGCCATTAATAAAATGTAATGCAATTGTAAGTTGAATAATTCATTATTACTTATAATTTATGCGATCAATTTCAAACAGTCTCTTATAACAAAGTTTGTTGTGAAAAACAACTAATAAACGTACCAACGTACTTCTAGTTCTAGCCAAATATTAAAATTATCCATAGTTAATTATTATATTAAACTTAACGCTTAATAATTTATCTTAAAATTAATGATCTTAAATTATTGCACTTATTTTTGATAAATAAAGTTTTGTACAAAGATTCTTAAATATATTTGCCTTCATAGCGACTTCCCGTCGACATATATATATATATATATATATATATATATATATATATATATATATATATATATATATATATATATACATATATACATATCAAGAATATGAGAATTGAATTAATATTTTTTAATTTTAGTATGTTTTTTTAATCTATTTGGCAACCACAACATATTACAAAAAGAGTTTGTAAGAGAAAGTGGTATAGTGTAATTACAAGACGTGTAAATGCACAGCATGGTAGCCATCATTTTCATTTTCATAGTGAAAAAGAAAATAATTGTTATAATAAAGTAGTAAATAATATATGAATATATTATTTACTAATTGGGTGAGGCCTATGTCCAGCAGTGGACTGCCGCGGGCTGATATTGATATTGATATGAATATACATAGGTAGAAATATACACATTCCTTGCAAAAAGTACATGGGCTTAGGAAACGTCATCTGATTTGACATTTTAATTTCCATCTTCATCAACGGCCTTTGGGAGTCCACTTTAGGACATAAGCCTCCCCCACCTTAGCAATCCTTGTCACTTAGTTTCAAAGCCAGTTTCAGCTTACGCAGACTGTTGTTCCACTTTGTGTCCCACACTACTTGTACTTAGATGCACGCTTCACTCCAGCACGCGTTTAAACCAGAGTTGTTGTTGCTTAAATTTTATTATATTATAATCGACATTTAAATTACTTTAACTTTATTTATAGCAGTTGCCCTCGTATCAATATAAAAAATATTTTCAAAAGCAATACGTATGTTGTGTTTTATAAAATATTGTTTTCAAAATAAATTTATTTTTAAATAACAGCAGCGTGTTATTTTTTTTATAGTTCATTAACCCTTTTACTTTTAACACGTCACTGATCTCTAGTTTAACGTTATATTTTAGTTCAACGTTCTCACGTGTTCACTTATATGGACGAATTTTTAATTTAAACAAAATATTTAAAAAATAAAAAAACAAAATATATAAAAACTTGTAGAACCAACGTGTTTTCTTTAAACTTGAACTTTATCTATGAGTTGTATTCTATACGAGAAAAGGTAAAACATCTGATATGTATTGATGTAAGTATCTACTCAGTTTTACAAAAACCTAATCGTACTAGTAAAAAAGACACGCAGACCTAATTTATTAATGTTGTCGAGTTCAATACCGTAATGGAACTGAAGCTACCTACGTCTATATACGGAATTGGAACACCACATTTATAATAATTAGTTTTCGACCTTGTGTTCTGTTAACAAAGGCACTCGACTTTTTATTTAGAAAATTTAATTATTTTGAGTTAATATCAAAACATTGAGAATCCATTCCTCCATCCATCCATCCAAATACATTCAATCCATCCATCTACAGTGATACGGGGATTTGTCATTTGTGCAGGAATGGATATCAACACTTGTTTAAAACGGATAGACGGGATACTCAGGCTTGGAATAAATAATCTGTACGCCAGACATTTATTTAGCCCAATGTAGGAATCGGAACCACGACCGTTGATTTCAAAAGTGGTTACTTGGCCACGGAGCCAATTAAGTCGTAAAATTTTTTATTTAGTATGATGCAATTCAAAAATACAAATACAAAAATACCATTAAAGATAATCTTTCCAAATATTTTGTTATGATGACAAAGACAATTAATGGAACAACCAAAAAATCAAGTTTATGTACAACTTTACAGTTCAATACAACTTTGAACCTTAAAAGCTTTAAAGCGAATATTTTCATGCATCTTCAAACCCACATAAACTGATGTGAACAAGGATTGATAGTAAAAGCTAATTTATATGTAACTCAGATAAAGAATAAATTTGAGTCAGGAAACTAACTGGTTTTTTTAAAAAATATTACAATATTTATTGACTTTTGTTAGATAACCTTCCTGAGGTTAAAGAATATGATCTCAAACTTACACGTTTAGTTGAAAACGATTTTCCCAACGGTAATTATATATAAGGTATATTGTTTTAATTAATTTGTCCGCTCCATTCGTGCATTAGGTACGTGTGTATTATACACGTACCTAATGCACGAATGGAGCGGACAAATTAATTAAAACAATATACCTATATAACTCACGTTCAACGTTCCAACTTTATAGTATATTTTATTTAAAAAGCAGTACAAATAAAAATACATCGCTGTCTAATGGCTAATTTTACTTTACTTAAATTCTATTTGGCTTTACTTACGAAAAGTAAGTACACTGATTTCAATATTCAATTTTCTTGGCTATCTTTGCAGGAGAATTATGCAACTATAAAGCCAACAACGGTAATAGTTGTCGGTTTCTGGCTATTTATTGTTTCCTGATTGACAATCACGTGTAAATTGGGTGTATTTTTTCATTTATATTTATTTAGTTTTGCAATAATATGTAGACCTTATCGCTAAATATGATTGTTTATGCCTAAATTTGGGTTATCTTCCAATTTTGTTTTACAGTCAATCAGTGAACACTAGGCCTTATCGTAAGTTGGCGGGAAAAGTCACACGAGCGTGTTATTAAAAATTAATTTAAAGATCTTTTCCCGCAAACTGACATCAGTGACGTTGTGTTTTTGTATCATTTTCATATTATTATCCGTTATAGTGTTTAATTTTGGTTGTGTATTATACAATACAGTTCTATTAAGGTTTATGAGTGAAGTGATACGATATAAATGCATGTATTGTGACTTTTTAAATTGAATGAAAAAGCCCATTGAAGGTTTTGGTAGAATAACCACCATTTTATAAAGACGTAAGCTGACTTAACATTTCAAGAGATTTGATATTATTTCATTTTACTTAACACTGGCATAAAAGTTTTAACTAATTACCATTAAAGAAAAGATTTCTTTTCTTTTCTTTGATGGCAATGAGTTACAACGATTATGCCAGTGTCAAGTAAAATACAATAATATCCAATCTCTTGAAATGTCCAAGTCAGTTTATCACGTTACGTCTTGATAAATTAGTAGCCATTTTACCAAAACCGTCTATGGACTTTTTCAGTCAACTTAAAAAGATACGATACACGCATTTATATCATTCACTTAACACCTTAACACCTTAATCGAACTATATTGCATAATACGCCACCACAATTAAACAATATAACTGATAATCATATAAGATTATGAAAATTAAATAAAAACACAACGTCACTGATGTAAGTTGGCGGGAAAAGACTCAAGAAAAGATTTAGTTTAAAGTTTTAAGCGTTTTTTTTTGTTTTTACGGCTCTGATTTCAAGCTTTGTTAGAGCTTAAAATTTTAATTCTGTTTTTAAAATTGTTAAAAAACGCCACCTGGGTAGATAGTATTTATTCGTTATTATTCACAGTTCAAAATTATACAGCTAGGCGTAAATTAGGCGATATTAATAAAGGTGAAGGCGTAAAAGTTAGAGTGATATTGTCTTAAGTATATGCCATTTGCGTTTAGAACTGTGTACTAAAATTCTCAAAAATATAAGTTTAATTTTAAAATAATAATACTTATATTTATTACAGATATTTTAAGAAACCAGAATTATAATATAACATGATATTTTATTTTGGGGCCTTTTTTTCACCAAATTATATTAGTGACGTGTTTTTCTTTATTTTTCATAATTCTATATTATTATCAGTTATATTGTTTAATTGTAGTGATGTACAATATAGTTCGGTTAAGGTGTATAAATGGAGTGATATGAAATAAATTCGTGTGTCGTATTTATTTAAGTTAACAGCAAAAGTCCATGGGTTTTCGTAGAATAGCCACTACTTTATAAAAACGTTATACGATAAGCTAATTAAATAAACTTAGAAAACGGCCTAAAAAAGCTTGAACCCAGAGCCATAAAACCATTCAAAACAAAAAAAAAATATTTTATTACACTTGTTATACAAATTATTAGCGGTAATGTATTATCATCGTGCCCGTTATATTAGTGTGAAAGTTATCGTTATTATAACATAAGGAAAAGCATGCATTAATTCATTCATCGAAATATTTCGATTTAGTTTATGATTGAAATATTATTGCTGTTAAGAGTGAACTGAAGTGAGAAATAAAAAGGCTGTTTTAAATACATGAAACATTTAAACAAATTATAAGTTCATATCTGCTTACATTTATTTTTCTTTTTCGCCCTTCGGAATAAAAGTGGAAAATTTCAAGTATTAAAATTCTCGTTTTTTATAATGTCAAAAGTCAAACTAAATCTTATAGCGGCAGCATGTGAAAATATGGGGATCGGCGCTAATGGAACCCTTCCTTGGAAACTTAAGTAACTTATTTTTCTACGTTACCAACTTTTTAGGCGATCTTTTGTTGTTGATTTTAGCTATTAGGATACTGTAGGATTGTAGTGTTGCTTTAAATATTCTTTTTTTACTTCTCTCCTATAAACTTCATGTTTTCTGTTTATTTTTACGTATATTCAACAAAATAGGTATATGCTTATATTCATACAGGTGCTTACATTTTTAACATGCAAATGTATTTGCCCTGTAAAAACGAGAACGTAGTAAACTGCAAAATGAAAACTTATCACCAGAGGTAAAAAACTTAGGATTTCTGAAAACAAGTAGAAAAGTATTTGATCACTGAAAAACAGTAAGTTTCAACGCTGTACAAAACTTTCTTTGTGTCATAGAGCTATGAGACTCGGACTATTCAACACAGTATTTCATTCCGATCCGAACATGCAATGTTTTGCAATTTACAGCGTTTTCGCTTTTTTGCGTTAATCTAACGCTTTACTTTTAAATTAACATTTTTTCAACTTAAAGCTTAGCTCCTTAAGCAGTAAGGAATCTACTTAAAATTTAATTCATCATAAATTAAAATGGTACCAACAATAAAAAATATATATAAAATGTACACTTCAAGTAATGGATTACTTTAAATAATGTATTTATAATATATAGTTATAATACATATAATCTCTAGATTTATATTCAATAGACTAGTGAATGTTTCGTTTTAATTAAGTGAAGTTACTATGAACTAGTTTTGAGACCTATAGTGAGTGTTGTCTACCCATAACAAGAGATGTCTTTCTTTTTAGCTCTCTTAAATCAATGTATGAGTTAATATTCTACTAAAATTCTAAAGCATTTTGTTTATGCCTAAAATATTTATTCACATTTACAGAAAAGAAATGGCTTACTTTACAACGATGACTACAAATGTTAAGGATCCAAGTAAGACTAACGCAATCATTATGGGCCGAATAACTTGGGACTGTATACCATTAAACTATAGACCTTTGAGTAGCCGAGTTAACATAGTGCTTACTAGACAAGTGGATGATATAAAAGCAAAGGTAAATAATTTAAAATAGACTTATAACATGTATTTGATTTTATTACTATATTAATATTTATGTGTTCTTATTTTGAAATAATTTATGAATATGATATTTAAAGGTGTAACATTGTAATAAGAAAATTATATTTGAAGGTCCCAGAAGGAGTGATAGTCGTACCAAGTCTAGATGATGCAATAAGCTATATTGAAGGAAGAGAAGATATTGAGTCAACATGGGTCATTGGTGGATCTTCTATTTACAAGGTACTATATAATATTATTGTATTATTAAATAAGATATAAGTGAGGAGACAAGCACTTGGGTCAGTGGTTAGTGTACCTGATTTCTAAGGCAAGCATTCAATTCCCAGTCAAAATCTGAAATAGAAAAAGAAATATTTTTTAGTTTCTTAGTTATGAAAGATAAAGATATGCATTCATTTCTTATTATCTTTATTTGAAACGATGGGCTTATTGCTAATAATGATTTCAGAAAAAAAAGTAAAGGAAGAGAAAAAGAGTTTTAAAGAAAAGCAGTTGAGCCAGCCCATTTATGCATGCTCTATTCATCATCATTCATCTATGTTCTACCACTATTAATAAAATTGCCACAACCTGATAATAATAAAATGATGCCTGAAAGCCTGAAATGATGTGTTTAATTATTGTTTTGATGCTTTAATGCAACTAAATTATCAAAAAAGTGAATAATAATTGTTTGTTTTCTTCGTTTTTTTTTTCAGGCAGCAATGGAACACGAAAACTGTGGCAAAATTTACCTGACGGAAATACAAAAATCTTTTGACTGCGATGCATTCTTCCCTAATATAGACAAGCAACAGTTCCATTTGGTTGATGAGGAAGAAATCCCTGGAGAGAGACAATTAGAAGGAGACATTAGCTATTTTTTCAGGGTTTACAAGAAGCTGTAATTTGCTACTATTGCCATGCAACTATTAAGATAACTTGCTAACATAATAATAAGTATTGAATCGAAAGTAGATTTCAAAATAGATGATATCATTATGAATATTGCTCTCTTTCTGCTTTAAAAATATTAACTATAGGGTTAGATAATTTAAACACCCCGGTGACAAATGTTGCATTGTTGTGCTAAGACTTGCATTGTAGCTCTAGAAATTGAATTATAGTATTACTTGTTTCAGATATTGGTGAAGGAGTGTTTAGCATGATTATTATTGTGCTTGTTTCATAGTTTGTAAGTGTAAACCTATAAAGAATGTATATTTTATGATTGACTTTTAAGTTATAACATTTTATATGATTATTTGTATAAAATAATGAAAGAAAACATACTTGTAAAGGTCTTCAGGTGTTAATTTTCAAATTACACACATTCAAATATGAATAATAATATAATAGATAGAGCGACGGTCTACGCAAGGCGGCTGGCAGAGACTGGATGCGTGTAGCCGAAGATCGGGCTATGTGGCGCCTTGGGTGAGGCCTATGTCCAGCAGTGGACTGCCGCGGGCTGATATTGGATATATGAATAATGCGTGAAACTGTGGATTAACTTTTTAAATATTTTTGTGCCTTATATGTGTAAGTATAAATGAGTATAGATTTTGTACGTAAATAAAATAATACAATACATCTTCATCATCCTGATTTACTTAGATCTTTCTGCGTAGAATGCAATGTCTAGTCAGAAGAAAGGATTTGTACTTATTTATTATAATCAAGTAGATTAACATAAATATTTAGGCATTAACGAAGTATTAAAAAGCCTATGTAACTGCTGTGCTGTATGATGACAAACTAGTCCCCAAATTTCCAGTTTTCAATTATATTTAACGGAACCTGTGTCCAGTGTACCAGTCACGTAACTAATAAACGTGTTCCTAGGTGACATTGTGCTAGGCCTTAGCTTGTATTACAGCAAAACATTGCCGTTCCCTATATATTATTTGTATACCATAGAATATACAAATATTGATGACATACAAATAAAATGTAACTTAACTAGCGTATAAACTAAGATATTGTTTATTATTAACTAAGGATATATGTAAATTATTAATTAAAACAATGACCATTCTATTGTTAAAACATGGTCTTTATGCTAGTGTGTTTTTAATTAAAAATTCTTGAAGGTAATATGATGAACGTTGCTAGATTGTTAAAGTATATAAATAAAGCATTGTTCATGACATCAAGACAATTAGAGCATACTCATGTTATCTCAAACAATCTTCTATTAAAAAATAAGGGTTATATACTCTTATGTCCTATGGTTAATCCTCGTTGACAACTAATGACTTTGCGTCGTAAAAACAAATCACCTCATCTTAATCCTAATTATAATTAAGTAAATCACTGAAAGTGTCTCTAATTTTTAAATGCGAAAAAAGTATCGTTAAAAAACAATTGATTTCAAAAGAATTACTGCTAACAGTTTGATCCATATTCTAGCAACGAAATTAATTATAAATATTTGGTGTAATGGTGTAAATAGAATGTTGGATGGAAAAATGAGATTCTTCGGTAAAAAATATTACAAAAAAAAGCATATGAAATTTATATTAAAAAAAAAATATATCGTGTTAATTTTAGAATTTCTCACTTGCTATTGTCTTGGTACTAGTTACGCCCTCTGGTGTCCAGGATACCATAAAATGTAAGGAGTTTTAAACTAGACATGCGCATCTATAATAGTATAGTGTATAATCTATGATTGGGTACTTTAATGAGAAAACATATTGTGGGCAAGAGGTAAACGAGCAAGCGTGTCACCTGACGGAAAGGAATCAAAGCTGCCCATAGACTTCTGCAATACCATAGACATCACAAATGTCTTGCCGGCCGTTAACACATTAAACGCCATTACAGAAATAGGAGTCTCTTTAAAAAACTTCCTTTTAGTTCTTGCAGGTAAGAACTAAAAAGAAGTTTTTTAAAGAAGCACAAGAGTACATTATTTAAATATTGAATATAATTCAATATTTTCCTAATTTTAATTATATTATAGGAGCCAAAAAACCAGTCGGCTTTTACATTTTTCTGCATTTCGAATGCGTACTTGTTAGGCTGGTAGTGGTGTTTTGGCAATACGAATCGACATGCTACGGCAGTTAGTTGCGTAATGCAAAAACCTGTTTTTCTAGGTGGTTTCCCTTACTAGGTTTTGAAATTGCACAGCTGTATCTTAAGAGCATTGCTCTTATACTCCTTGTGTATTAAATAGAAAGTAATATATTAAAAAGATTCTGAAGGTTTCTAAAATAAAACGAACATTGATTAAGATATTTTTTAATCGATTTTCCATTACAATAAACTTAAACTACACACAGCGTCCCCATTGTTATTTGAAAAAAATATTGTTTAATACTTCACAAACCAATACTGAAAGAAAAGAACTGGGGATGCTGCTAACATAATCATAAGGGATAAATTGAACGAAATAATAAAACTTCGATGAAACAATATTAATATTTAGAAGTGTGCTTAAAATTGTACATTCATATATATGTCATTCACTTCTTATACGCAGGTGTAATTTCGGAAAATTTGAAAACTGATAGAAATGACATACATTTGAGTGTAATAAAAGAAGAAAAACTACATAAAGGAATATAAAACATTGAACTTCTTAAACACTATGTTACATATAAATATTTTAAGAATGAATAATGCAATATACATTAAGAATTTAATTCTAAGGCGAACTAACTTGTTAATGTATAAGTATGGAAATAAAAATGTGGTTAGAAAAAGCAATATCATGATTTTAATAGTGTTTATGGAAAAAAGTGTTGTACACACAGTCACATTATTTACAAAATACAATTTATTATAGATTGCTAAACTATGCGTTATCAGCCCGTTACCTTAAACTGTAAAGTATATTTTTGTATTAAATGTTTCCGCTCCAAAGTATCAAAGCAATGAATTATTTGGGACGTGTGTACGAAAACTGCGACTGAGAGTGGAGATCGAATAAATTTACAAATCATATTTTTTTTGCATTTTTTATTTTTATATTTTTTTTATTGTTTTTCATTTATTTATTTTTTTACTGCTCTATCCCGGAGTGGGTGAATAATTATGAATACACGACGACATATATTTTTATATATCATATATTAAGCTTAAAGAAAAAAATTACTATGTCAGTTTTGAATCAAAATTATGATTAAAAGTGCTATTTTCAAAGCTGAAATTGTAGAAAGAAAATTACAAACTAAAATGCTTTTTGATTCCTCTAAGACCGTGGTTGAATGTGGAATAACAGCTTAACGATGATAGTCTAAATATATTATTCAAGTTTACTACGAGGTGTTGTACAAGATTCTATATTCCCACCTTTAAAGAAATCAAAAGCCGTAAGTAAATACTACATAATATAACATTACACTAAACATCTACATACTAAGGACTTGTTGAATGCTTTCGCCGAAACCACTATTGCATTATAAGCCAAATGCGATAATATTAAGAAAAAAGGTGCTCGCGTGAAACTTCCCGTTAAAAATTTAAATAGAAAAACATGTGACAGCTTTGAAAGACTTTTATCTGCAATTGTTTAATCCAAGCGTGACTTTTCAACAACTAAGCATTAGGAAGACGTTATAAGAAAAATTGACGATTGCTTTAAGTTACATTATAGACGTTTTTGGATATTAGATGTAATAACAACTTGCACATACTAAATGAATCTTATTAAAACAGCTGTCACAAAAAAAAAGTCAAGTTAAGTCTCTGGAAAATATTGTATTATATTAAAAAACTATTACGTGTATATATGACTGATTAATAATGTGTATGATGTAATTTTTTAAACAAAAGTATTTAATACAATGCCAGAGACTGAGCGACAGATTTACTGCATGTTATAGTGCAAGAAAATATAATCGGGGTTATTAATTTCTTGCGGCAAGAGGGGTGACGCAGGCGGCAACAGCTGGAATCCCATGAACATAAAAGTGCGGAGCAGGGTGGCTCTGTCCGGACGGGTTTTGAGAACGCAGATTATACAGCTGGAAATAAATTGTAACACTTTTTAAATAAATTTGTTTCAAGCGTACTACCAAGTTTTCTACGTTGTCGGGGCTGCCCCGTTTCTGCAGTGCATTAGCTATGTTCGTTAAAGCCCGCATAGACGGCTTTTGGGTCATTTTGCGAAAACGAACATCCACGTTGCTTTACAGAGTACGGCATAGTTCCAACTCTATAATGAAAACCGTTGTTGCTGGATTCAACTCACGCCTTATAAAACAGCTAAATCGGCTTTAACTTGATTGAAATCTATATGATTTATATAATTTTAAGGTGTATATAATACTGACACAAAAATGTAAAATGTGTGGATAAAAAAAGATTATGTTCATGAAAAATAATGATTTTTTTTTTGATATAATTGTATGTGATAAAAAGCAAACCTAGCTTTCTTTGTATAACATTCTTAAGAAAATAGAACAGTATTCTTAACAGTGACGAAAGTTTAAAGCATTCTATCAGCTTATATAACACTGCTTCAACAATCATATAGAAATGTAGAAAATATAACAAGTGATATTCTATTTATATATTTTTTTTACACCTCATATGATGAAGAATGGATTAATCCACCACGCTTGAGCAAGACGGATTATCCTAGATTCGGCATAAATACGGATCAGATGTGAGAATTGAACCCGCTATCATTTAATCAGAAAGCGATAATATTAACCACTGAGAGGTTGATTACGAATACAAAAAAAGATATTAACTATAACATTATTAAGTTTGTCTTAAGTTAGGTATACTTAAAATCCATAGTATAATGGTTCTTACTCCTCTTTAAATTTCAATTAATGAACGAACTAAGTTACGAAAAAGATAAATATTTGAATTCCGTAAACCATCCTACAACGCGGTAGATTGGTGTTGGATAAAAAAACAAATATATGACTTGGGATATCCCCGCATTATACGAGGGAAACACGCGTTATAGAAAAAAAAGCTTCATAAAGGAATATAAAACATTGAACGTCTTACATTCTCTTATTATGTTACGTATAAATTTTCTAAAAATAATTTTTGCATACACGTTAAGAATTTAACCCCTTGCGCTACAATGACGAGTTAGAATCGTCATGAATTTTTAATGTCCATCTGCCCAGTGACGAGCTGTACTCGTCATCAAAATAAAAATATACATAGAATATTTAAATATGCGTGACGTGCTTAAACATGTTTAAAACCACACAATGTTTGTTAATATACGTACTCTGCGATAACGGTATAGCTAGATATTTCTCTCTTTTTAAGGCATCAATTTGCTTCTTTATATCACTTTATTTATGCAATGATTGACTCATATTAAATGGTGCATTATTGCAACATTTTTCCTAATTAAATCGAAGCGCAAGAGGTTAGTTCTAAGGCGAACTAACTTGTTAATGTTTAAGTATTGTAATAGAAATGAGATTAGCAAAAGTAATATTATGATTGTAATAGTTTTTATGGAAAATTGATTGAAGTGTCGTACATTATTTACAAAATACAAGTTAGTAAACATTGCTAAATTATGTGTTATCAGCCCGTAAGGTAAAACTGTAAAGTATATTTTTGTATTAAATGTTTTCGTTTCAAAGTACCGAAATAATGAATTAATCGGGTTGTCATATTTTGGCGATATAAGAGTACCACGTTATACCACTGTACTTACTTGGTGCAACCAAGTCTCTCTTCAGCAAAGTCCAGCAGAAGCATAAAGCTCTCCTTGCTACCAGATTGCAACACTCCGGGCACGCGCAGGTATAGAGTACTACCGTGCACCACCTGGAAACAAGTTTTTTTAAATTGTTATTCGAAGCGAAAATAACCGAATGAGTTACGAGTACTTCAACCATTTGAGTAATGATGTTAAATTTTTTTAACTCTTTTCAATTGAAGTAAGGCTAGTAGCAGGGCCAGTTTTTTTAATTAAGTATGTATACTTTGGTCCAACTACCAAAATTCGTAAGTCTATATTAGTAAATTTTACAAGAACTAAGAACTTATTTTCTTTCATAGTTTGACAAATTTTTATAAAACCATTCTGACTTTAAATATCAAAATATTAAAAAAAAGGAAATATTGAGGTAAATACAAAGAATTCTATGAAGTACTTTTTATGACTATCTGTTAGATGGTATCAAAAGTGAGAAGTGAAGAAAAACATTTTTTTTTCGAGTTTCGACGAATTTTGATAATATGTGATTTTTTTCTGCAGACATGATCAGCTCATTGCCATTTCAGTTTGCTAACTGGAAGAGTTATGCCAGCTATTTTTTTCTATGATGGACATCTCCATCTCGAATCATATCTACCAGAAAAACTGCTAGAATAGCCGTCTCCACCGTTCTTTGAGTGACTTTGAACTTGTGAAGTAGACGGGCTATTAGTGTTCACATTTCACTGGATAGACATCGAAGAAATAAGATACGTTATGAATTCTAATAGGTGGATGATTGAACTTTTTTTTATTAATGAGAAACTAGATGTCAGCATATCGATGCAAAACAAAGCAAAAATTAATTGACACAATTCAAATTTTTTTATTGCATTATTCGGATCAGACAACAATACTGATGTCTGATGAACGGTCTAAGTCTCACAACTTTACGACCAATAGAAAATTTTGTACAGCGTTAAAACGAACTGAGATTTTGAGTGATCAGATTATTTTTTTCCGAAATCTTCAGTTTTTTTTAGCTCTGGTAGTAAGTTTTCATTTTGCGGTTTACTACGTTTTCGCTTTTTTGCGTCGATTTACACAGACCCAGCAACAGGCCAACAATAGGCTATATATCTGTTGATCTAATAGGTTGATGAAGAATAAAAAAATAATATAATAATAACGTAAGCACTTAAAGAAATATTTAGATTGATTATATAATAAGATAAACTGGAAATTACTGCGCATATAATAATAAGTCACGTGCCGCAGTCGCGAGATCAGCAGCTTAGCGGTTTGTTATCGATTAGAAAATGAGTCAATGTCCTCAATAATTATAGCATCGATATCACGTTCGATATCGATGCTATAATTATTATTTTACTTAATTAAACGAAACGATTATGTAGTGTGTTTGTTATTGTTAACATTTTCATTACTCCTAAAATTGTAATAATTGTAGATATTTTAATAAATGAATGGAGAGTTATATTTTCTATGGGACAGACAGGGTGGCAAAGGGGCAAGCGTGTCGCGTGATGAAAGCAATCAAATGGAAAAAAATCAAATTTACTAATCTTGAAAAAACGAAGGCTCTGAAAGGAAATGGAAAACGGGAACTTTTTTAATTCATCCTAAACTATAAATTCGTAGTTTTTTTTATAGCAGAGCAGGCAAACGGACGAGGAACTAATCACCGCCGTCCACAGATATCAGCAACGCTACAAAGAAAACGATAGATGAGACGAAAATACTAACGGCCTCCCAGCGGGTCACGGTGTTTTCGGTCAGGAAGATCTTAAAGTCGATTTTCACCGGCTGCCTGTCTTTACGCTCCAATATCTTGCCGATTACCTGAAGTTTGAACAAATAACATTTGTTAATATGTTTTAAAATTATTGATGGCATGAATGCACTGTTGCACTATTTGACACATACAACAGCTTTAAACGTATGTTAGAGAGTCCATCTATAAATTAAGTCACACATGTGAACACACTTAATAATTTTGAGTTCAGAGTTTAAGCATTTTAAAGGATCTAGCGGGTTAAGCTAATGAAAACTGTACTTTCGATTTTTCTTATTTCTCATTACCTATGGAAGATATCTTTATGAAATTGAAAATTGTACATGACTATGGATAAAATAAGTATAATATTTTTTTTAGAATTTTTGCTATTTTGGAAACTGTAAAACACGAGATGTATATTTTTTAGGAGAGGTTCTTTATACCAACTCCCAAAGTGACCTACCAAAAAATATATACCTTATTCGTTAATTCGTTTGATATTATATGTTAAATTTACAAAAGGGTTGAATTGGTGAAACCACTTCATGAGACGCTAGTACAGTATTCATATGCTTAATCCTTTAGATCCTTTATGTATGAGGGGCAACAAACGGTAGATAAGAGTGTGATGAATCTTAAATTAATCCCTCTCTTATCACTTGATGAAAAACTTGGTTAACCACCTCCTTTCACCTTAACGTATGCCGTAATTTATGAATGGCTCCTTATAAGGCAAAGTAATTCATTTATTCATTCATTCAATAGTGTTAGCAAATAATTACATTATTTACTGAAAAGTGAGTTTGGGAAGGTAAAACTTTTTAGTTGCATTTATTCGTCCTCCATTTATTTTACATTAGAATCGTAATGCTTGTCGGTATAATGTCTAATGCTATGGCAATTTCCATACAATATAATATATATTCGAACATTATCTAAGTGTGCCATCACTTGCGACGGCGATGTCATTAACCTAATGTGACATCTATATCAACAATTGCTATGACATCCATAAACGCAATAATGTGTATATAAATTGCAACTCTCGAGTAATGAGAGAATTGTATATGATATAACTTCATATTTATCATGTAAGTTAATCGTCATATTAGAATAATAAAAGTAACAATAAACATATTATTATTAAATATAACAAAACAAAAATATTTTATCCACGATACAGCGAAACATAGGACATATAAAAGTATAGGATGAGAGTGTAACCTTTTTTGTTATTTCTGAGACTTAAGCAAATTACTGAAGACTGCATTATAAACCATGTTTTTTTTAATTTACATATGGCAACAGTAGTCAATCGTTAGCAACATTTTTTTACTGTCCATCTTAGATAATCTACAATGTTAATATTTAATTTGGTTTATATAGTAGTCTTAAGTCTTAATTATTAAGGCGCTCAGAGAGCTATGTACCCATTACATAGTTCTCATCTCATACAAGCTCAGTTTCTCAGGTGAATATGATTCTAAATGAAGAAATCCACCAGAGGAACAAAGTCACCGAGACAGCTCTTCGAGTTTGTAAACTGAAGCGGCAATGTGCCCTTCATGTTTGTCGGAGAAAGTTGAATATACGAGTGCTGGAGCGGAGACCGCATCTAGGCAAACGTAGAATCTGGAATCTAATCTAGTATAAAATCGTACAAAAATCTAGGACAATCTGTGAGAGGCGGTTAGTGGAAACTGCGTGAAGTCGATAATCGGGCTAGGTCGCATGCCTGCCTACGTAAAGCAGTGGACTACTGTAAATGTGCCTATTGTCATAGAAAAGTGTGTCATAGTGTCGCAGCTCCTTCGACCGTCCGGTTTGCGTCTAGTAGCCTCGTTTTTAGGAGTTAGACATTTGTTTTTAGGAGTCCAGTCCAACGAAGGCGTCCAATTTGAGGCTCATGGGTGTCTATAGTCTATATTGGCAAAAAAAAAAATCAATAGCCATGCGTTTAATGATAATTCGACTTATAACCTAATATCGATTCCCGACACCCTATTGTAGGTATATGTGCGTACCGCTTCACGTCGCTCCGGGTGCAGAGCAGGGTGGGTCAGTGTCGGCGAGCTCGGCTCGGATGTGAGGCTCTCCGCGCTGCTCGTCAGGGAGCTCGCGCTGGCCCACAGCAAAGCACTCAACAAGTCACCTACATGACACAAATCACTTAACACTAGATTTTGCTCAGAAAGTTATTTTGACTGTTTGTTTATTGAAAAAAATATATATATTTATAATCATACAATTTCTTAGGCTTTGCTGTTAGTTACAACTGTATGCTTTCTCAAAATACTAAGAAATTGCATCAGTATAAATATAGTTTTTTCTAAATAAATTTAGAAAGCAGTCAAAATGACTTCTTGGGCAATCTAGTGTTAAAGCACATTGAAAAAAAAAAAAGCATTCCGGCATGAAGGAATTCAAAATATGGTGTCGTTGTTGAATGGAGAGTCTCTTTGAAACAAAATGTCAACAACGAAAAGTATTGGATAGGCTTACAGCTGGACTGGTCTATAACCGAAAAAGTAAGCAATATATTGAAACTGTTCCTATTCCAAAACAACAGTCTGGTCATCTTACAACATGTTTACATTTCCACATGCAAAGTTCTGTTGTTCTCTGCTATTTCTTTGCAATAAAGGTAATTCCAACTGGGATAAGTAAGAGTATTTTGTAAGATTGAATTGGTCAATCAGAAACTAAAACTGTTTTCACGTTTTAGAGATAACTATTCTATGTTGTTACTTTTTAATAACTGTTATTTTTAACAGTATCTCTTTCTCTCTCTCATTTTTAGCATAAAGATAAACGGTAAATCTTACAGTACGTTGAGAAGAGAAAAAGTTGGTTCATTAAGAAATTTTTAATTTGAATAATCATTGGGAGAAAGTATTGAACGCAGAGTGGAAGGTAGAAAAATCATGAAGAATGTTTACAGACCAAGGGTAAAGGTGTATAGAGAATTGAAGGTGCTAGCCTTAGAATGAAGGAAATGGAAATTCGATCGACAAGTGTTAATTACTTAGATTATGGATAGATGGAAAAAATAATACTTGAATTTTTTTTATGGAATAGGAGGACAAACGAGCAGGCGTGTCACCTGATTGAAAGCAATCAACGCCACCCAAAGACTTCCGCAGCGCCATAAGCAGTGCGAAAGCGTTGTCGACCTTTAAGGAAAGTGTCATTATGGGAGTGGGAATGGGAGAGGAAAGGGAGGGGGGAGGGTGTTGGGCCCCTGGAACTCGGCCGCTTACCGTACGAAGCGCGGTAAGTAACTCAAACGCCGGTTCTCTGTGGGAGTGTGATACTTCCCCGGGCGAGCCGGCCCATTCATGCTACAGACAAATATTATGCCATTCTTAAAGTATTCGTCTGCAGCGTAGCTCTACCACTATTAAGAAATAAACGCAAAAATATTTACACAACCCTCCATGGATCAACTTAAACGTAATTTGTATTTAAAAATAATATATATTCAACTTTATATAAACTCACGAGTGTTGTCGTCGTGGGTGGGGGTAGATGGTGTAGCGGGGCTCGAAGCCCCGCTATTCACCCCTCCGGGCGGTGCTGAGCCATGAGCAGGGACATCAGGACCACCTGTAAACAACGATATTGTTACATCACTACAAAATAACAAAGAGAATAGAATTTAATAGGATTTTACCCGCTGGATAAAGTTAATTTTTCGTAGAGAACAACACCTGAGGATGCCTCGAGTCGAGGCAAAACGCTTTGTGTTTGTAGTAAAAAGTGATATTGTGTGTTTGACGTTGTCAACGAAACTACCGTTTTGAAAATTTTAATTTTTATTTCTATACAGTAACAGCCAAATTAAAAGAAAGGTAGTAAAGTTTATAAAAATGTATAAATGTGGCTGGAGGTTTGCTTATCATATATCATAGTTGCTGCGTAATTAATATTGTGATTGTGATGTTATCTGAGGCTCATGTGATTAATAAGTCACCTTTTGATAGTCTTTGCCGTACGTGAAATTGGCAGAATAAACGAAATAGTAATAAAGTAATTGTTCTTTATGTATGCGACTTATTGTTTTTACAATAAGTCGCATATTAATAATAATAATGTATTAATAATACTATATAATAATAATGCATATTAATAATGTATTTTTTTTATGGTATTCAACCACAGGAATCATGTCAGCCAGTATTCAAGAAGCTCGGCCTACTACCATTGCCAGCTCTCTATATATATATATGAGGTGTGTGTATTTGTATTGAGGCATCAAGAACTATTTAAAACAGCCAATGATAACGCTGGTCTTTCTCGGCGTGATCCTCGAAGATTAGTGTTGGATGATCACCCTAGACTCAGCAAATATTTAAATAGTTGCCTGTTCATGTGTATACGCATTTACAATAATATACCTCATGAATTAAAGGAATTGAACGCAACTTTATTTAAAAAAAGATTACATAAATGGCTAATAGATGCCAATATTTATAATATTCAAGATTTTTTTGCTTTAAAGAGTCGATCAAATGTATATAATAGATAAATATATAGTGTAAAGTAAAAGTGATATATAAATGTAATAATAAATTATAATTTTAATGATATTATAATAATCTAGCTATGTATTTAGATTTGTAATAATTGTTTTAGTTATTTCTAATAGTGTGTCATTGTTATTGAAATTTGTATGCCGTTAATGGCAATGTGATGGAGCTTTTATACGTCTCTTTTTTTTCATCTTGTTATAACCTCACATTATACAAATAAAGAATTATTATTATTATTATTAATATACTAATGACACAAAATAGGCTAGTGCCAATAGTCCGGACTTTAACCCAATCGAGCACCTCTGGCTCCAGATAAAGATCAACTGGAAGAATGGGATCAGGTACCCCACAAGAAGACATCAAAAAGTTGATCCGATCGCTAAATAAGTGTATGCAGGCCGTGATTAAAGCAAGAGAAGGAAACACCCCATATTAAGAAATAAAAAATATCGCTCATCACAGTAAAATTGTGTTACTATCAAACATCAGAGATCTCATTACATTTTGATTAAAAATATTTCGCACACTTTTTAATTACAACATTATGATTTTATTTTTACATTATCAATGTAAAAAAATATCGATAGATTGCGATGAATTTGAAATGAAATGAATTGAAATTGTATTTTTTTTGCAAAAAAAACCTAGGTAAGGTCGATTTTTTGGAGGTCAGTTTATATATGCGTGCATATTTATTCGATATTTACCTTTTTGATTTGAACATGGCATATAAATACGCATTTAGTTTCAGTTATTTTACACTTCCTTTATATCCGTGCTCTCCCATTGCTCTCTTCTTTCTCTCATCACGTCCTCACTCTACGGCATACACAACACATTTGTAGTGTTACAAAAGTCTTTGGCAGTGAGTGTTAAATTTAAAATACATTTCTAATTTCCTATGAAGTCCATAAACGCGATTACCAAATAACTTACCACAGAGGCCCGGCGCCCAGGCACAGCGAAAAACACTCGGCGTCGGAAGCCGACAAAGCCGAGCGCTTGCTGCCAGTCGCGCTCAAAGAGGACGCGCCATCACCGCTGCAAATAAAGTAATTCGTCACTAAGGAGTTAGGCAACATTAATGGCTCAATGGTGAAGCTTCGAAATCAATGTCCGCGGGTTTAAATCCCGCATAGGCATTAATATATGTATTTTTTTTCTTACAGCCTATATGTCCCACTGGTGGGTAGAAACCTCTCCGTTTCTGTAATGGACATTAACTGCTATTAAGCAACATTAATGGCTCAACGGTGAAGCTTCGAAATCAATGTCCGCGGGTTTAAATCCCGCATAGGGATTAATATGTATTTTTTTTCTTACAGCCTGTCCCAATGATGGGCAAAAGCCTCTCCGTTTCTGTAATGGATATTAACTGCCACTAGGCAACATAAATAGCTCAATGGCGAGGTTTCAAAGTCAATGTTTACGAGTTTAATTCTCGTATCGGGAAATATGTTTTTACGGTCCATATGTCCCATTGCTAAGGAAGGAGCCTCTCCGTTCCTAAAATAATGGATATTAACCTACCACGCTTGTTCAAGGAGAATTGGTGGTGCAACTCGATTCTGGATAAATATCCGTAGGCCATATGATCCAATCACTTCAAGTCTGAAACCGCCAATCCATGTTGGATAATCTTGGTATGTTAATGTCCATTCTTTCAGGTATCGGGATAATATATCGGAATATATATTTTTAATCGTTAAATAAAAGGTTAAAAATATAAAATAAAAATTATACAAACAATGGAATACAATCGACACCGACATCGAATACCACAACAGCCCTTGACTACGTGACTTATCGCAGGTGAACCATTACCCAATCGCCAAGTGGACGTCACGAATTTTATTAAAACGAAACTAGTAATATAAAAGAAGGCCACGTTTCTTTTATATTACTAGTATACAAATAAAATACAGGTGTTGATTATAAAATTTTTATACATCGTATGTCCAGAAATGGCCCATTACGTATCATGTCTAGTATCAGACTACATACGACTCAAGTGTGGAAATGTCTTATATATTATTAATAAAATAGAAAAATAAAACGCGTGTCGCCTGATTGTCGGCATTGCATTGGAGATTATGGTCTTCAAGATTAGGTGTTTTTTTGGTTTCACAGAATGTTTTTTTTTTATTTCACAGCAGGCAAACGAGCATGCGGGTCAGAGGTAAATAAACACTGCTGCCTATAGACCCTTTATCGTATTCAGGTGGGAATAACTGTAGGCGGTAAATTGCTTCACATTTGCATAATTCGTGGTGGAAAACTGCAACCAAATCGCACGGTAGTAAACGTCCAGCAATCCGGGTGGTAGGGGGTAGAACCTATTTTCTTGACGCGTAGTGCTGTGGTAGAACTGTGTGGCTGGTACGAGATTAAATTCGTGAGTGGACAGATGTTTCGGAAAAACCTACCGTATTTGATAGCCATTTATATAGATAGCTATATGGTATAAAATTTTAAATCACGTCTCTTTCCCTTTATAACATTTTTCGATTTCATGTTATTTTCCTTAAAATGTTTCCCACCGTCGCAGTGCAATAGGTAAATCCGACTAAAACATGATGGGCAATTTCTGAGTAATAACGCGTGCGATAACTTGAGACTCACGTGGAACACGTTTTACCAGCCCCCCACCTATGTACGTGTTGTTTTGTACCGCGAGCAAAGTAAAGTTTATGTACACGCGACAATAACTTAATGAAGCTCAGGGTCCATGCTTTTAAATTTAAACTAGGTTCACATTCCTCCAATCCATCCATCCTACGGATCTCTTTAATTTTATTGCATTCCTGTAAGCCAATAGTTATTTTGGTAATACATATATAGGTTTAAAGTGTGGGACAAAGTAATGACATTGAATAATGCCATTGCTCTGATTCTCCAAGATGTCTATGAACTTCACTATAACACCAATACATTATCACTACCCGAATAAGTGGTAGTTCAGTTTTTCCAAAAACTACGACTTTGAAATAACTAGCTTCCTTCAGAGGTATTTTTAAAGCGATATGACACATAAGCCGAGAGATTTCTGAAAAGCCAACAACGCATCAGTAATCCACCTGATGTTGCAGATGCGTTGATACATATATAGCGATGGTGGTTTACCATTAAGCGATACACTCATTATTTTGTATGTACAAGTGAGATTTCTGTTTTTATTAAATATTTCAAGTTTTATTCAATACATACTTCGCAAATGACGGCAACGAAAAAAATAATGTTTCTTATTCGTGATTATCAAAGTAACGTTATATCACGATACGTAGTGATTCAGGGTTAGTGGAAAGTCCACAGTCTAAGTAGCCTACGTGACACAAATATTTCCCTTAGTTAGGCGGACAATATATACACTATTCTTGCCGCTTTAGTAAGATCGTAAGCGTACCTACAATTTATACGATTACAACACTTTTTGTTTCACAGCCCATATATGCTCCGGTTGTAGACACTCATTCCTATTTCTGAAGGAATGGACATTATATATATCATACCATGCTTGTCCTAGGTGGAGTAGTAGGGCATCCAGATTCGGAATAAATACTTATAGGCCATTCATTCATGTATGAATCCCCATTACGGGAATCGAACCCGCGACATCTTTGTCACTGTAGACTTTATGTAGATATTAATAAAACAATTGGAAGTATGTGCTTATTATTTATAATCTTAAATACAACCGTAACAGTCCACTACTGGACTTTGGCCTGTTTCAAGATTCAGGGGTTTTTGCCGTAATTCCTACGATTAGCGGGCGGATTGACAGTTGTCAAATCGATTTTATTCTAGAGGCTACTATGTAGTGGTTTTTGCTTCCACATTAGTCTCGTATGACATCCACGGGAAGAAATGGAGTGGCTCTATTCTATGCGGAAACCCCAAAGAAAATAATTACCTCATACTAAGATTAAATATTTGTCTATTTGCATGTCTCAATGGACGAATTTATCCAAAAACTCATGCGATTTCTTTTACAATTTTTTTAAGTTTTGTTATTTTTTGTGATAATCCAAAATGGGGCGTGGTCGCAAGAAACAGAACGTAAAAAATACAAAAAGAAATCAGGGTAATAATATATTTAAGACTAGATGACAAATAGATGATAAAAACAAAGTTCACTGGGAACTTTGTTTCGCCTACAGTTTATTTAATTCAAAGTAATGAAAATGAATTCTCCTAGTATGTAGTACTTAGGTATGCAATACTTTTCAAAATTGTACAAAAGAAACGACAATTCTGTACATTAGACGATAAAGCCGTCACGAACGCCATCTATTGAAATCAATTGCAAGTAAAAGGAAGAAAAATAATTTTTCAAGTTTCTTTTTTGTTTATTTCCCTATATATCTTTATTCGTAAACTTTCCCTGTATTATAGCGAAAAAAAAATAAAAATATTCAAATCGGTCGAGCCGTTTTTGAGTTTTAACGAGACTAACAATACAGCGCGCTCCATTTTCATATATAGATGTTTATTTTCATACACAAGTAGTATATTTCAGACTTCTTATCGTGTTCTTATCCTTATCGTTGTAATGACAAAAACTGTTTTCAGTTCTATCAAAAGATAAACTGTATGGATGTTTGTGTAGAGTTTGAAATCTTACTTCAAATAAAATAGCATGTTGTTGTGTTTATAGGAAGATTTCATTATTTGAAGTGTAATTAAGTGTCACCTTCCTTGATGACGGCAGGAAAGTGTTTGACTAGAAAATAACGTTATATTTATCAACTTATATGTGTTAGCTACGCTACGTGAAATAGACATTTAGATATGGTTATACAAAAATAATCTCAATGCGAGTTGTTAAGAAATAAATCATTATTCCTAACAATCTTTAACTGGAGTAATATCAATATCTACTATATCTAGTACCGGAAAATAATTAGTCTTCTTTTAATTATGTTCCATTTTGTTCGATGACCTTTTGCCATCTTTCTGGTAACTTCATGATCCCGCACTCATAGAATTTCTGGTCTTTAATAGCAAAAAAGCGATTTGAGTTCAACGTTATTACTTAATTTTTTACCATTTAAGAAGTTTTGTAAACTATGGAATAAATGATAATCCGATTGGCAAGGTCGGGGCTGTATGGGGTATACAACATCACTTTCTAACCAAGCTCCAATAGTTTCGTATGTGTTGTTAAAGACGTGTGAGGCCTTGCATTGTCGTTATGGAACAAGATTCCTTTGCGATTTGTCGATTCTGGCCTTTTCTCTTTGATTGCTTCCTCCAATTTCACAAATAAAAACCAGAGTTAATCGTTCGGTTATTTGGAAATAGCTCAAAATACACGACACCTTTGTAATCCCACTAGATTGACGGCACGATCTTTTTTGATATAACTCAGCTTTTGATGTGGTTTGTGCTGGTTCATCATGCTTAGATCACACAGTTATGTGACGATTCGATTCAATTATGGCTTTCATTTTGTCATTATCAACTTCAGAAGATCGACCAGAACGTTGGTCATCTTTCAGTAAGAAATCTCCAAAACGAAATCTTTTAAACCAATTCTGATAAGCGCGTTCTGTTAAACAATCAACACCATAAACTTCACATATTTCTTTGTAAGCCTCAACCGCTTTTTTGCCTTTATGAAAATAAAAATGTAAAATCTGTCGAAAATGCTTAATTTTGCACTCCAGGTTAAAATTGACACTTGTAAATAAAATTACACGGAATTGGTTTCTATACCGACCTAAAGGTATCGACTAACAAATCTTTAACCAAATATCTTTAATTAAAACAGAAAAAAAATCTAATATTGACAAAAGAATAACGAAACAAACAATGCTAACCACTGGTGCAAACCGAAATTACTTTTTTTACCAACCCAATATATACGATGTAACAGACAGAAAAAAAAGAACAAACTAAAGTCGTAAAAAAACGTAAAAGTCTTACCTGTACAGCTTGACGACCATTGTGTTAAATATGAATAAAAATTAACAAATGAACAAAATGGCCAACCAAATTTTTATATATATATAAAATAACTTTAAAATAAATATATCACAAGGAGAGGAATGTTTTCTTTGAAAATATAAAATCTAGATGCTTTTCAACCGATTTTTCAAAGGAATTTTTCTGAAGAAAATTCTTATGCTGTATGCTATATACAGCATATTATTAATTAGGATTTTATTTGTTTTTGTTGTTTAGAGCGTCCGTTTTATTTGAAATTCTGTAGAGTACTAACGAAAAGCGGAATAAACACGTCTGGTTCCAAACTAGGAGAGCCTTGCCAAATGTAAAAATAGATTTAAATATAAAACAAACAATAAGAGATAGTACACACTAAGTCATCAAAAATCAGGAATCAGATTAATTGATGTGAATTATTAGTTTGACAACAAACTTTGTATCGTTTTAATGTCATACCCTCCTACAACTGTATTTGTGCGACAATTATTGAAAACAAATGACATGTGTTCATGTACTACTATATTCTAAAAGGGATAGCTTCAGTCATATTTGGAAAAAAGTTTGGTTACGCCTTAGAATATCTGAGGCGTAAAAAACTGATAAAAATTAACGTAGTAACTGGTGGCAAATAAAGTGCATTATAGGCATTTAATACCTTTCTTTTTCAGAAAGGGCAAAAATGCCACACAAGCGGCAAATAATAAGATATGCGCTGTTTATGGCGAGGATGCTGTAGCCGAAAGAACTGTGCGAAAGTGGTTTGCTTGGTTTAAAGCTAGAAATTTCGACCGTGAAGATCAAGAACGCCCAGGTAGGCCGTCCACCACAGATGAAGATATGATTAGAACAGAAATCGAGAACAACCCACGCTCGATAATACGTCAATTAGCAGAATGGTACCTATATAATTTAATAAATGTATATCAATATTTAAATAAGTTGCGTTTTAACTTTCCGGCCAACCTATTATTAAGAAATAAATGAATAAAATTCATAAATATGCCATGCATAACTGGCAAATGGTCTGCTTTCATCGCCTAAAATAATTTGTTCCGAGTCTGTCCATGAATTTTGTATTGTTATGACAACCACAACACAGACTTATAGTATGGGGCTATGTATGGATACCGTAAGGACTATTTCAGAGGTATGTGCATCGGGCATTCCATTGTACTAAGTGCAGACATTCCTTTGGATCACCAGATATGGTATTCTTCAGCGATGAAAAATTTTCAAGGAAATGAAATCAAGCGAGACGACCTATTTGGATAAGTGGCAAAATTACCGCAGATTTACACGGTGTAGTAGAGAGGTAAAAGTAACTTTGTTTAAAGCGTACTGCCAGTCTTTTTATACGTGCAGTCTGTGGGTCAAATATATGCAGCAGACGGTCAGTGTACTGCGTGTCCAGTATAACAATGCGTTCAAGATGCTGTTTCGTCTTCTACCCTGGTGTAGCGCATCTACCATATTTGCTGACAGACAAATTGATGATTTTTACGCAAACATTCGAGTTCGATGCGCAACTCATCTCTTCTGCGTCGTCTGCGCCGCAGCACAAACAGCATCTTGAGCGTATTAGTTGACAGGTGGAACTCTCCATTGCTGAGACACTGGGTGTTCCTGTATACTAATATCTGGGTGTTCCTGTATACTAATATCTGGGTGTTCCTGTATACTAATATCAGGTAGAATTATGGCGTCTCCTTATTTTATTAATATGATGATAGATGAACTAACTCTAGCTTATAAATCTTTGTTACTAACAAATATTGTAGATCGTTGGTCTGAAATAAAATTATATGATTATTATTAAGTTAAAGTTTGCTGTTTCAATTCCCGAATCGGTTTAAAATATATGACCTATAGGTATTATTTACCAGGCAGGATGTCTCGCCAATCTGCCTAGGTCAAGTGTGGTGGGTAAATATTCATTTATCTTTCAATTGGGTAGCCCCGGACCAAACAGTGAGACATAGCATATATGGGCTAAAAAAATGAATCGTAAAATTTTGTAAAGGTGATATATATTTAATTGCCGAACATTGCCAAAATCCATTGTAATACACTAACATTAAAATAAGGAAAATCAGTTGCCGTAGCCAAACTCACATACATTATAGCGTCTATATTTATTCGTAGCAGACTATTGCGACTCAATTTGTACAGCGCTCTGTTGCCGGATGAAATATAGCATCAATTGTTATACACGTATTGGACTATAATTAGGCATGGCACACACCAAGTAATATTTTTTTTGAAGTTACGATTACTTTTAAACTAACTCGGAAACATTGACTCCGAAAGCGATTACTTCGTCACTGAGCTATTTAAGTCGTCATTCAAGTCATTTTTATAAATTAAATGATTAAGATCCTTAATGATTATTAATTTAATATATAGGTAATGTGCATAGCTAACTTTCTTCTTTTCCCGCGGTGTGCTATAATGACTTAGGCACTTCATATTATTTTAATCAAAACTCATTGTTTACTTTTGACTAAACTAACAATATCACGATATATATTTTAACATATAAATAAAATCGTGTATGTGTGTAATTTCAGAATAATTTTCTCAAGTTCTCATATTGTTACAATTTTTTTTTCGTACAAAAATTTAACAAGTAAATAGCAGTAAAGGTTATAATATTTCATTAAGAAATAATTTTTATTTTTTTATAGCCATGTATGTTACACTTTTGGGAGAAGTTGCGCCTCCATTGCACTATACTAAGTCTCGTGCTCGTACTCGATTCAGGCGCACTGGCGAAAGCACCCAGCCTAGGAATAAATACCTATAGACAGTACATATATTTATTGAACCCGTGACGTCAATTGTAAGTAAGATAGTTACGTAAGCATAGAATTCGAAATACTAATTTATGTATTTTATATACACAGGATTTAAAATATTTTCAACATTGAAGATTATATATAAACGCAACTTTTACTTCTAGCAAGTTCTACGCATTTACATTACGACCAAGGTCGTTCGGACATTACGTTCATTATTAAAACATAGTAACAATGTTATAACATTTTCAACGCGATATACAGCTAAGTTAAATAACTAAATGTAATGAAACAATGAAAGTTTGTTATAAATTTACTAGCATTATTTTTTAAATTCTATTTCTACTTCGTCTTTTTAAAAAGTAAGTAAGAATCATACTAAGATAACAGATTTTTTAAAACATTTAAAATACTGTACATAATGCTTGTTTTTGGAAAAGTGGCTTACTAAATAAATTCGTTTGCACTATCTACGATGCCAGCGATAGTAAGAGAAAGTTTGAGAGGTAGATCTGCGTTGTATAGTATATCTGCGGCTACGAAGCACAGAGTTCGAAACTAAACACATCTGTTATTTAATTTTAATATCTTCGCAGCCTAATAGTTTTTAGACATATGCATGATTGGGAAGGCATTCAGGTGGTGGGCGGTTGGTAGTAAACAGCAAAAAACTAATTGCTGACTACCAGCATTGACGGTGATGGTTTCCATTTATGCATCACACAATGAGATCATTACAGCACTAGACTCTTCGCTCAGCTACCGTTAGCACATTTAGCTAAATTGGATGCACGTAGGTAATAACTTTTTTGACGTCTTAACTTGGCTCCCGTTTCGGGAGTCAATGGTCGCGGTTTCGATTATCACATCGGAATATATAGATATGAGGCGTACAGGTATTTAATCAGAGCCTGAGGCCTTCACCAATTTGCTTTAGATGAGCGTGGTCGATTAATGTCCATTTTGCCAGAAACGGAGAGGTCCGTAATTGGGACAGTGGGACATATGGACTACGAAAGGAATTAATTTCTTTGGAAATTTAAGAACTCTTGATAAATAATTATAGCTCGTACCAGAAACTGTAAGTGTCATTTAAAAGAATCACTATTTTCCACGTCGTCGGCATCAGGTTTAAAATTCCAAGTAGTATTTGTATAACCATTACATGTGTAAGTCATTCTACTGGATTGTCTGTAAGATTAAACGTCGTATTTCTCGATTGTTTTATATTTCTTTACAAAGTCAAATAGTGTTTTTATGGACACGATATATAAAGATAGGTAAGCCTGCTCATAAGTTGATCGAGGTCATCTGATGGTAAACAACCATTGCCGTCCTTTACTACCTGCAGTATTGTGCTGTACTACAGATGTGTTTTCTAGGATAAGGATAAAAATAATAAAGGGGGGGGGGGAGGAAATAAAGGACGGGTAAAAGAATTGCACCTCCACATCTCACAACTTCTCGTAAAATACGCAGTTACACAGTAAAATGCTACATCTTGACGCCGAGGATGAGTTTTCTCCGGTCGAGCTGACCTATTTGTACTACCACCATGGCTCTATCACTAACAATACTATTAACAGGATATTAGGGTTTCCATATTCAAAATAACAACATAAAAAGACAAATTTATAGTGTGTATCTAGGTAAATCTTTCTATCATGTGTAATTCTATCTAAGTGCATGATGATACAATCTAAGTACAACTTATGATACATACTTGGAATTCTGCATAGTTGAATAAGTTGTTCGTCTTCATTTATTCTCTATTCTATTGAAATGATTTCTTTTTTTAAATATTTGTTTCTAAGGAATTGTAGGAATTGTAATAATAACTGTTAGGCTAAAAATATTTTCCACTTTATTTATTTTGTTACTAGTGCAAATTTTTTCTGAAATATTAAAAAGTTATTTGAGAATACAAATAGCCAGTTTTTAATTCATTTACACTCCTATACATACGAATATCTTGCTACATTTGAAATTTCTTTTATTCCGACTCATATATATATAAAAACTTGGAAGGCTCGTTATAAAATGCTGCACCGAAACCTTTTTAAAAAAATCGGACATGCACTGGACATTCATTGTTTGTTTATGGCAGCTATCAGTTAAATTGCGCTGTTAAGTAAAAAAAAAAAATTAAGTCAAAAGCACATGTCAAAGTGACAGTTTCAATTTTTGATAAGTGCTTTTGATAGGTTGAAATTTAGGGATGTCGTTACACATTTTTTTATTTGTATAGGAAAGCAAACAAGCAGGCTTGTCGTCTGATAGAAAGCAATCAACGCCGCTCATAGACATCCGCATTGCCATAGGCATTGCAGAAGCGTTGCCAGCCTTTAAGAAATGTCTATAATTATTTTTTGACGGTTCCAATGTATCGGTTCAGGAACACCGCTGAAGGTAGTTGGATTCACAGTGTAGTAGTGCGTGGAAAAAGTTTAAAATACTCCGTACAGGATCGCCATTCATCCAGATAGTGGGGATGAAACTTTTACATACACCAAATAATGACACGTATGTTTGCATTATTTAGTGGAATCATATAATTTACTAATAGCATCGAGCTATGGTAGCACGAATACGCAGGCTTGACTGAGAAATATCAAACTCTCACAGAATATATATAAGTGGTGTGCTATATAACAAGTGGTAGTACCACTTGACGTCAATATTCTATGACTCTTTATTTAACTGTTACTGCGTATCGTACGGCGAGGGATGCGCAGGCCCAATCCTTTCCCCTGCCTTTATTTCTTTCTCCCCCTCCGATTATACACATTCGTATTCTAAGATAAGCAACTCATCTGTGGTGCTCTTATTACTACAAATGTTCATAAATGGTAAAGATTACTTTCCATTAAGTGGCCCGCTCACCAATTTCTGAATTCTCTCTTTTAGAAAAAAAAAAAACAGTAATAATATGCGTTTGAAATTTACTTCTTAACCATTTGCACACGAAGCATTATATCGTTTTTTATTCCTAAAGAAAACATGTGAACATGAAAACGGGAAAAAAATAATGTTTATTTTTCAAGACTCAAACTGTAATATCCTACACTTGTAAACAAAAAATCACGTGTACGTATTGGCAAATTGGCGAGGAAAATATTTACATTTTATTTTTATAACTGTGACCAAGGCGTGGTTGGCGAATTCTTTATTTTGCTCCGTTCTATTTTCGAACGATGCCACTTTCGCTGCGATTGGCCGAGAAATATGACGTTAGCTATCACCAAAGTAGTAAATAAAGGTGAAATGGAACGTCAAATAAGGGGTTCTCGGAACTTCACAACACTTATTCATCATCATCATAATAAATATCATGTCGCCGTGACAGTTAACAGCTAAAACAAGGGAGGATGTCCAAAAAATGAGAACCGTAATCTCAACGCTTGGCAGGCGAATTGAGGATAGCAAATTGATTTTTATTACTCAAATATATACTGCTGCTTGTACTCTAATATACTATTAGCTCCTATAGTTGCTTCTTACGCCACCCATGGGAAAAAATAGGGTTACCCTTGTATACCGGAAACTACACAACTTGGTACATGACACTCGGGAAGTGGTTAGCATTTAGTCGGTATTTTATATACCTAGTCGTAATAAGCGTAAAAAATTCATTTTATACCTTTCATAAATCTAAGTACAAAGCGAAAAACTGGGGGGTACATAAGTGCTTAAAACAAAACAAATAATTGAAGAGGCAATAAAAGTATTTATGTATACAAATATAACTGTATTCAAGGCTTAGACATATTTTTTATCGCCATAACGTATTTCTGTTATCTTACGTCATTGTGTACATGAAAGCATTATCTACGTAACAGACTATTTGTTAAGTTTCTACATAAATATCCATTCAATTAATTTTATGATTTTAATTAAATATATTTTTTCTCACAGACTGTTTATGTCCTACTGCTGGATACCAACCTCCCTATTTGTGGAAAATAACCCACAATACAATAGACTGGGCACCTAGACTTGAAATAGATACATACAGTACCTAACCATTGGAATAATGGGAGAGACCTATGTTCTGTAGTAGAGTGCCTCAAGCTAAGGATGATAACAACAATAATAGAATAACATAAATTAGAAAGTGTATTACCTCCTGCTGTTAATAACTGTAACTGTCTTTACTAGGCACTGAAATTATTAGAAAGACAGTCATGTTGCTTTTGGCTTCACAAATATTGTTACTTTGTCACAGAAAATATTTTTAAATTACACAAAGCCATGCAGCCCATGAACCTCCTTGAATGGGGAAATACCATACCTTCACAAAATATTAGTATTAAGTGGTAACATTTTTCCATTGTTTTTGTGTATTTATAAACAAATAACTCCCAGGTACAACTCTTTACTCCTTACATTACTCCCTATTTCTCTCCCATTATTCACATCCTATACACAAGTAAGCAACATATCCAAACTGTAATTGATGTTTCCGATGTCTATGTAAGATGGGGGTTGCCAATCAACAAGTAACCTGTTTGCTCATTTGATTAACTCTAACAAAAAGAAATTAATTAAAAAATAAAATACGTTATTGGAACATTATAAGGAACATGATTGTGCTATTAGTAGCGGGATATCCTTATAAAATCCAATAGAGGTATAGCTATTTTATATTTATATTTCAATGGGTCCAATAGATCTATTGGATCCCGGTACAAATACCTGAAAAATTCTATTCCACTGAACAAATGGTAGAAATTACATAAGTCTCAATAGATGATAAAATGAGCTGCTGTCTGCAAATCGAAAACAACATGCATATTTTGCGTGAAATATCATAGGTCTTGCATCCTTGTGTATATTAAACAATGGAAAATTCAAAGCAGATGCTCATAATCAAGGTCAAAGAATTGACTTGTTCAATTGGTGGCGATGTGACACAAAGCTCAATTAATATAGATATATAAATATAATAAAAATGAATATACGTCTTATTTGATTCGAAAATGTTAATGCTGGTAGCCTATTGGCTTTAACAGCTTTATCAAATACTAAATACTAAGGTCTTTTATGTAGCTACAATTTTACCACAGTAATGGTGACTTATGTATATATATATATATATATATATAAATATATACATATATATATATATATACATATATATATACATATATATATATACATATACATATATATATATACATATACATATATATATATACATATATATATATATAGCACAACACACACACATTGTTAGCTTAATTAAAAAAATGAAATCTCGTAAAAACGATTCGTTAAATATCTTATGGTAGAATCGAACCTGTAACCTTTAATCGTTAGCGCAATTCTTGTCAATTAAGCTATTGCCAGTTCATGCGTATGCTCATGCGCTAAAATTGCGATGAAGCCGCATTAAAATTCATGTATATGCATTAAAATCCAACGATGAAGTTGAAAGCTAACATTGACTTCGAAATAAATCTGAATGAATATTTTACAACTTGCACCAGATTCTCGGTCATAAAATATTCACTACAAAAGGATTTAAGGATATATCGGGTTATGATTATTAACTGATGTCGGTATTATTAAATGTTTAATCCCACTCAACTTTCCTTTAAAAAATGAATAAAAGAATATTAATTATGGAGAAAGAATATATGTATGTATTTTTTATGGGGTAGGAAGGCAAACAAGCATGCGTGTCACCAAATGAAAATCAATCAACGTGGCTCATAAACATTCGCAATGCCATAGGCTGCTTTCCTTAACTGCCATTCCCAGCCTTTAAGGAAAGTGTTATTATTGGAGGAGGGAGGGATTGGACGACCGGAACTCAACTATATATATATATATATATATATATATATATATATATATATATATATATATATATATATATATATATATATATATATATATATATATATATACATATATATATATACATATATATATATATATATATATTAATTAATGATTTATTTCATATTCTTTTAAATATTTAGTATGGAAATGATACTTACATAAAAAATGTATTTACAATAGTTTCAAGAGTGTATTTTATATTTTTAGTAACAAATTATTTGTTTAAATACCTACAAGTAAAAAATATCTATGTGATTTAACAACTTCCTTAATACATCATTTGGTAAAACAAACTAGTAAAGAAAACTTTGAAGTATACTTGCTTGAAAAAGTGGCAAGCTATATTTAAGTAATAGTTATACACTAAATTTATTTCATTTTTGTGATATATCTATACTGTGCTAAAACAGAGTGTATTTAAAAAAATGTAAACAAACCAAAGAAACACTAAAAAATTATACAAGTAGTTATACATTTGAATAATATGATATAAAATTATTTATAATCATAAAATTCCACACAAAATGTATCAAATTTTAGATGAATGTACTGAATAAATATTTTTGATTATTAAAGTAAAACGATAATACAAAAGCATTATGAAATAGATCTACTTATATAACTTGTTCAGTTACTTGCATATTAAAAAAGCAGGTAAAGATAAAATAAATAATAAAGACAATAAACATTATTTTTTGAAGGTAATCTTAGTGAGGTTGATGACGTAGAAAGACAAAGTGAATTAAATACAACACAATGTCATTTGTATTTTTGTTAAAATATACATTGTAACAAGATTATTTATCGGTTAACAAATTCAGACTTTACGCAAAGATATATAATACAGGTAAAAATTTAACTTACCAGTAACTTTTTCCTTTAATGGAGTTAGGCTCAATTCCAGCAAGGTCGTAGTAATTACTACTACTAAAATTTAACTGTTGTATTAACTTCGTCATATTGGCAAATCGTAGTTAAGCCTTAAAAGAACTTGGGAACAAAACGACGGTCAAAACCGTGGATGATAGCAAACAATAAGGTAATAGCACAAAGCAGACCGTTTCACAACTCGATGACGAATCGAATAAGTAAATTCCAATTCTCATAAACTAATTTGTTTGAAGTTTACGGTAAAATACCTAAATATTCAAAGATACCTTATTTGTATACAAAACCAACGTATCAATGTGTCACTTAAATTTAGTTGCATTATATTATTTTTCCATAATGGCCGCCGGAAGCATGACGTTCTATGCCACTTTCTTTACGTTACTTTATAGGTATGTTTATTTTAGCAAAGCATATTTATTAAAAAAAAAATATAATTAATATGAAGAGGAAAAAAAAGAAAAAATAGTCAATTTAAAATATTTAAATTTTTACGTCATGTACAGTTTACTAACACAAAGCCAAACATATGCCAATATTAATGGTAATTACCATTACAATAATTATGATATTAAAAATATAAAATGTGTTATATACCTAATTGTAGGTTTTATATAAATATTACTTAAATTTTAAAATAAATCATAATCTACTTGTAGCAATTGTTTAAGATTGGCAACATTTACTATGAATTGAAAGATAGGTATAGTTATAGTAAAACGCCGCATTCAAGTTTATCGATCGACTAACTTGGTTGTCTAAATACAATGTGTGGATGATATTTATTGTTTTATTCTATGGGTCATATGATTATTAAAAATAATATAACAAAAACAAATATTTATTATAAGGATCTGTGAAGGTTGATAGTTATTGACATATTATAATTTTCAAATATCCTAGGAAAGTAAATATTTTAAATTTATAAAGGACACAATTTTAACGAATATGTTTTGCATGAATGAACAACGTATGAACTAGAAGTAGAAAACATCATAAATTTAAGAGTATGTTGATGGCGTTTAACTTTTAATTGAACAATTAGACAATTAAATATCTTTTTTACTATAATTACAATTTTACTGACTGTATAACTTACCGGTTACGAAAAATTAAAGAAGGCATACTATTCGTTGAAGAATCGATTCTTTTAAATCTTTGTTCCTGTATCATATAACTGGATGCCGGTAAGGCATGTAACGTCATAACTTCACCTTACTTTAACACTGCACTCAAATAATCACTTCCACTTACGGAGTTTTGCTTAGTTTTTTCAACTTGTAGAACATTAATAAAATTTTCACTGTTTCGATAGTAACTAGAATGATAAACAGTCTTGTTTAACGACATTCAGGCTTGGAAGTACACTAGCGACTAATCGCTCCGCAGTAGAATGATGTATAATAGAACTTATATGTATGTAGACCTCATCCCTCTATTTCTGGAAGAATGGATTGCGTCACAGGGATGGATTTTCTCTTTATTTTTAAAATAATTTAAGTTTCTGCTTAAAGTCCTAATAAATTTAAAGTTGATTTGAAATTATTTTTGAGTAATATAGATACACTATATTTCTACTTTAAGGGACAACAGCAAAAAAATGGCGAAGAAGATGGTCATCCTTAATTCATCAATACAGTTATACAATTGACCTTCCTTAAATTGAGTTGTGTGCGTGTTGCCGTAATCACCATGTTTGGCAGGTGGACTGGGGTTTGTAGATCGCTTTTTATTCTCAGATTAATCTTGCTTCATATCTACTTGTATTTGCTCACATAGTCATTTCGATTAATACCAAGAAGAAATGATGTGGTCCTATGCTATGCAGAGAACCACGCAGTGCATGTAGATGCTTCTTTGGTATTAATTGAAATATCAAATTTTTATTACGGTTAAAATTCACCCTGTGTGGTTAAGTGAAAAAAGAGGGTGGAAAATAGACATGCGCAAAGTCCGCCATTTTGATGACGTCACACGTTGTTTACGCCACGGTCATTTAATTGATCGTTTTATTTGTTGTAAAGTATATATAAATATTAAAAAAATATTTTTACAATTTTCATCACGCTGACGATTAGTATTTTGGTATATAAGTAATTTAAAAAGTATAATATATATATATATAGACATATTTATTTGTATTGGTATGATAAAAAAATACATACCTAGTTAATTATATATGTATATTTTAATAAGTGAGGAAAAATGTTTGCACTCCTTTCCTCCTTCTTAAGCATATTGTAGAATAAAATTCATATGGAGGAATGTAAAACGATAAAACAAAAAAAATAATTAATGAATTACGGTTGAATTTTTACCAATGGTATAATATATGTTATATTTAGTGGCATTTTTCATGTGATGCTCAAATTTTCCAAAAAATATTTTATGTGGCCATAGAGCACATGTTAAGCGTGCTTAAAATTTTAATATCATAATAGTTTTTCGAAGGCCGAAAACATCTGGAATAAAATTCAGTTTCCTTATCTTTGCTTAAATCAGGTGCACATTACCTTAAAATCAAGGGGGCTTAATAGATTAATTCTATAAACTTTAAATTGGTACAGGTTTGCCTCGGGAAACAATAAGTTAATAGCTATTTTTTGTTAATTTTGAGTCTTAGTTTTAGTTAGAATAGGTAAACATAATTTGTGTGTACTGTTGAATATAACCTATGAGGGTAGTATATTTACAGGAACGAACCCTTTATTCACAATAAAAAAATAAATCAAATTGTATAATGTAGCGTTTTTAGGTAGATATGAACGTTGGGCAATATGTTGTTAAAATTGCGCAATTATGTTACAATATTTAACATTTTCAAAAAAAAAAACTATGTGACATAGATTTATTTTATTATTTGTTACATAATGTATTGTATTTAGTAGTCAAATGTAGATAACCTGCGTTCTGAAAAAATGTTGTGTAAGAAATTAGTTAAAGTGTAACATATAAATACTACCTGAAGCGTTTATTAGGGCATTCAGAACTTTGTGCCTGACCAATATGAAAATCTTCGCATTATTCCTTGTCATCGCTGTTGCCTTCGAGGTAATTATTCTTTTTGATTTAATATTTTGTGTTTGTTTCAAATTTAAAAAAGTTACAGATGAATGGGAAAATAATTACTAAAGAACTTGACTAACAATTGGAGAATGATGCAATGTGCAGTGACGTAGGTATGCAAATATGGAATATTTCTGGAGGAATGGAGATTTATGCACGACGCATGTTCAAAGCGGATTGGCAGTACACCCAAAATTAGATAAAATACCCATAGGCCACACATATATTTTTGTGGATACTGTACCCGCGACCATTAACTTTGAAAGTGTTTATTCGCTACTGAGTTAATTCGGTCTTCCTACATTAAGAAAAATAATTATGTTTTAATTATACAATATTTTGTGTTTCACAGGCTGCCTTAGGCCAATGCCTTAGGTCCAATGTCATTGCAGCGCCAGCCGCAGAGGTTCTGTACTCTCCAGCTGTAACTCCCGCCGTCATCCAATCAAACAGTGTAGCCGTTAACCTTGCCGATACGTTATCACTTCTTACTGTTAGTAGTTTACTGGCAGAGAAATTGCCCCTTGGATACCCAGCCGTCGTCGCCAGCGTACCATCTGTGGGTGCTTGCGGTTGTGGATACGGCCCTTATGGCTACATACTATAATTTCAACATTACAATCTTTGATTTATGAAATTATTTAGATTATGTATCTACTTAATTTTATTAATTCAATAAATTAAAAAAAAATCTTCCTTAAAAACAGATAATAAATAAATATTTGGATATGTTGTTTTTAAAAAATTGTTGTGTATAAACTAAAAGTAAAAAAATTAATAAATATAGTCTTTAATTTTTCCTTACACTTATCGAAATAATTTTTTAAATCAGATTAATATAAAAAGGTTAAACTTAACAAAAATTTAAACAATTAATAAATAACATATTTTGTTGACCTAGAAAGTAATTAATTTAGGTTTAAGTAAAAATAACTTTCAAGAAGTATCTCACGTAAGGTAAGAACCACACACTTTTATAGTCTCTATTTTTATTTAGCTTATATATAATGTGTTTCACTCTAATGGAAGTGGTAGGCAAAAGAACTAGCGTGTCACCCGATTTTAAGTAAGAACCATAAACTAAGGCCATTTGCAACACCAAAAGCCCTACAAATGCGTCACCCGCCTTACAATAATATCTACTTTTTCTTCTTTTCTTTGATGTCAACCAGTTACAACTATTATGCCAATGTCGAGTAAAATATGTTAACATCAAATCTCTTGAAATAAAACTATTCAACTTATCACGTTACGTCTTGATAAAATGGTGGCCATTTTTCCAAAACCTTCTATGGACTTTTTTAGTCAACTTAAAAAGACACAAAACACACATTTATTTCATATCACTCACTTATATGCCTTAATTGAACAATATTATATAATACACTACCACAATTAAAAAATAAAACTGATAATAATATAAGATTTTGAAAATGAAATAAAAACACAACGTCACTAATGTAGGTTGATGGGAAAAGTTCAATAATATCTAAATAATATCTAAAAATCATAAATAATTAAAAGAAGTTCGAAGTTACATTGCCCTTAAATGTAAAGAAAAACAACAGACAACAGTTATAGTTACTTGTTAATATTTTGGGCAACAGTGAATCTTTTTCTTTCATACTCATGTATCATTTTCATATATTAAACGTTGTCCGGATACAATGCAATACAATACAATATTGCCGAAATCGAGCATCTGGTGGCCCAACCCAATGTAATAGGAGTGACTAAGGCTCACAGACTTCATTGGCTGGGCCATGTTGGGAGGATACAGAAGGATAGCGCAGTTAAGAGAGTGTATGTGGGTCGCCCAACTGGACGACATCCTGTGGGGTGTTCTAGGTACCGCTTGAGAGATATGATCGAGGATGACTTGTGCAACCTTCAAATCTGCAACTGGCATGAGGTGGTCGCTGCGCCAACAAAGCTAGTTTTTTTAGGATACATAAAAAAATAAAGGTGTGACATAGATACATGTTTAATTTGAAAGTATTTTTACAATTTCGTTAAGAAACTGTTATTTTTATTTTACACGAAACGTCCATGTTCTATTTTTCCACGTACTCGTATACTCCACTCTAGTTAAGGCTTCGTCGACGACTAGCACTCGAAACAATGGAATTTTTTGTTTCGTTTCGTGTTTGAACAAGGAGACAATATAAAATAGGTATAAACTTATACGTTAGTAATTATTAAAAGGCAAAAGAAGTGTATCGATAGAAATAATATATGTATCAGTGTTAGTGTGTCAATGTTTTATATATTCTATGTTAAATATAAAAATATTTAAGAATCACTAAAGAACATTTTCTGGATTATCATATATTTTATTTTAAAATTGGAATAGGTTTTTTTCACGGCTCATATAGTAAGCCGACATCGAATGCCGGATATGGGCCTCCCCATTCCTAAAGGAATGGACAGTAATCCACTACACTTATTTAAAGTAGATTGGCGGGGCACCATTTATTCCTAATCGAATGAATCGCAGGAATCGAATTCTTCGCCATTGAACTTAAGGTCTTTCTCTAATTTTTTTTGCTTTTTTTAACTAATAATATATTATATCTTATATATTTATATATAATCTTATTTTAATCTAAAGGAAGTGTCTCAGGCTTTGCCAACAGGGAAAGAGATGCCCCTATACCGCTGATTTTCAGCCACTCCCTTCCCGCAAGATGTTATGCGGGAGTTGGCATTCGATCTATATCTAAAAAAATCTGTCTGTATTCTTTATAAACTATTCTTGTGCTTCAGAGTAACTGAAAACTGAATTACAATATCCGGGGAATTTTTATATAAAAAACAAAAAGTTTTATTGCATTATTTATCAATGTATGAGTGCAGTATTATATATGTATATTTATAAATGTATCACTACAGTATTATACTCGTATATCATCTTCGTTCTTTAACAATTTCAAATTATACATAATACGTCCACATACCGTACTAGTATATAGGCGTGTTATATTTATCTCGCATATTCGGCTTAATACTCTGGAACGATTTCCCGTTTTACATCCAGCAAGCTTCGTATAAATTTATTTTTAAAAATAAAATTATCTTTTTATGTGTAGTGTATGTATTAAAATAATGTGTAATTAAAATGTGTCATGTATTATTTATATGTATATACATATACACACACACACACACACATATATATATATATACATATACATATATATATATATATATATATATATATATATATATATATATATATATATATATATATATATATATATATATATATATATATATATATATATATATATATATATATATATATATATATATATATATATATATATATATATATATATGTTGTATACATTTTAGTAATAGTAATAATAGTGTCCATCCATAAATTATGTTAATTAATAGTATGACATCGAGCAACAAGGAAATTCAAGTACATAAATTAAAAGTGCTAAAACTCTGAATTCAAATCTTCACATTTGAGGAGGTCCAAAATCATAAAATTCGTGATTAATGGATGGCCTCATGCTATTTTATATTCTTATTAATTTTTTACCTCCTTAATTATTTTGTTATCGGCATCTATTGGCTGGGATGTCTTTGTAATTAAGCCAACCATTTTAGGAAAACGAAAATATAACATATTTATTGTTAGATCATTTAATAACATAAAAAATAATTACAAATCTATTAATAATAATACTACGCTACTATTAGTGATGAACTTAACATTATGCCATTGTATCAAGCGACGTCATCGCAGTGGACATAACTTACTAGCTGGTGACGATTAAAAGAATGGTGTTCCACATCTCACTTCGAATGCTTGTCTACCAAAAACATCAGAATCAACAACTGCCGTGCCAAGAGATGGCAAAGCACCATCAACAGCTATCGTTCCATAAATAGGGAAGCATCCACAAACTTTGATGGTACCACCAACTGGTAATTCTCCTCCCATGGTCAAGTCTCCATATTGCAGGGATGGCACCAACTCTGATATGACCGGCGTCACTTGGATGTTGTTTGTGAAAGGTATCGGGCCTGCGGGGAAAGCTTCAAAGGCTGGACCAGCCAACAAGGCTGGAGCCAACATATTTGTTGGTATGGCCCCATTGACGCAACCTGGTCCATGTGGTAATCCTGTGGGGATACCAAAGGTTTCCTGAAACAGAAGTTATTCTTGTTAATGTAAAAAAACGCATTAAAAATATCGAAGACTTAATATAAATTTAAACATACATTAAGAAGGAATGCCTGAAGGCACAATAAGATGAGTACGAACACCATTTTCTCATAAATGCTAAAGCAACAATGATATTTTGTCAGCCTTTGAGTTTATTTTTATATTGTTCTACACTTATCAATTTGGTAACTGAAATAAAATTTTACTTTGGCAATAACTTAGTTCATTATCAATAAACATTATCGTTTGGACATAGTTTGTTGTAACAAATACGTAATATAGAGCAACAATACCACAATGTGAGGTTGCTATTTTTTGTTGACGTGATATTACTGCGCATTAGGTCGTATGACAAAATATTTAAATTTACGTTATTTCTGATCACAATTTAGCAATAATTTCTAAAAATAATAATTTAACAGATAATAAAATAATATTTAGAATACCTTCTCCTTATAATGCATCTAATCTAGCTGGTCTTTATGGAGAGAGATCAGTTTAGGAGGACCCTCCGTCTCAGTCCACTGTATAGTGTTGTATGATTTAGACTTTTTTTATCCAATAAATACATACGTCTCTTGCCGGCAACTTTTATCATCATGATTCATGAAAACAAGTTATATCTGTTATGATATTTATTACACAATTTTTCTTCTTTTGATAGTCCGTAAAGGTCGTTTCTGCTTTACTTGATAGAAAAACTCTTCATTGGTCGGGCTCCAAATTCAACAAATAGCTTCGGATCTAAGCTTAGGAAAAGCCGAGGCATCTGCCCCGAGTTTGCTATTTAAAAAGACATATGTTTCATAAAATGTTTTATTACAGCGCCTATTATCCAGAGTGCGTCATATTATTGACACAGTCTGCAAGTTGTGATAAAGAAGAGCAGTAAACTAAAAATAATTGAAACCGAAACCTCACCAAGTAAAATCGTTTTGCGAATTTCTTGAAAATATTTATCTCAATATCAATTTTAATATGTATAACCTTGAAAATGCATTATTTGTAATAACAAATAATGCATTTTCCATACAATTTAACTATATAACTGTTTAAAAAATTGCTGGAGAGAAAGGGCTTATTTTAAGTTTTTGCCCCGGTTTGAAAAAGTAGATCCCGAAATACCGACTAATAAAAGCATATATTTTGTGTCGTTTATATTTCGAATGCAGGTTGATTGAGGTCTTCTTTATTATCGAATCATAAGTTACAATTATCACTGTACGATGAAAAAGACAGAGCCTTATCAGAAATATTATGTCATTGTAATATAATATTATAATAAGTAATTCGATTAGGCTTATCCCAATTCCACTCGTGGGTGGATGATGGTGGATCGTTCCAGGTGACCATGAGTAGGTGCGTGGGTTCAATATATTATATAAATATGTAAATTTTATTTTTAAGTAAATCTTAGAAAAGGAAAAAAATATGTGTGACTTAAATAAACTAACATTATTCCTACCGCTGATATCCACTACCGTGCAACTTTGCACAAAGAAAAATTTTATTTTCACCATTCAGCATGTTTATCTCATTAAAAAAACTCCATTTTTGTGGATTATAATTAATCTGTCTGACGAGAAATTCTGACGACGGGCTGATATGGATATAATCGTCTTAAAATGAAAGCTGGGCCATAAGACAAACATCCTTGCCTGTAAGAGATGCCTATTTACATCCACCTGTGAAATGTAAGTTGTCAGCTATTCACAATTTGGGATTTGTGAAATACTAACTAAAAAACTTTGTTGGCGCAGCGACCCAAAATGGATCTTGGCCTCCGAACAGATCTTACGCCACTTTGCCCTGTCCTGCGCCACCTCCTGCCAGTTACAGACTTGTAGGTTGCGCAAGTCATCTTCAATCATGTCTCTCCAGCGGTACCGGGGGCGCCCCACAGGACGTCGTTCAGTTGGGCGACCCACATACGCTCTTTTGACTGCGCGATCCTCCCCCATCCTCTCCACGTGGCCGAGCCAACGAAGTCGGTGAGCTTTAGTCACTCCATATTTGTGAAATACATATAACACAATTATATTTCTTAATGCTTTTTTTTTCTCATGTTCGTAATATATTATTATCCATGTACGTAATTTATTTATTGGCAAATTTCATTTTAAACTAACTCAGACGGTGTCGAAGGAGTTGAATAGTTTTCATAACGTCCAGACGTGAGAATAAAAAGGGTTTGAAAGAAAAATTACAAATACGAGTACATGTATGAATTTGACCTGGATAACACGAAGTATGTGATGATAAAGACTTACTAGACCGGTTTGGCAATAATGAAATCTTTGTGAAAGTAGCAGAACCAATGGTGGTGTGCAAATACGTGACATATAGACTAGACTTAATTGTAAATGAGTTTTTGTTATCTGTACCCATCACAAAAAGTATTACGATGAGACTTCGGTGTACATCTTTTTGTTCTATTATCACAGTAATTTTCTTTAACGTAAATAATTTACTTGTATTTATCTTTGTTAAAGTATGATTTTCATAAATATTTGAATTTATTTCAATGTCTTTATTTTTATTTTTTTATTCTTAATGTACATTTTTGGTACAAAGGCGGACTTATTGCCGGAAGGCATTTCTTTTTTATCTATCAGTCAACTTTTTCCCTGTTTTCTATCCCTTTCACCGAAATCACTTGCCAGGGACTTGTTAAAGAAGTATTTGATGATTAAAAAACTTACACGATGATGATCATAATGTACTTTCAGACTATCACAAATTATACGTTATAAAGTGTCCGAGAGGCAAAGATTTTTGGTGGGTCTATGAGCGGAAATGAAATACTCTTCCAAAAGCCTGACGAGTCTTAATGAAATATGAACTTAATTTTCTCAGTCTCTCCGAGGGCTATGCTTGGAGTTTCTCACTGGCATATGATACAAAATAAATAAGTCTGCTTACTACAGAAACTTAAAAGAAATAACAGAGCTCTTCGAATTAAAAAACTGAACTCATCGTAGAACCGACAGCCGTTGAAGTAAAGATCTTCCCTACTTTCATCATGGCAAATGTATTGTGTTAACTTCCCCGGATTGATGGAGTGACGATTTGCTCAGGTCGAAGTCAAAGTGAAGCCGAATAGCCGAAATACTTGGCGCACGTTTGTGACAAAATTTTAGATTGTAAAACTAATGCAACAGTAATCTAAAATATATTTATCCGTTAATCTAAAATATCTGTGAGTGTTAGCATCCTTTAGATAATATATTATTATGGGAAAATATCAAGCTCACCGAAGAAGAAGGTTTTAGTGCCGTGTTTATTTTTTATTTCAGAGCAGGCAAAATAGAGTCACCTGATGGATCTAATATATGTTTTGGGGATTGTGTAAATTATCTCTATATAAAGCAGACCATTTCCAGAAGAACAACGTGAAATAATAGTACCGCTTCGTATATTCGTGTATTATTTTGTTGCTGAATTAGCAGTTAGAGATTTTTGGCGGCATTTTAAAACTGTGACGTGGCTTTTTTTCATAAAATCATAGTATTCTTTTGTATCAGTAATGTTTTTCTCTTTATTTGGGACAAATAAAAAACGTGCAGCACAATATATATAGTAAGAAAAATTTTATTATAGGCATATTAACAATTGTTCACCCAACTATATTATCCACAGTCAAACTATACGTATGGTAACGTGTATGCTAAAATAAAAATAAAGTAATATAAAAAAGATAAAATGAGAAATATTAAGTATTCATTATTAGTAAATTTTAAACATTTTAAATTTTTAGACATTTTGAATTGAACAGCAGACAATGAATTAATATACGTTTTTCACAATACATACAATATTCGAATAAAGTCTGGAAGTGTATTCAGCGAAAATAAATTCTTGTATCCTGCCTATCCGTGCAGGTGCACCTTATTAATATATGCTTTTTTTAGTGTCCAGGAATGTGGAATGTCAAAAAAATAAAAGGTTTTTTTAAATCTCACCATTTAGAAAAGAATATAACAAATGTATAAAATGTTAATATGGTTATAGGATTTGTAACACTAAGTAGAAAAAACAACATACAATTTAAACACAAATATTATATTCAACTTAATACATTTATTATTAACAATACATTTTAGTAAACAAAAGAATATCCTAAGTTGGGATTTAATCCAGCTGGTGCTGCGTAAAACAAGCCGTCTGGGGTAACAGATTCACTTATAATGGCAACTTCGCCATCACCACACCCATATTCCACAGCACCTTGACCGGCAGCGGGCAATGGACCTTCTAAAGCCGCCGTCCCTAAAACTGGTAACTGTCCACATACAGAGAGAGCTCCTTCCAATACAAGATTGTCAGAAATTATTGTCACTCCGTTGGGAGCGATAGGTGAAGCGCTGGTGACAGCAAATCCACCACCACAAGAGGGAGCAAAACCACCCAATCCAGCGGGTGCCATAGGTGTTCCATACGCATAATTATTGTGTGACAAAATGCTTTCAGCCATTATGGCGCCACCAGTCAAACCAGCATTGTAAATATTAGTAAAGCATTGTCCGGAGATGTTCTGGAAAAGAATAATCTGTAAGACGTTTTATATTATTTAACATCGATAGTTTTTCAACAGGAAGTTTTTGAGGAAAAAATGATTTAGAACCTCAGTTAAATTAAATTAGCATTTCACCGGGTTTTATTAAGCAGTTGGATAAGATATGTGGGCAATTTATAGAACCTGTTCTATGTTTATAATTTAGGTAAGTATTTTGCATTTTGTTCTATTTCTTTTGTCATTGAAAAATGCTGTTTTAATAAAAAAAGACATTTAATTTTAAAATATTATTTTTTATATTTTGAAATCACTGATAAAATACATTTTGGGAAGCTAACATTTACTATTTTCAAACCGAGCAAACGCCGCGCAGTTATCTGCAACACCATAGACACAATATAACAGCAGAGGCGTTACTGGTCTTTTTTTTGGCCATGGACAATTATTTGGACAATTATTTTTTATGTTCCTTCGCCGATATTCTCGCGCGCGATAAAAATATTTTACTTATAGTTGGTGTAACGTCTTAAAAACACATTTACTTACATGAAACAGTAGCGCAGATAGGCAAAATATGAGGCAATTCGCTGTCATTTCTATTTATTTGTTGTAAGGTCGTTGCTCGACTGCAGAGCTAAATTTAAGTATATGTTTTTATACTGATTTTTTAATCGTTAGGTCACATTTCGTTTTTATTTTTCCACTGATTGAATAATTTGTTAACGCGATTGTATTGAAAGAATGTCTTTTATATATATTTCACTGACACACTGTGTCTTATCTTTTATTACATAAAAAGAAATAATGTACAAATGTAGGTTACGTTTGTACATTATTTCTACCTATTTATCTTACAAAACTATAATTTTCACAGAATATTTTTTATGTTTTTATTAAATAAATTAAAAAGTTAACCTTTTTATCATATTTGGCTAAAACTATAATATGTATACGTGATGAGATAACGAAAGCGTTGCACAGATTTTGAGTTTTAGAAGCTTACGCAACTACAATGACCTATTTGGATAGCGCTAATCATCTGACGCTGTTGATTTGAATTATAAACCGTTAGATGACTTACGTGAAACATTTTACCTAATTTAAGATATAATTTAAGATATTCGGAGTGGTTACAAGGATTCTAATAAATAATAATCTAATAAGGGTGACAATAACGTGTCATTTTTTTAATTAAATGATTTTGTAGGGATTAAGCCCAGGTTTCATTATATTTCGAGAAAATGATATTATATTTCCATAATCATCATAATATGAGAAAGATACCATACTCATATTATGTAGCTGATATAAATTCAAGTTAAAAATTCAAATTTTAGGATAATGCTATCCACATTTTTTATCATCACAACCATTGCGTTTTTAATAAATCTAAAGTTTTTTCATCTTATCTACAATATGCCGTTAAAATTCATTGTGAAAGACTCGCCAAGAAGCCCCCAAGACTCGCCTTTTAATGCAGTCTTCTGTTTCAAGGACCCAGTTTCCGTGCCCTATACAGATCGTCACTCCATTTGATCGGAAGACGTCCCACACTACATTTATCAAGATGCTCTTCATTCAGGAACAGGAAATGTCAACTTCAACAATTATCGGTTTCTCCAACAAATGTGATAAGCCTATTGCTACATTACTCTTCCATTTATTTATTTCACAACAAAATGCCAGTTGGATCCGAAGACCAATGTCAGCTCTTTGGCTCTTCGGTGGATTACTTAATCTCGAATAATATCTACCAGAGAAACTCCGAGTATAGCCCTCTCCATAACTCTCTGACCAATTATGAGCTTGTAAAGCAGACGCACTGGTCGAAAATTTACGAACTACTTACTTCATGTAAAAATTATGTTTTTTCAAACAGTTGTATTAAAGGGTGCCATTAGTCTGCTGTTTTTAGAAATTGTGAATGAATGTGTAATACTTTTTAGGACTACTGCTTATTTTGTAAACACTATTAAACTTATAATAAACCAAAAATAAAATCGTATCCATTATATTTCCCGGATTAAATTATTTAAGTTCGCAGTTAAAAACGACGTTAATAACTTCGTAGTGTGCGACGGATGTTAAAAATTTTCATAATTCGCTATTTCTTTCCGTGATTTGTAGCAAAAATTTACCAGGAGGTAGTCAGTAACTTCTATCTGAGCTATATAAGATGAATCTGGTTTCCAATCAGTTGTGGATATTACAGAAATACTTTACTCTATGAGAAGGACCAAATCCAGCACTGAAGGTAACGTATACAAAACGTATTTTTTAATGTTCGGGTCAAAGTCTATTCTGAATTACAATATTTTAACTTCTTTAAGTCACAGTAAATTGTGGCTAGTTTTTTATTTATTTCAGTGAAAAGTTAAATAAAAATGATCATAAATGAATGTCTTATTTAGTACTATCAATCAATCAATCAATATCAGCCCACGGCAGTCCACTGCTGAACATAGACCTCACTCACCCAAGGCGCGCCACCTAGCCCGATCTTCGACTACACGCATCCAGTCTTTGCCAGTCGCCTTACGCAGATCGTCGCTTCATCTAACAGTAGAGCGTCCTAATTTAGTACTATAATGTGGTAAAATTCATACGACATACTAAATCTGGCCTAGCAATTCTCTCTCTCTGTCTTTGTTACATATAAATGTTTGTTGTAAAAGTTGTGTATGTACGTTTTTAATTAGGATTACATTTTGTTATGTATATATCTATTATAATAGTTATATATTATCTTGATGGTCTTTGAATAAAGAAATAAAAAAATAATTTGAAATAATATTTTCAAAGTAATTTAGTTTTATTTGTTATTCCAATTCTGTGGTGCAATATGAACGTGAATTATATCCGTAATTAATTTACTTAAAGTTAATATTAAAAGATTTTTGTCAATTATAGTTTTGTTATTTTATGTTGTTTGTTATTAAATAGACTAACAATTTTCACACGTCCTGGGCTTATTGCTATATTATTATATATTTATATGTACTTATATTATTATTCTATATTATTATTATATTTATCCCTATTAATGGAGGTACACCTACGTGCAGCTCAAGACACTACATCCATAGCGGCGATAAAAATTTGTGGAAAAGGTTAGCCCAGCGTTGAATTTACGTTATTATTTTTTTATTAGTTAGATTGGTTTTTTACAACCCATATATGTATATCACCCTGCTAACTGAAGAAATATTTGTAAGCCATTCGTATTTTTATCAGATGTTTACATTACTAATGGTAAATTGTTGTTAATTTTTTTTGAACATACTACGAGTATGTTCAAAAAAAATCCATGTATTATGAAAAAAATATTCCCTGCACAGACTATGAAATATTTATTTAATAATTTATCAAATATATATTTATTTAAAATACATTAACTTATGAACAGGTAAGCCTTAAGGCTGGCTTGCTCATACCTACTTTTCTTTCTTTTAAAATTGAATGACATTTTGTATACTTTAGCATTTTTTTTTATTGTCTATGGGATTCATAAATAATATTTATGAATCAATATTGCCTAGTAACTTACAATATTGCAGTCTTTTCTCCATTCAGAATAACCTCAGAAACATTAGTGGATTTTTAATGGTAAAAATTATAATACTTTTGACAAATGAAAATTAATTTCTTTTATGACAAACTGATTGAATTATTTAGGAAAGGAGTATAAAGAGTGGGAGGAAAAAATCGATCGGAAACTTTAAAAAAATATTAATAAAATGTAAACTTAAACGTAGTTTATTTATTAATAATAAATTTTTGTACACTGAAATTTTTTTGTTAAAAAATTATATTCTGCATTTAAACTACACAGCCCCGGACATTATGACCAATTCCTGGAAAACCAGGGCCATAGGCGAAATCGGATGGGAAGCCGAATCCGTTTCCGTATCCAAATGCGGGCATCACAGGAGCTGGAAGACCTTCCGTCGTGATACCAATATCGCCATTTCCACAACCATAGGAAACTGCACCTTGACCAATGGCTGGCAACTGTCCTTGCAATGCCACACTAGCTAAGAAAGGCAGCTGACCAGTTACAACGATAGGCCCTTCAATGACTAAGTTATCCGAAAACACCGTCAAACTTCCAGGCGGTATATGTGATGTGCAGGAGATAGGAAAGGTTTCCACAATCGATGGTGCATACGTGAGAGGTTTCTCTGCTATAATTGTTCCATGAGGCAATCCAGCTACAGGAGCAGCGAATGGTAAGCCTGGATTACCCATGACCAGGTTGTCGCTCACTAAACCGTTATTGATGATTCCATTGTATGGACTTCCGATGCATTGTCCTGTGATTGTCTGAAGGAGAAAAAATATTTGTAGAAAGAAATATTGTTCTAAAAATATTTATATATAAAAAAGGATTAAGTTAAGAAAAGTTCAGTTGATAAGGAATCGAGATTGCAATTATGAGATCCCGGTTTGATTCTTTTCAATATTTAGCATTTAGCTTAGATGAGCTGGTTGTCTTTTTTAAATATTAATAAATGGGATAATTTTTACCCGTAAGAAAAGCGCAGATACAACAAATAAGGCCTTGGACCACATATTTTTTCGTACTAAAGTTGCTAGAATATAATGTGAGCGTATATATCACCGCACATACTTTTATATGTTTAGGTTTATGGGACGACCGATACTTTCCTAACTCAGTTTATCGTGCATTACGTGTCCCTTACAAATATTTATCTTTATTACATACATGTTTAATTTAATCATACTGTTACAAACATACGTAAACATATGTAAGTAGTGTATATTGCAAAATAACTAATGAAATTAAATGTAAATATAAATGGAACGTTAATACTTCATAAAATTATTATAGTGTTAATACAAAATTTCTAAAATGTTTTCTGCAGCGTTAATATTTTTGCCTTGCGTTTTCCAGGTAATAATTGAATTATTTTTAAATCTGGTTTTATTATTTTTTTTCCCATCCTATATATGTATATCACGTTTGTTTAATGCGGATTGGCATGGTAATCAGAATCAAAATTAATATTTGTAGGTCATAAATATATTTATCTCGATGTAGGGAACACAAGATCGACCACTGACTCCGTAGGAGTCAGCTTCGTGTCTGAGCCAATTAGTCATCGTCATAATTATATTTAAGTATTTACAATTTAGACGACTGTCACCTAAATATAGAAGCAAAACGATTATTGCAGTTTTCACCAGCTCACACAAAGGAGCGTAAATGTTTTCTTTCTATGAGAATAGAAAGAAATAAATTGTCATAATTTCGTTATAGTTTTCATAACGAAATTATGACAATTGTAACAAAAAAAAAACAAAACTACAGGCTTTTCTTTATTTATTGAAGCGATACGCAAATGAGTGAGTGGATCACCTAATAGCACTGCCTATAAACATCTGCAGTACTACGATCAATACAGATCACCTACCTTAGGGTAAGGATTTGAAATATGAAATGGGAGGAAGGAAATTGGAAAGTGAAAGGAAGTGGGCCTCCCTGGGATTTCTTCACTCACCGTACGAAACGCGCTAACAGTAAAATACTATATAGCTACTATTTATTACGTCGATATTTTCTGTGGCATTTCCCTGGTTGAGCAGGCTAATTCGTGCTATCATGACTATTCCATAAAATATTTATTAATACGTCATTACTAACGGACCCATTGCACACCTGGTGCATCCATGTTTTCCGATTTAAAACTGCCATGTATCACTTAAAATAAGTTATTTACTTTTTTGTTTTATTATACAAACCATGAAAGTAAATTCAATACATTTTTATTGATATAATTTTTTAACAGATCGTCTTTAGCCAATGCATTGCTGATTCAGCAGCACCTTTTTCAGTCGGTGTTGTGGGTTATGGAACAGGAGATTTAGGCTTCGGTTATGCAGCTGGCTTAGGAGGATCGGGATGGGTAGGAACCTACCCCCGTCCTTACGAATCAATGGGCGCGTACGGAGGCCTTGGTACAGCTGATGTCACAGTAGCCGGGGATCTGCCTGTTGTTGGCAACACAGTTGTGATTGGACAGGTTCCTGTTATAGGCAACGTACAGTTCGGAGGTAAAATACCAGCTGGCGGTGTTATATCTGTGACCGGAAGCTGCAACTGTGGTTTAAATGGTGCTGTAATATATTAACAACCAGTGTTTAAAAATATAAATTAAAATAAAATTGTTGCTGTTTTAATTTTATTTATATTTTTACATTTTAATTTAAGCTTAAATTTTTAGATTTAAAGGATATATTTAGAAAACTTTACAAGGCATATGTGTCTAGTTTCCAGCATACAATTGGAGCCACTTCATTTTGTTTTAGATGATAAGACGAGTTAACTATAAAACTACTAAAAACTATTATGCGCTCCTCAGTCTACATAGATATTATCGTAACATTGACTAGGCTGGTGGAGCTGTAGTGTTATCATCATGTGAATTGCCTTGATGAAATACCTTTTAAGTTATAGGGAGCGCTTTGTATTTTACCTACACACGAACAAATAATTTTAAATCAAAACATGCCTGATTGATGCAAGAGAAGGTTGTAATTATAACAAATTATTACCAGCGGCAGACAACACTGTCACCTATGTAATATGGTTTGTTCTACGAGTCACCAGCTGTTCGTAATGAACGTAGTAAATACCATCAGTTTGAATAGGTTAGGCATTTTACCGATTAAGGCCTAAAATAATCATTAGTTAACTATGGTGAGATTGATTGATTTAATTGATGATTTCTAAAGGAGTAACATCTAAGCAAATGTTCGAATGTTAGTCTTTAGAAATGACTAGTTAGTTACTTTTAAAAATGCTACATTTCAAAACGAAATATAGCATTTTTAAAAGTAAGAAAATTTGTATTATTTCACAATTAAATTATATTATTTTTTAATTTACTTTTACTCTAATCAGTAATTTGTAAGTTACTAGTTAATTGCATTGATTATTTACTAACTAACTAACTTCTTGTTTTTATACGTTATGATTGTTTTTATACATATGCAAGTGTACAGTAATTTGGTTTACAGTAATAGGCTTCGTGACTATTTGTGTGTATGGTTATAGTGTTTAAATAATCATCATCATATATGTTTTTATGCATATGCAAGTGTATAGTAATTTGGTGTACAGTAATAGGCTTCGTGACTATTTGTGTGTATGGTTATAGTGTTTAAATAATAATCATCATTGTTAGATATTGACCTTCTTCCCAAATGAGGACTGTTGCCATACTCTCCACGCTTGGCGGGCAGGTTAGGAATGCAGAGGTTTTTATTACCCAGATGGACGCTTCTGTCCATCTTCAGTATTTGATCCAATAGTTGCCACTTATGACAATCAAGGAAAAAAATATTGTTTTTCCATTGTCACTTGTATCATTTTACGTTTCATGATTTGTTTCGAGTGAACATACATACACACAAAAGTAAATTCTCAAGTAAGTTTTCGAGTACTGGGTGAGTATTAATATTCAATTAATCCCAGTACTCGAAAACTTAAGTTATTCTCATATATTTACCCTGATACGCGGATCGAACCTGCGACCATTGACACCGTAAGCGGTAGCTCCGCTACTGAGCCAATTGGCGATCGCATTACATTAAACGATTTATATATTATTATCTTGCAAAATATTATAATCACACTACACAAAAGTTAATAGTAGCTAGTTGATGTTTGAATAAAATAACGTATGTAAAGTTTAAATTTATTAAATTAATACAATAAATATTTTTAATTGCTAGTATTAAATATTAGTGCATCCACATCCAGAGGCTGCTCCAAATGTTGCTTCATTGGCAAGAACAGCTGGTGTATACACGTTAGGTCCAAAGCCAAATGTGTTGGGACCAAAACCTGGTCCGTAAGGCGTGTTGCCGTAAGGAATGCCATTTACAGGTCCGTTAGGGCCAACGCTTTCGTTTATAATACCAACATTACCATCTCCGCAGCCGTAGTTCACAGTGCCTTGACCAATAGCAGGCAATGGGCCTTCCAAGGTAACAGAACCCAAGAATGGAAGTTGGCCGGTTACAGCGAGTGGACCTTCGATTAACAAATTGTCTGAAAGAACTGATACACCATTGGGAGCTATAGGCGATGAGCTAGTCACAGCGAAACCTCTTCCATTAGATGCCATGATATCATTTATTCTCAAACCACCAAGAACAGGTCCATTTGGAATAGCATTTGCTATGCAAGGTGTAGATTCAGATATTGCTATATTATTAGCAGCTGCTGCAATGTTCGCTGCGGCTATGTTACCGGTGGAAGCTACAGAATTAGCTGCAGCTATGGAGTTGGCTGCAGCTATGTTGTTAGCAGCAGCAATCGATTTGGCTACACCTACATTACCAGCAGCTAAAGGATTCATGCCTGATATTCCATTCCCAAGGAGCCCGTTATTTAACGGATTTCCCAAAAATTGGGCATTGATATTCTGAAAAAAAAAAAGTTATGAGTATTAAAAGTGTTAATGTAAATTATTAATATATACAAAATAATAAAATTTAATAAATAATAAAACATATATATGATTAAAATATTTAAATAATTAAATTGATTACCTGGATAAGAACGCAAGTACAGAATATAAACGTTGTAAAAGACATATTAATATATTTGTTAAAAGAACTGAGACTGACAACTGAATGATTTTCCAATAATTTTTAAACTCTTTTATACCAAGTTTAACAGCATATTTCGATATAAGGAATGATAACACAAGTTAATTTTTACGATAAATAATACATTTATCAGTGATTTGTAATACATATAAAATTATAATTAATATCGATGCATTCATATTAGTGAAACGTGATTTATCTGTTACCCTAATTATAAAACTGATTGAAGTACGCAAAGCAGATGTGTAATATAATATAGATTACAGGCGCATTGCTTACAATCTAATTCAAGGATTTTGATTTTATGGGATAGAAGGCAAATGAGCAATCGCGTCGTCTAATGGAAAGCAATCTAGACCAATATCATAGGCGTCGCAGGTGCAGTTAGTTTTTGAAATACAGTGTAACCTCCATGTAACGTCACTCGATTTAACGACAAACTCCCTAAAGCGTCGATATCACTCGGCTTTGGTTGGTTTAGCTTGTTTCCCATACAATGATACACTCTATATAGCATTACACCCACTCTCAATAACGACAGCAATTTAATAATATAAAGTACTTTTTAAGTTGCCAAAATTAGTAAAAACTGCGTAGCTGTGTACGTTCTTTTGTCGCTTTATTATCCTAGCCCGTAATAAACTCGACTGTCGGCATTACACATACCGAACTTTCTAAGAAATCCGTTCTCTTGTTTACAAATTGGGATTGCTTGCACGTGTTGACTGTTTCTAGTAGGAGTCATGGATTATATATACGTTATCATATTCTTAGTTGCTCACAAACTCTCAAACTGTAAACATGGCAAGTAAGAGAAAATCTCTGTGTATTAACGATACGCGCAATAGAGGCGGGAAAGAAGATAATAATTCTAATACAGATTTTACTTCTCTCCATTTAACGACAACTCTCTATAACGTCAAAATATGCACAGTCCCTTGAGGGTCGGTATATAAAGTTTGCACTGTACTTCTGCGTGACTGTGAGTGAAGCATAAGTGTGTGTATGACTGTTTGAAAGTGTGAATATGCTAAAGTGTGAGTGTGAGTGTCCTAAAAAGTGACACTTGTGTCAGTAAAAACTGACAGTACTCTTACTTTATTCATAATACTGTCAGTTTTTTTAAGGAAAATTCAGAATCATATAAGATTTTAGTCTGAAAGGATTTTTATCTTTCGATAGCGGTATAAGCTAATGAATCAATTTTGTTGAATAGTGATCTACGTAACCATTCAGGTTAAGTAAACTGCTTCAAAGAGAAACTATTTTGTATCTTGGTGTATACCAGCTTCAAAAACTTTTAAAACCGCCACCTTTTCCCCTACATACCATAACCCTCTGTTCTAAAAAAGTTGATTATTCTATTAAAGGTTATTTTTGCTATCGGAATGAATAATACTAAATTTACTACATACGTACGTATTGTCACGCCTATGTCCGGTAGGGTTAGGTAGAGCCACAAATCTCCATCCGCTAAGATCCCGGCACACCTTCCTTGCTTCCTCCACATTCATCCATCCTTCTTCTTACATGTATCGTAACAAAACGGCTCTCCGTTAGTCGCTTCTCGCCCTCGTGGGAATCAGGACGTGACGGGCGGTGAACCACGTCTCTGTAATTTTTTAACAAATTAGGTTTTTAAAATTCCTCATACTGAATCCGACAAGCTGCTAGGACGGGAAGGACGCTGCAGCTTGTGGTCAGCCCCAGCAGAATCCCGCATGCTGAGGTAAGGCACTTTAATATCCGGGGGAGTCTGATACCGGGACGGTCGGCACGCTTGCGACTAAGCTCCTAGCCACGCATCCATTGGCACAGCAGATCATGGGATTGGCGGAGAGGAAGGGAAAAGGATAGAGAAGAAAGGTAAGGGCACGGGAAAGGAAAGATTGTTTTAGACAGGAGGGATATGATACGCAACGGAACGGTAGACAAGGAATGATACGGTAGTAGATCGGGAGGCCGGGTCGCGTACCCATGTACCAATACCAATACTAAATAAGGAAATATTGATAATTACAGATTGTATATCCTTTAGCTGCAATGCATATTTGATTTAAGAATTAATATTTTAACTTTTAAAAAGGCAGTGTAGAAACGTACCCGACTTTTGAGAAATATATAGGCTTATTGCCCTTGTTCCCTTCTAACACTTCTCTCTTCTACTACCATTATTTCGATATTATTGGACTTCTCCCATCAACTTACATCAGTGACATTGTGTTTTTATTTCAATTTCATAATCTTATATTATTATCAGTTATGTTGTTTAATTGTGGTGGTGTATTATACAATATAGTTCGATTAAGGCGTATAAGTGAAGTAATATAGGATAAATGCGTGTATGCGCGAAAAAGTTCATAGATGGTTTTGGTAAAATGGCCACCGTTTTATCAAGACGTAACGTGATAAGTTGACTAGTTATATTTCAAGAGATTTAATGTTAACATATTTTGACACTGGCATAATAGTTGTAACTGGTTGCCATAAAAGAAAAAAAAAGAAGAACTTCTAAAAATACTTTCTCATATGGTGTTTGTTTTTTACAGCCTATATGTATATGTAGGATGTATTTTATTCAAACCATTGCGTATGTTTAATTGACAATTATTAAAATGCAATTTATATGATAAAACTGTCTTCATTTATTTATATGTACAATATTATCAATTATCAGCCTGTCTTATGAATAATTTCTTCATAAACTTCTTACAAAATATAAATGTATTTTGTTCGTATAAAGTCATATGAAAACTAAACATAGAACATTCTTAGGACAGCTTTCTTGCATTCAAATATGCATGCTTATACATATTTATTTTTTGTTTGCATCTTTATAGTGCAGGTAAATACTGATATATTTAAATTAATATGTTATTAACGTGATGTCTCACGTGAGAAGCAAAATTTAAGTTTTGTATACAATTTTTTTTTGATAAAGAATATATTTTATTATAGCAAACCAATATAAATTTACAGGATAGTTTATTATATATATATATATATATATATATATATATATATATATATATATATATATATATATATATATATATATATATATAATAGCACTCTTAAACATGAACTTAAAATGTTATTATAAAAAATAAAGGTAAAGCACGCAAAATAAGTTTGAAATATCAAACTTACAATTACCACCTTATTTGCTATACATGCATTTAGTTCAGGCTATTTTCTATCGACTTTACGGATATCATTCATCTTCTTTTATAAATTTTCTAATACTTTGTAGAACGTTCTTATGGAAAAAATTTCAGAAAATATAATAACTATTGATATTTGACAGTTATCTGTGACCTTCACGCGTTTGACAGCTCACACGCTGCTGAATTAATTATCCATAGCTAAGACAAGACAATGTCTATCGGGTCAGCTAGTCTATTATATTTTTGATGGTAATGTCTATCATTTATTATGCTGTGGTGTTATATATAACAAATACTTTTGTTTCATTAAATATTATAGATGTCGCTTGGTCAAATTCTTCAAAATGATGTTGGTCTTCCTAACCTTGCGTTAATAAACGGAATAAAAAGGCCTGGATTTGCACCAGTCTTAGCAGCGTCTACAACTCCTAAAACTGCATCTGCTAGTGTAAAGCCCGGTGTTACTCCAAGTCCTGCGATGATTGTAGAAACAGAAACATCTCCAGCGTCTGTTATTGGCCATATGGGACTCGACAGACTAAATGACTTAAAAACCCCAGTAGTGTTTGAAAGTCCTTCGGGATTTACAGGACCAGGAGGCTTTGGCTTTCCCAATTTGGCTCTTCAATCAGGTTTCGGAAGTCCAATGGCACCATACCCGAATGATCCTTATAGCCTAGTAGGTTCATCTGGTCCTGGCGATGCTTATGGAGGGGTTGGTTCCGGAGATGTGATCGTAGAAGGAGAACTTCCAGTGGCTGGTTCTACTTTAGTGGCAGGAAACGTACCAGTGATAGGTTCTGTAAAATTCGGTGGTGAAGTGCCTGCTGGGGGAGTCATAACCATTTCTGGTAGATGCAACTGTGGTGTAAATGGTGCAGTAATTTAATAAATACTTATTTATTTTATTTATTTGTAATAAATAGATTGATTTATGAATGTTTGTATTTTTGTTATTGATCACAATATTTATGCACCGAAAATATAATTTTTTTCACAAGTATTTAAAAGAGTGATAGTTTTAAATCCATATATAAATGATTGCGACATTTATAACAATTAAATATTTCAAACAACAAAGTCAGGTTAAAAATTACCCAAAACACTGGCGATGTTACAGAAACTTAAAAAACAAATTTACAAACAAATAGTCAACTCAGTCAAATAAAAGTGGAAGTTTAGGCTTTAACTTCCACTTTTATTTCACACCATTAAATGGAACCTTCATGGCTATTTTCTTTTATTTTCTTTGACGGCAATTATTTATAACTATTATGCCAGTGTCAAGTATAATACAATAATATCTAAAATCTCTTGAAATGTAACTAGTCAGCTTATCACGTTACGTCTTGATAAAATAGTGGCTATTCTACCACAACCTTATATGGACTTTTGTCAGACAACTTAAAAAGTAACGATACACGCATTTATTTCATATTACCTCACTTATACGCCTTAGTCGAACTATATTGTATAATACGCCACTACAATTAAAAAATATAACTGACAATAATACAAGATTATGAAAGAAAAATCTATATATATATATATATATATATATATATATATATATATATATATATATATATATATATATATATATATATATATATATATATGTACAACTTGAATGATATACATATATGTATTTAAAAGTAACTTATTGTTCCCACATAAGATCTATAATACTGTAAATAAGTGAAATAATGCCGGCCTGGAAGAAGAATGCATTTAGTCAGTATCTTGAGCGTGCCAGTATATATTGAGTATAAATAACACAGTGTTGACGAAAAGATATATATTTTAACATATTGGAATTGTTTATATGTATGTACATATCTATGTATGCATGTGTGTATATATATGTATAAATATTGTATGTATTCCAATTGATACAATCAGTTTTAATTTTTCTTTTGTACAAACTGGACCACTTTCAAACCAGTCCTCTGTTTCGCTCGCAGGTACACTGGTAGAGAATGCCCAATAGCATTAAAGTTCGCCTGATCTACATATTGTGCAAAAAGTTTAAATAAATATGTATCGCACGTAACGTGTAGATATGAGTGGACTCAATGCAATGATGTACAACGTTATTACTCAATTTCACATGGTGGTATTGTATCAAACAAGCAATTACGATGAAGCAAATTATTGCAGAGGAGTTGTTATCGCAAACGTTACATATATTGTTCTATGTAATAATTTGATTGGTTATATATTTATCAGTTATGTACAATGAATATGCGCAAAATACATAAGTACACATGTACGTACGTGTGTAATTCAAAAACCTTTCACTGAGTATGAAGAGATTTGCATATGAAATGGTCAATATCTTAAATATTCATTTTTAATTTCACCATTGCGCCCCTCATGACTTTATCGTCTAACATTTGTCGATATACTCGTAGCAATTTCAATTTTCTTCTTTTTTATGGGAAAAGTAGGCAAACGAGCAGACATGTCATCTGATGAAAAGCAATTAAAGCCATCCATATACATCCACAGTGCCCTAGGCATTGCAGAAGCATTAGCGGCCTTTAAGAAATACTCTTCGACGCAATCAAGGCTTGATTGTTCAATTCTCTCTACGTTTCTGCCTTTGATTTTTTAAATTGGTTAATCAACTGTATTCTCGGTCTTCCTCTTCTCCTCTCAGTTTTTTACTCCATGATATTAAAAATAAAATTGTCATGATGAACCAAATGCCAATCATACTTTTTCCTTCTCTTCTAAATGAGAGAGATATGCTATTTCTCTTGAAGTCTACCCAACACTTCTCCATTGGGTACTATTTTCTACAAAACAACTTATCAAAATACTCTTCTCATCTGACACTAACACGGCATTTTAAATGCGTCCAATTTTATGTTCCTTTTACGAGTTTCACAAGCGTCGTTTTATTGCTATTAATTTTCATATTTTAAATTAATTACATAAATTATAAATTAAATAGTTTACGAATATTATATATTCGTAAACTATTTAATTTATAAGTATAAATAACTTGCTGATATCCATGACTATCATTTTTAAACAATATAACTGAAAATAATATAATTATGAAAATAAAATAAAAATACAACGTCACTGATGTAAGTTGGCGGGAAAAAGTCATTTTGCTGTGTTACATTTGCTATGTATTTAGTTAATATTAAATCATAATTCCTAGATATATTATAAATGTGCTTACTTACTGTGCTGGTTATGTTAAAAGTATTAAGATGATATTAGAAGATATATTTATGATATTAGAATTATAGAAATATTAGAAGATTTATGTATCCTCTGACAATGGAAAAATTTAGTGGGGATATTTTAATCTTTTTCCTTTAGGTAATCTTGTTTTGTGTATTAAACATTGTTCTATTTAATGTTTTAAGCAGAAATAAATGCCTAATGAACAAAGATACAAGAAAAATTGGGTACCAATAAAAAACTAGAGGTAATAATTATTTATGTTTTAATTATAATAATAAAATAAATTATCTATATTTAAACGGCTTCACATCGATTGAGACCATTAAAACCAAAGCCGGCGGGGCCCATTCCGTAATTGAATGGGCCACCTAATCCAGGCCCATATCCAAATCCAGGTGCTAAACCGTTCGTATAAGCCAGCTCAGTATTAGGCATTATATCTTCGGATACCATACCAACGTTACCGTTGCCGCATCCGTAAGATATAGCTCCTGATCCAGTGGTTGGTAGAGCACCTTCAAGTTCCACTGTACCTAAGAACGGAAGTTGACCACCAACGGCGAGAGGGCCAGTATATTCGTTGTCAGAAACAACTGACACACCGATGGGAGGAATAGGAGACGAGCTAGTGATGATGAAACCTCCACCGTTTGATGATGATATGGTCGCAGGACCTAAAGGAGTCCATTCAGGAGCTATTAAAGGAGCCCCAGCTAGAGGTCCACCTGGACCACCATAGCCCCACGGTGCACCGGCCCAACCAAATCCTTCAGCCGCACCTAGCCCTGGAGTTAATATACCTCCGTTGAATGCATTTCCTAAGCACTGACCGGCGATGATCTGAAATAATAAGTAAATTGTTATTATGCAAAGGCGCAGGAATTGAAGATTTATTTTATTTCAGAGTATTTTAAATAGTTCTCAAAACAGACGTAAATTAGTTACGTACTTGAATTGAAACTGCTTGAACGCAAAAAAGAAAAAGAACTTTAGTTGACATGTTTGTAATGCTTCACTCAAAATTTGCGAACGAATGATTTTCGAAAATCTACTTAAAGCTTTTATAGTAGATCCAGTATCGTATTATCTGTATAGTAGATAGTATGTAAGCAATTACAATGATGTAACTGATTGTTGATGAACAAAGGTATTGCGTCATGAAAGATAAGTTTTTGTTTTTTTTACATTATTGATAATTTAGTAATTTACTAAAGAGGTTTTAATAACCAATTTATGTTTCTGGCACTTAATAAAGAGTCTGGGTATGAAAAAAGTTAGTTCCAAATACGAAGCTTTTGTTTTTTAAAAAAAAACCCTTTTTTAGTTTGTAACTTTGCTTTTACTTTTCGCGGGTTTGACGTTAGAAGGTTATAGGATATATATATATATATATATATATATATATATATATATATATATATATATATATATATATATATATATATATATATATATATATATATATATATATATATATATATATATATATATATATATATATATATATATATATTGCTTTCTTTTTTAAAATAAAGAAGTGGAGTAAGAATGAATTTATAGCATAATATCCAAGAGGCAACGATTTTTGTGGCTTAATAATCCGATTTGAGAGCGGCATATTTTGCCCCAGGACTGACAAAAAACTGTCGCAGGGGTGGTCATCCGCCTTTGCGCCATTTCCATCTCCTGTCAGCGAAAGTCCCAAACCGGGCTCCGTTGGTAAGCTTGTGACTCTTCTCCACCAGTCTGTTCTTACTCATCCGTTTATTACTAATTTCCTCCCAGTCACTTTGATCTATTTTGAAGGCTGCCATGTCATGCTTAGCATAGTCTTTGAAGTAAAACGACGATCTACCAACGCGCGACGCGCCCAGGAGAGTATGAGGGTACGTTCAATTTGACAGTAAGGAAAACTGTGAATAAAGATTAAAAATTCTCTCAAGCTATTTATAGTCTATTAACAATGTATTCAAATTTAAAAGATATTGTAAAATTTTTTGAATTTATTAAGAGGGAAACTAACGCTGTGTCCATATTTCAAAAATTTCGCTCTTAGATTTGCGTTTTCAATTTAAAAAACTTATATATAATTATAGAAAGTACTAGACTTGTTGTTAAACGTTATATGTAAGCTAAATATTACTAGAGATTTAAGGAAGCTCAATCATTTTATATCGCCCCAACTCTTTATTTGCCTGCGGTGTATCCTGACGATTAAAGAATGAGGAGTTGATAACCAAACGATGGTTGTATAATAGTCATGGTAGCATCAATTGGATTGGCTTGATCTGGAAGTACCACTCTCACAGAATATCTAGGTCAAGTGGTAGAATTTTATTTATATATTTACTTAGCACTAAAACAAATTAGAGTCTTAAAGAGTAATATATAATATAGATTTAATAACGCCCGGACTCTTACGATTTGCGCACAGCATGGCTTTATTATAACAATAGCGTTATTTATTCATGTTTATATTATAATGAAATACAATAAAATTAAACAGAAAAAAAAAATAAAGAACGATACCAATAATTTCGTGATCTATCGGCAACCAAAAATTTTATGGTGTTGTTGCGTTTTATACAATAGTGTAGGGATCCGGAGTCTCAATTCTTGTCCTCCATCTTTATTTCCTCCACTCCCTTCCAGTCCTTCTTTCTTTCTCATTAAATCTCTCACATTATTTACTTCTTTGCACTTAGATATGCAACGTATCTGAAGTGACATTAGTACTGCAGATATTCGTGAGCAACAGTGGTTGCTTATCATCAGGTAACCCGCTTGTTTATTTAATTATCGCTTTAAAAAATTACATAGAATAGCTAAGCTTAAATGAAACAAGCCGATGACGGCCAGCGGCGTTTCTGATGTGAAATGTCTAACCCTGCTATCGCAAACCAACCTGCTTTGTGTGGTGACTTCCAGTAAATCGCCTATGTACTGTAGTTGTACATCACTAATATATTAAAACCTTTTAATTAAGAAATAAATTGTTTTATATAAAAACAAGATTCGTTCTACTCACATCTTTCGAATAATATGTCACCTTTCCTGGCATAAGAAGTTAATATTGAATATAATTAATATAAAATGTAAAGTGATTCATTAAAATAAAGTATAATTCATTAATATAAATATGTTTATTATAATATAAAACGTAAAGTGATTCATTAATAAATTAACTTCACTTGTAGGAAATTCAATATATCGAAGATAAAACCCCCTAAAAAGGTCCCGTGTGGATCCCGTATTAGTACGGCTGGCACTTGCACACATATTAAGCCTGAGAACGTATTTGAGATGCCTCTGGTGTTGCAGATGTCTATCTATGGGCGGCGTTAATTGATTTCCATCAGGTGAAACGCTTCCTCGTTTGCCTTTCTATCTCATAAAAAAATTACAGTACTATCGGAAAAAAATATTCTTGTCATTGTGGGTAGAAGCTAACGTACGACAATAGTTTGTAAACACGATCGTTAACCAACTCATCCGTTGCCGTTTAATTTGTTACCTAATTTAAGTTTGAAGCAATTATAACAATGAAATATTAATTATTACGTATTCTAAACATATAAAAGAGCTTGAATGTGTCTATAGTTCATCATTAACGAGTTTTGGTAATTCTATACATACATCAACAATGTCCACTTTCTACTTCTTGTTGTTCTGCGCTCAATTGTGCTTGATCCAGGTAAGATTAAGATAATATTTTTTCCCATTTATCATTTTCTTTATTTTATTTAAGGACTATCCGTAGGAATTAAATAAAATACCTTATATTATTTATATAAATTAATTATTATTTTCTTCAGACTCTTTTTCGTCAGACTCATTTTCTTCAGATGCAAACACCTCTAGAAACATCAATAACGTAAAATTTTTCTCTTTTTTCAATCGATTTTTCAATATAATTGTGATTCGGATGAAATGATAATCGCTAGAGATACGATGTATTTATTTACATAAATTAAGAGCAGAAAAATTTGCCAGACAAAGTTAATTACTCTAATTACTGAACTTGACCGTGGAATATTTTCATAGTGGTAAAGCCACGCTGCAGACAAATACTTTGTCCATGGCATATTATCTGTCTGTAGCTTGAATGGGCTGGCTCGCCTGGGAAAGTAACATACTCCCGCAGAAAACCGGCATATGAATGGTAGCTACCGCGTTTCGTTTGGTGAGCGGTTGAGTTCCGGAGGCCCAACCGCCCTCACCCCTCCCATAATGACACTTTCCTTAAAGGTCAGCAATGCTTTTGCACTGCCCGTGGCACTGCGGATGTCTGTGGGCAGTGTTGGTTGCTTTCCATCAGGTGGTGACAGGCCTGAACGTTTGCCTTCCTATCCTATAAAAAAAATATTCATATTAATCATTTTTTACAGAATGTATACAGTCAGTGCTTAGAAGCTGGAATTGGTCTTGGATATGCACCAGGTCTCGGTGTCGAATATGGTCTCGGATATGGACCCGGGCTTGCTGGTGACTTTGCTTATGGACCCGGATTTGCACCCGGTATAGGCTATGGTCTCGGATATGGACCCGGACTTGCTGGTGAGATCGCTTATGGACCCGGATTCGGACCCGGTGTTGGCTATGGCTATGGACTGCCAGGACCAGCTGGGTACGGAGCTCCTGGATGCGCAGCGGGTCCGGCTTACGGTGGTGCTGGTGTTGGCGATGTAGCTGTTGCCGGTGAAATACCTGTTGCAGGCACCACTCTGGTTGCTGGTCAAGTGCCAATCATCGGCGCAGTACAGTTTGGTGGTGACGTACCAGCTGGTGGTGTAGTATCTATCACTGGTCGATGCGGCTGTGGATGCAATGGCCCTTATGTGTATTGAAAAATATTTTAAAGTAAGAGTTAATTATGCAAGGAAAACTTTTCACTTCATGATTCTTTAACAGTGAAACATGAAATAATGCATACATATAAAATCAGTTACTGTCGTTGGTTAATTAATGTCTATTAAAATTGTTCAATATCTTCTTTTTAAAATTCTTTAAATAATCAATAACCTTTTTAAATTGATAATCCCACATTTAGTCTACGTTCAAACATTTCATTTAAATATATATAATCATCTAATTATCTTAAGACTGGTAAACAATGTATGTATGTAAAAATAAAAAAAAAACACTTCATGGTACTTTAAAATCATAAGTATAATAAAGTTTTATTCAATTATTTCAGGTATTTTATTTATATGTTCCTTTCAACTTATCATCAACATTATCAATCTCAGCATCATCCCAGCATAAGTGAAGTGTGGATGAAGAATCTTTACTCAATTTATTCTCCTTTTTATAATTTTCAAGACTACAATACAATGGTTAAGGCTATCTTCTATAGTTTCTCTTGTTACGAGATCTTCAACAAAACTCTCCGAATTCAAAGTCTCTATTTGCTTTTGCAGCTTATCACTGCACACACATACTCATCACACATGTTTAGTAGGAATAATAATACAAATATGGTGATTTAAGATGATATAAATATTGACTATATAATATAACTACAAGATATATACACTATATAATACATGATAATAAAAGAAGAAAATGTTTGAAGATAACAAAAATAAGGAAAATTGAAATAAATATCAAATACAATTGAAATTGCTTACGCTCCTTGTAAAGTAAGGGAAGAACGCACACTGTCTGTCTTGCACCCGGGTAGCCGACTGGCTCTCGAGACAGCTACAGCAGCAGTACGTAGGTTAGCTGACAAACACACATATCAAGGCGTGTACGATATTCACTTGGTTGTTTCTCACTGAAATGGTTATGCAAAGAAATAGGAGTAATCGTACAAAGGATGCGAATTGCAGGAAATTTAAACAGGTATTTTATTTGTTAAAAAGAGACCCAGCACATTTCTGCTCCAACCATGTTAATAGTATGATTTTCAAGTCGTAAAGCACTCAGTCTATGTTCTTGATAAAATTAACTCGGTAGAAGACATATTTAGCGCCATTATAAACAAATCATTTTTTGTAAAATTTTTATAGACGATTATGATATCTCTGATACGATTTTTTTCTCTCTTAGGTTCTCAATATGGGATGTTACGATTTTATTTCGCGCTTTATCCGAAATTTACGTGATCCGAACCGCCCGCAGTCCTGATCATTTCGAATATAGGGGAGTTTATTGTTTCTAGTGCTTTGTGATTTCGATGCAACTTTTGAGTATTAAATTTTTTATGGGATCGGAAGGCTAACAAGTAGGCGTGTGACGTGAATGGAAAGCAACCAGTGCCGCCCAGAGACATCCGCAGCGCCACAGGCAATGCAGAAGGGGGGATGGGGAGAAAGAGGGAGAGGGGGTTGGGCCTCCGGAACTCAACCGCTCACCGTACGAAGCGCGGTAGCTAAGCTATCACTCAGACGCCGGTTTTCGGCGGGAATGTGGTACTTCCCTGGGGGAGCCGGCGCATTCATGCTACAGACTAATAATATGCCATTCTTGACAAAGCCGTCTGCGAACTAGATTAAGCAACGGTTTTAGGGAGACATTGTCGAAGATGGGGCTAGTTAGTGCGTCGTGAGGGAGGCCGCCGGCGCTGGACACGACTGCCGTATAATAATTTATGATAATGATGATGAAGAAACATGTGGACGAAAATGTATGACATGCTTTTATTCCTTTAGTGGATTAAACAAAATTATGTCATACCAATCGAAAATACATATAATTAAGAAATGTAGCGGAATGCCACTCATTCAATGAACTTCATTTGTTTATAATGTTTCAACACTAAGGACTTACTCTGCCACCGACTTTCTTGCCAACAAAAATTTATTGTGTTACATTTTTTTCACATTATTATTTTTATTTCACTTTCATAATCCTATGTCTATCACTTATATTGTTTGATAACAGTAGCATATGTACAAAATATGTAGTTCGATTAAGGCATATAAGTGAAATAATATTACATAAATGTTGTGTAGCGTGACTTTTTAAGTTGATAGCAAAAGTTCATTGAAGGCTTTGATACAATACCAACTACTTTTACATCATGTAACGTGAAAAACTGCGTATTTAAATTTACGAGATGGGCTCAAACGGGCTTGAAACTAGAGCTGTAAAACCATTAGCAACAACAAAATATTATCTACTACCGATGCTTTAGATGAGCACGCTGTTCATGTGAAAGAATGAAAGTCTAATCATTGCTACCGCTGTGTTCTTGTTTTATTTCAACGGCGACAACACTTATAGATTTATATGATGATTTAGCTATATAAAATGATTAGACTAATAGCAAATGACAGTACGGTCAGTATGTATGTAATTTAAGTAGGCATTAACTAGAATCACTAATTGAAAAATATATTAGAAAGAAGAATGATAGGATAAGAAATGAAGATATAAGAGAACAATGTGGAGTAAAAGAAGGTGTTGTGACATAAGTAGAAAAAGGGATGCTTAGATGGTTTGAGCATTTAGAGAGGATGGATGAAAGATGACTGGCGAAAGAAATTTACCTTGCGAATGTCGATGGAAGGGTCGGAAGAGAACCACGAAAAACATACCTTGACCAAATTGCTGAACTTTTTAGGAAGGGCCAGGTCAAGTGTACCCTCAACCGGCGGGCTTGCATGAGGAGAATAATGAGTGTGGAAGAAACAAGGGAAGTATGCCGAGATCGTAGCAGACGGAGATCTGATGTCTCTGCCTACCCCTACGGGAGACAGGCGTGATGATATATATGTATGTATTAGAAAGAAAGAAATTGTAAAAGAAACTAGCGTTCACCAGTCAGGAAAAAAAGAGTTGCTTAAATTCGGAAACTGAACTTGTGATGTAGATGCGTGGTAAGAGTAATAAATGAAAAACAATATTATATATTAATTTTTATTTATTAATTAAAGCATATTATTATATTAAAGTATTATTAAGACAAGAAATTATTCATTCTGTCTCAAGCTAAAGCACCGCAACCACAACCGCCAAGTCCTCGACCAGCCCAACCGTATCCGGGCGCCAAGGCTGGTCCGTAACCGAACCCAGCTGCGGGCAGTGACCAGCCAGCTGCAGTAGGAGCGATATCCTCGCTCACCATACCGACCGCACCATTACCACATCCATATGCCACAGCACCAGCACCTGCGGTAGGTAGAGCACCTTCCAAGCCAACAGTACCGAGGAAAGGAAGATCACCACGGACACCGAGGATGCCTTCTATGGCGTTCTCAGACTCAACAGCGACTCCTACAGGGGGGATCGGAGATGCGCTAGAAGTTAAGAAACCACCGCCATTGGAAGCAATAACAGCGCCTGGACCGTATCCAGCCCAACCAGCGCCCAAAAATGGAGCGGCAGCGAATGTATCCGCAGCGCACGGACCGGCAGGTATCAATGGGGCCTCTACTGCCAAGCCGGGACCAGCCCATCCAGCTGACCACGCACCATCGTACGCATTACCCCAGCAAGCAGCAGAAATGCTCTGGAAAAGAGATTTTAATAAGGTATTAAATTCACATGTTATTATGTACTCATTACTGCTTGAGCTAAATAATAAAGCTTTTAAAAGATATATGAGCAAACGAGTGATCTGATGGGTAACAAACAGCTCTGTCTATATATCTAACATTTGCAGTTTCTGCAGCAGTATGAAGTATAGTGAACAATAGAATGAAATGAATGGATTAATGAGAAGAAAAAAAGGAAATAATGTGAGGGGGAGAAAGAAGTAAAGGAAGAGGAAGGGAGAAAGGCCCCTAGATACAGTTAAATCCTATCATTTGTGGCTGATATTCTATGAGCGTGTTTTACTTTCTCGATTGAGGCGTCTCATTTAAACTACCATGGCATTACTACTAGCAGAATGTAAATAATAAATTTTTCTCACCTGTACTAAAATCGCCTGAGCGCAGAATACAAAAACAGATTTAACTGACATTTTTATTTGTTTATTAATCAAAATCGAATTGAATAATGATTCACATAATTCATAACTGTCTTTTTATAGTAACTATATTGTTAAAATCATTTCACGTTGTCACGTTTATTGGGAAATAATATTTATTTTACTTCGGACGCAATACCTCTTTGTCCGCAATTTATAATTTCAGTGTGCGTAGCTTGGATATAATAATGGTAATCCAGATATAAAAATTTCAATCTAAGCTATATTTATATAATGTATATGTAGGTATGCTGCCTGCTTTTTCCAAAAATTTTTGAGAATTTTTACGCAGACCAGATTTTACTACATTATTGCTTTTGTTTCACCCGATGTATAAATTTTATTATTTTGTTCCATTATTTCTATTTCTGGTTAAAATTTAAAATGGTTTATCAATCAATAAATCATTTTTTTGTTTACTGATATCATGGTGTGACAAAGAAACTACATGTTTCTATAAAACAAGAAATGCTTCTGCAATGTCCATAGTGTTGGAGATATCTATGGGTTAAAAAAAACACAATTTACAATGACAACTACGGCGAGAACTTCATATTTGTTATTTTTAATCATTAGTAAATAGATACGCGTGTTTATAACTATTGAAATTCAAACGTAACTTTTTTTAAGTTGATAAATGTAACAATCTAACTTATGACATTTTAACGGTATAAAAAGCGGAGTTATTTTCATAAGAGTATTAGATACAACCAAGTACTCTTCTGCAATAAACATGTCTACTTTTGCCTTTCTACTCCTTTGCTTCCATGCTTGTTTAGTACAGGTAATGTTATTTTATTTTAAAATTTAATTATATTACACTATTCAGAAAATCTTTTAATTACTGAGATAAATTTATATTATTTATTGTTAAGATTGGATTATTATTTATTCAATACTTACTAAAATACTTCATGATTTTTTTAGAATGTGTACTGTCAGTGCCTTGGCGCTGGTCTCGGTTTAGGCTACGCTCCGGGTCTAGCTGCAGAATATGATCTCGGATACGGACCAGCCCTCGGTGCTGACCTCGCTTTCGGCCCTGGACTCGCTCCCGGTTTCGGATATGGATACGGTATCGCGGGTCCAGCTGCATACGGAGGACCCGCTGGCTGCGCCGCGGGCCCGGCTTACGGCGGCGCTGGTATTGGAGACGTTGGTGTATCTGGTGAAATGCCTGTTGTTGGCACAACTCTCGTCGCTGGTCAGGTGCCGATAATTGGTGCTGTTCAGTTCGGTGGGGACGTACCTGCTGGTGGTGTTGTTTCTATCACCGGTAGATGTGGTTGCGGTTGTGCTGGACCATATATGTACTAATCATTTAAAATAATGTTCTAGAAAAATCTTATTGTCAAATAAAAGTTGTTTATTAAATGAATTTATTATTTTAAAATGATTTGCTAGTTAATCCACACGTCATCACACTTCAGAGTATCTCCCTAAGTTACTTAAGGGGAAAAAAAACTGCGAAACCTTTGTCTTATAGTTTCTGAGGAAAGGCTTGTTATATGTATATGAACATTAAAGAAGGATAATTGACGTAGATATTTAAAATCGTATTATTCCATAATTATATCGAATAGGATGTCTATGCAATTCAAGTAAGCAAGCATATGAAAGGTCCCATTTCATAATTCTATTAATATTTCTTTAAATTATCCAAATATTTATCAGCATACGAATATTTTTTTGAATTTAGTATGAATGTTTTTAAATATTTCGAATAGTTTTCATTTGAGCAACTCAAATAGTGGTTTTTGTATTATCAAATAGATATGACAGCATTAGGTCATTTCAAATGGACTGATATTTCAAATGCGCTGTCAATTCAAATAAGCTCATTTTTAAATAAACTATTTTTTCACATAGTGTATCATTTCAAATAAGCTGTCATTTTAGATACGCTTTCGTTTCTAATAGGCAATCATATCAAACAGGCTATCATTTCGAATTAACTGTCATTTTTTCACGCGCGCACACGCACATGCGCTCGATGGTGGCACGATCTGTGTAGGGCAGCTGGCAGAAGCGTAGTTTAGTTGAAGATATAGATAGATGATGCAGCTTGGGGGAGGCCTATTTTCTGCAATAGACTGCCGTAGGTTTATGATGATGATAATGAAACATAATATGTTAGTTTTAATTTGCTAGACAATACATAAAATGGTAGATATCGATATAACTCTCTACATTATTTTATATTAACACGTTCACTGCGCAAACATAAACAATGAATTTCATCTGCTGCGGTTTCGGTCCAATAATGTATCGACACATACGGATGGTATTAAAGCTCTATTATCTTTGAAAATAACTTTATTTCAATATATATTACGACGATCAATTGGCTCAGTGGCGGGGCCCTCCGCCCGCGGAGACAATGGTCACGGATTCGATCCCCGCATCGGAATAAATATATGTATGGATAACAAATATTTATTCCGAGTCTGGTGATCCCGCCAATCCGCATTGGACAAGCGTGGTGGGTTAACGTCCGTTTTCCTCCAGAAATGTAGAGGCACGTGCTCAGCAGTGGGACATATATGGGCTGTTAAAAAAAATATATTATGTTTTTAAAACTATTAAAAAGCCCATGAATTATTTATCAATACATTGGCTTCGTCTCTAAATTCTCCAAACAAAAAGTTTGTGTTTGACGAACTCGTATAATAATAATGGCAAAGACAGTCTTTCCGAACAAGTGAGACACCTGGCTTTTACCGTGTGCAGATTGTTTTAGAACCGCTTCGAGTGTTATTTTTATCTTTATTTTTAATTCATTATGTCCAGTTACGTACGAGTTAGTATTAGAGGTATGAGGCATTATTTCTCAAGGGTTAACGTATATGAAAAATACAAAGATATAAGACACTTGCTTATGGAACATTTACTATAAAAAGGTGCATGTAAGGAGAGAGTTACAGACAACAAGTTGTATGTTAATTTTATAAAACCTGTGTAAACATAATTTGAAGTTTAAAAGGATAAGAAACAATATTAAAAAACTACAGATTATTAAGATTTTTTTTATATGATTTCAAAATCCCGTCTTGCTCGAAGAAAAAACTGGCCACATTGGCCCATTTATACACAACAACGACAAGTTTAAACTACAAAGCACTAGGAAGTGGGTAATATTTAACTACTATTTTATTTAATAAACAATGAAATGAAATAAAAACATCTAAATATAGACTAATTGAACAGCAAAGACAACAATTTCATATAAGTTCGTGGAGCAGAAGCTTTTTCAATATTTATTTTTAATTTGAGTAGATACACTTGTTTTTCATAAAACTTCTTGTATGTTCTCATAATCCTGCTGATTAGTGAAATGTGGCCAAGATTGATCGTAACTGTTTGTTAAAAAAAAAACATATTTTTCCGAATTTTGGAATTTACGAGGAGTACGGAAATTTAATTAAAATTACGACTTAGAACAATGCTAAACACTTTTCAACAGTTTTTTAAATAAAAAAAGTCTCATATATAAGTTCGCGTATATCTACAGGGATTTTACATGAAACATTTCCTTATAATTGTATAATTTATGGATTATTAGATTACTGTTAGTAAGGTGCTAAAAAATCATTGCAGTATTTTCTCTTCTTTTATACAAGTAGGTACATCGTAATGAGGGTATGAAGCGTACCATTGTTATCTATATTATTGTACGTGAAGAAAAACCTAACTGAATAAAATAAAAAGTAATAAACTACGTTCAAATTTTGACCACTGGACGTCGGCTAGTATGATATTAGTTTTGTTCTAGGGCGCTTAAAATACTTCGTATTGGGATATAGAAATCCTGGTAGGTATTATAAAGGATTTTAAAAGTGTAGTCATTATAGACATATATTAAGTCTATATATTTTCATATGACTGAAGATTAAAAAAATGACATATTTGAAATGAGATTTATTATTATATATCATTATTGATATATCATTTTTTATCTATCACAAGGTATTACATTACATAGATTATCAGTACACGTATGGTCCAGCACAACCGCAGCCGCATCTGCCAGTGATAGAGACAACACCACCAGCGGGCACGTCACCACCGAACTGAACAGCGCCAAGTATCGGCACCTGACCGGCGACGAGGGTTGTACCGACAACAGGAATTTCACCAGCTACACCAACGTCTCCAATACCAGCACCACCGTAAGCCGGGCCCGTAGCGCAGCCAGCGGGGACTCCGTAGGGAGATGGACCGGCGATACCGTAACCATATCCAAAACCGGGAGCCAATCCAGGACCAAAAGCAAGATCAGCGCTGAGAGCGGGTCCGTATCCGAGTTCATATTCTGCAGCGGGACCTGGACCGTAGCCTAGACCGAGACCAGCGCCAATACACTGGCTGAGTACCGTCTGAAAATGAGTAAAGACATTATTATTAAGAAGTCAATTTAAAGCCCTTAATTGCAACTAGTGAAAAAGAATGATTAAAAGCAACGTATATTAATAAAACCTTTTTCCACACATAGACAAACATCAGGATTCCCTTTATCGTGGCTGCCATAAATACACAACTAACAAGGACTGGGTCCTTGTTACTTGTGTATTTATGGCAGCCACGATAAAGGGAATCCTAAACAAATACATGTTGGCCATATAAATATTTATCCTGATATGGGAATCAAACCCACCACTTTTGTTTGGCTCAAAAAGCGAGTACTGTGATTTAGAAAATCGTCGGATCGTCAAAAAAAAAAGGTTGATCACGATAAGAAGTATAAAAATATTTCCGGAAGGTGCATTCGCAATGTCATTTATTACGTAGTAATAACATTACCTACCTGTACCAAACAAGCATGGAAGCAGAGGAGTAGACAAGAAAAGGTAGACATGTTGTTTATGACTTGTGTAGTTTCTAATACTTTTATGAAAATAGCTTTCTTTTTTATACCATTATCAAAGCATTCGTTACAATATTGCTTATTACCAATTGAACATGAAATGCGTGAAATAACTAGTTTATTTTGATAGTATAAAAAGCATGTTTATCTATTTGTAATATACATGAGCAATATGCGGTTCTTGTGTAATAAGCTGATATAATATTATTTTTTTTTTATAATAGGAAGAAATAAGAACAATTTGTTTCTTTAAAGAACACTAGAACTGTGTTAATAATTCTTACTAACTATTTTAACTTAGCTTAGTTAAAATAGTTAGTAAGAATTATTAATTATAAATAAATAAAATATTATAACGATTGAGATAATAAAATATGGCTCACATCAATGTTCTAATAACAGCTAAGCTAAATCAAATTAGAAAGGATTGTGCTCACGATTTAAGATCATGAGCACAATCCTTACTAATTGGAGCTATTGCTATTGATTTTAAATAAACTCTTTGTGTTACCTACCGCCTTTTTTTGATTAAGCTATGTGTCAAATCCGTCCTCACTCCATAGTAGGGGTCTAGACTCATGGTCACTAAACTGAGCGATATACCAATAATAAAATAATCGGTAATAATCGGTACTGTTTCATAAGCTTAACAACGAATCATATGTCACAAAAAGTTTTATTTTTAAATTTAAGAAAAGATTTAACAGCCTATATATGTCCCACTGCTGAGCACGGGCCCCTTCATTTCTAGAGCAATGGTTGTTAACCAATCACGCTTGTCGAATGCGGATTGGCGAGGTTACCAGACTCGGAATATTATCCTCTCGGAATATATCGGAATATTCGAAATCCATACATATATTTATTCCTATGCGAGGATCGCACCCGCGACCATTGACTCCACGGGTGGAAGACCCCGCCACTGAGCCAATTGGTCGTATTTGACATTACTTATATTAAATTATAACTGATTAAATAAAACGATATTCGATTACTATTTTTCACTATATTAAGAAGTTAATAAATTTACATTTTAATTTTTTGCCGCCATTGATTGGATTCATAGCCGCGGTAAAACGGTTAGTAACCTCTGCTCTAGAGAATGGAAGTTTATCTCCATTTATTCAGGGATGGGGAGGCCATTTCCAAGCAGTCGAATGTTACGCAATGAATGAATAAATAATAATAAATGAGACGCAGAAAAAGTATCGGAGAAAATTAATTGGATTAAAAGAATTAATAGAACCGTGAATGACGACGAATGCAAAATTGAAAAGAAGAAAATATCGAAGGAGTAAGGCTCTTACTTAGTGATTTTGTAAGTTATGAAGAAAACTATTATTACATCAATATCTTATTTTTATTACAGCTTTTTGTTGCTTGAAGCAATTTTGTTGTTTGAAGAAAGTAATGTAAAGTGCAATCATATTAATTAGTTGGGTCACCTGTGATATTACATACACATATTATTATCAACCAATAACTGTTACAGCGTAAAATGATTTCAACAAACTATTGAATATAAAAAGTGAGTTATGGATCATGTGAATCAGTAACGAATTTGTTTTTAAATAAAGAACACAATATGTCAGCAAAAGCTATTTTTGTATTCTGCGCTCAGGCGATATTAGTACAGGTGAGAAAAACTAGTTTTATTTAAGAAGGTGTAAATCTGTGTGAATTCAGATATAAGAAAGTTAGTTAAAATGTAGAAATGAAGCTAATATATATTTTTTTTACTTTATCATTCTGTATTCGTTTTCCACGTGAAGTTTAACAATGCCAAATCTTACAATCCTCCGTGCACGAAATGTTTTTCAAAAGAGGTACTTTTTCATTACGTATCAATGGTATGTTTTCATTTTTCCAGAGCATTTCTGCTGCTTGCTGGGGTAATGCGTACGATCGTCCATGGTCAGCTGGATGGGCTGGTCCCGGCTTGGCTGTAGAGGCCCCGTTGATAGCTGCCGGTCCGTGCGCTGCGGATGCCTTCGCTGCTGCTCCATTATTGGGCGCTGGTTGGGCTGGATACGGCCCAGGCGCTGTTATTGCTTCGAATGGCGGTGGTTTCTTAACCTCTAGCGCGTCTCCAATTGCTCCTGTAGGAGTAGCTGTTGAGTCTGAAAACGCCATAGAAGGCATCCTCGGGGTCCGCGGTGATCTTCCTTTCCTCGGTACTGTTGGGTTGGAAGGTGCTCTACCTACCGCAGGTGCTGGTGCTGTAGCATATGGATGTGGTAATGGTGCAGTCGGTATGGTGAGCGAGGATATCGCTCCAGCTGCAGCTGGCTGGCCACTGCCTGCAGCTGGTTACGGACCAGCCTTAGCACCCGGATACGGTTGGGCCGGTCGCGGACTTGGCGGTTGCGGTTGTGGTGCTTTGATTTAAGATACAATTAACGATTAGCTTTTAAGATTGTGAAACTAGTTCTTAAAAAAAATACAATTAAAAAGGTTAAGAATAAATACAAAAAACTATAACTTTTCTTTTTTTTACCCTTTGTTTTTTTATTGACCCCATCGATTTATAACTTTCTTTTATAAACCCTTACCTGTTAAGCTTAAGAAGCCTTGTTTGATATATATTTTTTTAATGATGTATTGTTATGTAAAAAAGGTACGAAGAGAACACCAATGGCTTTTTTGCAACTGCTTTTAATATTGTTAGAATTCTTGTGTTTAAAAAAAATACTTCGTTGACAGAAAAAATCAAAAAAATCTTACCTTCATCGTTAGATCATAAACATAATTCTTTAGTGATAGAGCTACGCTGCAGACGATTACTTTGTCAAAAATGGCATATTATTTGTCTGTAGCATGAATGGGCTGGCTATCCCGGGAAATTACCACAATCCCGCAGAAAACCGGCGTCTGAGTGGTAGCTTAGCTACCGCGCTTCGCCCTGTGAGCGGTTGAGTTCCCGACTTCCAACCGCTCTCCCCACTCCAATAATGACACTTTCCTTCAAAGCTAGCGCTTCTGCACTGTAACGCAAAGGTAATGTTTCTGCACTGCCTATGGTACTGCGGATGTTTATAGGCGGCGTTGATTGCTTTCCATCAGGTGACACGACTGCTCGTTTGCCTCTCTATCCCATAACAAAAAAATAAGCTCAACTCGTAACCAATTGAGCTACCTATTCCCGCTTAATACCCGCCCAATTCTTAATATCCTATTTCCGCAATTTTATTTAAATGGATCAAATGTTATTACAGTCAATTAAAGTGTAAATCAACACGCTCTTGAATATAATTATTATTTGGGAACTATCTAATTATTATATTTCATAAATAATTTTCTTGTTATAAGTATACATAAGTATGTGAAATTTAAAACCATTGTTTATATTTATTATATAAACAATTCGTCAGGAGATAGTAATAAATAAATAAATATACATAAATAACAACAATAAATTCTATTGTTATATAGAATTTATTGTTGTTATTTATGTATATTTATTTGTTTACAACAACAGCATTTCTACGTGGAAATAATAATTTTGGAAGTATTACGATAACTGCTTCTCCATAGAATTTCTCTTTCTGAATCGTATATTCACCAGAGAAATTCCAAGCATGAACAAATTCCTGAACTTGTGAAGCACACGGCAAAAATCCTTTAAACTAATTTTAATATTCGTTTTCAGTAGACATAGTTTTTTAAATTTTTAGTGGCAATGACTTTTAGAAACCTAATTCTTACGAATCATTTCAATCATTCCATTAAACGTGTTATATGTACATTATTATTTTATATTCAATAAGTTTCTTTAACGTGTTGGAGGTGACGACGTAGAGATAGACGTATGTATTGGGTAGAGATGTTCTGAGATGCTCTGAGATATTTTCTTAAATAGTAAAGGTAATTGACTGATAAAATCAGGAATAAATTTATAAGAGAGTGATATGGACAGAGTCTAGACAAAAGTGAAAAAGGGATGCTTAGATGGGTATATAGAGAGGATGTATGAAAGACGACTGATAAAAGAGATTTACGTTGCGGATGTGGTGGAAAAGTTGGTAGGGGTAAACCAACGAGAACATACATTGACCAAATTGTTAATGGTCTCAAAAACGGCCAGCTTAAAAGTATCCTTAACTCTTAGAGAGATGGAAACAAATGTGATTGTATATATGTATGTAGATGTAAGCAAACACCACTGTACACCAAAAGCACTGCAGATGCATTGTCTATCTTAAAGGAAGGATTTGAATATTGGCAAGTGAAGATCGACGTAGGGCACTCATTTTATTTACCGCACGAAAAGCGCTAACCCACAAAATGAGACTGTTTGTATTTGCTAATAAACAAGAGAAAACGATAAAATGATACATATGACCTTTGACTGAGTGAATAATTCATAAAATATCGATAAAATCGTAAAGCATTCTATCAATCTAGACGTTACGATAAAAATAACGGCTACTAATGATTATAATTTAATGATTATTTTATAATATTCTTCCTTATAAAGATCATTTTAATATATGATTCTTTAATAGTCATCATAGTTTTATAATTGCATTACATTAAGATTTCACGCACACAGCACTATTTCCATTTTTTTTAATTTTGCAAATTTCATTTTAATAGTAGATAAGTTCATTTATTGGACAAAAAAATATATTGATTCGATCAAAAAGCAACGAGAAAAATAGAACCGTAAAAAAAACTTGACAAAGCAGGGGCGAAACGGTTTTATGCCGGTATTTTTGATATCTTATTATAATATACTCGATATTGGTCGAATATTTTTATATAAAAAAACTTAAAATATAAAGGAGATTAAACCAATAAGACTTTACATGTCTATATTAAAGCTATCATCTTTTTTTTTATGCGAAGGGAAGACAAACGGGCAGGCGTGTCACCAAATGGAAAGCAATCAACGCTACCTGAAGTGTTACCTGTAGCATTGCAGAAGCGTTGCAGGCCTATAAGAAAGTGTAGATTTGTTTTTTTAAAGGTTCTAATGTCGTATCGATTCGGAAACACCGCTGGAGGTACCTGGTTCCACAGCATGGAATGAAGTTTAAGAGAAAATTCATTTGAAGAGTTGCAAAACATAAAATATTATCTTTTATTTACTTTCTATTCTTTTATACTATATTTTGTATAATCTATTATATCTATCTATGAGACTATAATTTAATTAAATTAAATTTGATTTTTTTAAGGGAATGGAGGGCAAACGAGCAAGCGTGTCGCCTGATGGAAAGCAATCAACTCCGCCCATGGACAACCGCGACACGCGTTTCAATGATCTGTTATACTATAATTTAATAAAGAACAACATATTTATTTATTTAAATTTTAATTTGAAATATAAAAGTACATTTTAAATCATAAAAGATAACTAAACAACATTAAAATAATTAAGAATTCAAATAAATAGTATCAAAATAAATTAAATTAACATGTATTTAAAATAATTAAGAAATCAGGAAAGCAGCGCTTTGAGTAACATAGATTAAATATAGGTGAACCAATGACCTTGTAATCTTGACATAATATTGTTAGTTGATATATATAACTTTATTGAAAATATAAAAAATGTATTGTCACGTATTATTGTGATGTAACTTATATAATTAATGTTATAACAAAATAATATATAAAGGCCAGGTATTTTCAGTATTATTAATATAAAACATTAAAACATTCAACATGTCTCCGTTGGCTTTCTTACTTATTTGCTTGCAAGCGTGCTTTGTACAGGTAACGACTATTAGTCATGTTTATTTAATAAAACACTTCTTTAGCAATAGGTAACTTTAATAATTGTAAGTAGTTTTTTTAAAGAAAACTAGATTTGTTTTTAATACTACTAGAACTTTTGTTCACTAATACTATATGCTTGTGCTAAGAAAACATAGAATACAGTACAATATTGTGGGGTTTTATTTCGTCAAGTCTCACAAAAAAAAAAGAAATGCTTCATAAATATAGTTTAATGAAAGATACGAACTCACGACTTCAGTTCGTAAGCCCCATCTAACTGAGCTATTGCTACTTTAAATTTGTAACTGTAAACTTTCCTATTTTTTTCAGAATGTGTACAGTCAATGTCTTGGTGCTGGTCTAGGTCTAGGCTACGCTCCAGGCCTCGCTAAAGAATATGAGCTCGGATACGGACCCGCTCTCGGTGCTGACCTCGCTTTCGGTCCTGGTTTCGCTCCCGGTTTCGGATATGGATATGGTATCGCTGGCCCAGCTGCATACGGAGCTCCCGCTGGCTGTGCTGTGGGCCCAGCTTACGGTGGCGCTGGAATTGGAGATGTTGGAGTAGCTGGTGAAATGCCTGTCGTTGGTACCACCCTCGTCGCTGGTCAGGTGCCGATAATTGGTGCTGTTCAATTCGCCGGTGACGTGCCCGCAGGTGGTATTGTCTCTATCACCGGTAGATGCGGCTGTGGTTGCGCTGGACCATATATATACTGAAAATCAATTTAATTTTTTTCTTTATACTATTATAAAGAAAAAATATTAGTATTTGGGCTTCAAATAAAAAATAATTATAAAAGTAAATTTTTGTTTTTATTTATTTATAAATTATAATAATATAATTTATTTATAAAATATAATAAATATATTTAACATTCAATACAAAATTAATGAATCCACATATAATTTTACGCGTCCGCGTAATTTTACAAGTTTTTTCTTTCTCCTTGGGTCGTTTGTTCTTTGCTGAGCGTCTTGTTGCTTCAGAACGCATAGTGTACACTAATAAATTTGCTTGCATTTCTGATGGCCCTCAGCCTAAAAGGTCGCGTCAGATTTTGATGTCTAGAATTTTTGATTCTTAGCCGGTCCACGATGTTCGGTTGCGCCCCTTGGTTCTACTTCTACTTCTACTTTTTCGGTAACTATGAGCTTCTTCAGGCTGTTGGATAGCTTACATGCAATATGGTGGATATATTTACAGCACTTTCTAGAAAACAATTAATAAGTAAAAGAAACAACGAAGATAGAAGGACAAAGGTATGAGATAAATTGTAGATTTATTTGAATTTGTACCAAGCAGGTAAACAAACAAACAAATAAAAAGCGAGTTCCACCTCACTTTACGGTTGTCTTCCGTAGAGTCTACTATACTTGAAGATGCCTCATGTTGGGGTGAAACACGTGTCGTTTGCAAGGTGGTAAAGTGGTGGTATGTCTTTGGTGTTGTGTATGGTGGTTGGTGGGTGGAGAGTTGTTGAAGGCCGTTTTTCGGTAAGTTCCATGTAAATTCATTCCATCCAACAGGAAAACACACATTGTTAATTTTCTATTGTTCTTTGCTTGTCGCGGATCTTAGCTAAGTAAAGATTTTAACTGTCCACACAAACATTTTTTTAAACATTTCAAGTAAAACCATGGCGTGAACATATAATGTCATTATAACTCTAGCTATAATAGTTACACAAATTCGCGGCTATCTGGAAGACGAGACCAAGTTAACCCTTAAATGCATGATGATGTATATTTACATCAGTGTTTTCTTCCGTACATAATTTCTAAACGGTAATTCGAACACAGTATGTTTTACTTTTAATAGGTGCTAAAAATATCTATCTTAGTTTTTGAACGCATACTTTCATGATATGACAGTTCACTTTTTTGCTTGTCTAAATTTGACATCTTGGCGCGCCACTTTCAAATACACACTTTGGCGGTAAAATTGTAATTTTATTTAGTGAATACTAAATAGTATTATTTTGTGCAAAAAGTGATTTACGAGAGGATAAAGGTAAGATGAACACATTACGTTTTTTTTTTAGAATACAATAACAGTTTTTGTAAATATCTGCGGAATAATTGTGATGTAGAAACACATCAATATGCAAAATCGATAAGAAATAGGTTTACTATACGTATAATATATTTTTTTCTTTTTTGACTTATTTGTTATAGATACGTAATTTATTGATTCGAATTTTATAATTATTTTTACAGAATGTCCCGTAGAGTGGCAGATAGAGATATTGAACAACTTCTGGCGGCTTTAGAAGACGGAAATATTTCTGAGGATGGCTTGGAAGATGACAGTGAAGATGAGGAAACCTTTTTTGAGAATGCAAGAGAAATGATTCGAGAATTGGAGGACGAGGAGGCAGAGGATCATGAAGATCCTACCTATAGTGATCCACCACTAGTTCAAGATTTGCCTGGCCCATCGAGTGAAGTTATTTTTTCATTACCCATGCAAGAAGGTCAAGCGAGTTATGTAGAATTTGATAAAAGGAAACTCATTTGGAAAAAAGACAGTTTGATGTATGACGAATCAAAATTAATTCACCAACCAAGCACAACAGACTCTGCTATAACTGAACTCGATACACCATATAAATGTTTTTTGCACTACTTCACACCAGAGTTTCTTCAAAAAATTGTTGATGAAACCAATTTATATGCAGTACAAAAAAACCCTTCAGTATCTTTCAACATTAGTGTTGGGGAGCTAAAAAAATTCATAGGAATTCTTTTATTTATGTCAGTGGAGCATTTCCCTAGTGTACGCTCATACTGGCATTCCAAGTTTGGGTACGATCCTGTAAAGAGCGTAATGCCGGTAAATCGGTTTGAGATGATTAGGAGCTACTTGCATTTCAACGATAACAATGAACATCTTCCGCGGGACCATTCCGATCACGATCGCCTCCATAAGATTCGGCCTGTGATAGAACAGCTAAATACGACATTTTCATCAGTTGCAATAGACCAACGACTTTCTATAGATGAACAGATGTGTTCAACGAAAATTGCACATTTTCTAAAGCAATATTTACCAAATAAGCCTCACAAGTGGGGTTACAAGCTTTATGTTCTCTGTAATCTCATGGGATATGCTTACAGATTTGAGGTCTATTCTGGACAAGAAGAAAACAAAGACAAACCAGCCGATGAGCCTGATCTCGGAATAACAAATAACGTCGTTATACGTTTGGCGAGAGCTATACCAAGGATGAACAATCATATTGTATTTTTCGATAATTTTTACACATCCCTGCCTTTGGTACATTACTTGAATAAACAGGGTATACAATGTGTCGGAACTATTCAGCAAAATAGGCTACCGAATTGTCGACTCCCTGACAAAAAGGAACTAATGAAAACTTCTGTTCCGAGAGGTACATATGAGGAACGCGTTTCTCATTCAGATGGAGTAGACTTTTCGGCCACTGCGTGGAAAGACAATAAAGTAGTCACTCTATTATCAACTTACGTTGGCGCCGAGCCTGTTAGCAAAGTATCAAGATACGACAAGAGGGCTAAACAAAAAATTGACATTCCTTGTCCCAAAATTGTGCAAGAGTACAATATGCATATGGGCGGCGTCGACCTGATGGACAGTTTCTTAGGACGCTATCGGATTCGAGTAAAGAGCCGGAAATGGTACCTACGGTTGTTTTATCAGCTACTGGACCTCACGACAATAAACTCATGGGTCCTTCTGAAAACCAATCTAATTGCTAAAGGTGTGTCAAAAAAGCAACTGCCTAATCTTGGGGAGTTTCGCAATTGTTTGGCTGACACACTGTGCAATATAGGTATGTCTGGTGGAAGTAAAAGAGGACGACCCAGTACTTCCTCTCTAGAACGCGAGCTACAAATAAAAAAGCCAAAAGGTCCGCAACATCCGCTTCCGTCAAAAGATGTGCGCGTAGATGGGTTTGAACATTGGCCTGTATTTGCCAATCGATTACGGTGCAAGATGCCCAATTGTAAGGGCACCACACAATGGTCGTGTACCAAATGTAATGTACCGTTGTGTCTAAATCAGAGAAATAACTGTTTCAAAGATTTTCATTCAATACAGTAAGCCTAATTCGAAGACAGTCGTAAAATAGAAATAGTATATAAACTAGATTATTAATACGAACTGTAATGCATACTGATGTAGATCTACATCAATAAGTTTTTTTTATAAAAATATACTTTTTGGAAAAAAAATTTTTTTCTTTATTTTTCCCTTAATCTATATTTAATTAACTACTTGTTTCAATTTATTTTATTTAAAAAGGAAAAATCATGCATTTAAGGGTTAATCTCTAAATAAGCTCAGTATACATTGTAGGAGACAATATTAAAAAAAAAATTAAATATCATGTAATATTTAGTCTGTATCGTAGAGTTGTGAGTATATAGTCTCACAGCTCTACAACCAATACAAAATTTAGTACAGCATCAAAACTGACTGTTTTTATCAGATTAATTAAATTAATTTAATTTTTTCAGAAATATTAAAATAACTTTTTGGCTAATGGTAAATTATCATTTTGTGGTTTACTACTTTTCTGCGTCGACATATATGGCGTACAAGTACTTTTTTCGAGTATAGACATCCCGACAATTCAATTTGCACAAGCGCGATAGTTTCCATTCCCCCAGATATGAGAAGGCCCGCTTCGCATTAGTAAAACATAGTATATGGAGTTCATAAAAATAGTAACAATAATTGCGTAGTGTGTTTGGGTCGTACATATTGAAGTAATAAAAACAAAAGTAAACAATAATTGCGTAGTGTGTTTGGGTCGTACATATTAAAGTAATGAAAATAAGATTGTTTTAAATTTATCTCCTTTTATTTTTATTTTTTTTGCTTTATTCATGTTTATACAATATTTTACAGTTAAAAGTACTAAAAGTAAATTGTTAGATGAATCTTAAACTAAAGCACCGCATCCACAACCACCGAATCCTCGACCGGCCCAACCGAATCCGGTAGGTCCGTAACCGAGTCCAGCTGCAGGTAAAGGCCAGCCAGCTACCGCAGGAGCGACATTCTCGCGCACTATACCCACCTCGCCATTTCCACATCCATATGCCACAGCACCCGCACCAGCGGTAGGCAAAGCACCCTCTAATCCAACGGTCCCGAGGAATGGAAGTTCACCGCCAACAGCGAGTATCCCTTCAATAGCATTTTCAGACTCTACAGCAACACCAACTGGGGAGATAGGTGATGCACTAGAGGTTAAGAAACCTCCACCGTTGGAAGCAGCAACTGCGCATGGGCCATATCCCGCCCAACCAGCACCCAAGAATGGTGCGGAAGCGAAAGGTGTTTCTACAGCGTAAGGTGCGGCGGCCATTAGTGGAGCTTCCAAAGCCAATCCTGGACCCGTCCAGCCAGATGCCCACGCGCCATCGTATGCGTTACCCCAACAGGCTGCAGATATGCTCTGAAAATGAGAACATCATTATTTGGTCTGGTTGATAACAACCTGTTGTAAAAAAAGACTAAAACAAATACCGTTTTAATTATATAGATTGGATTTCAAGAAACAATGATTTTAATGTCTCGTTAAAAACAATTCTTTAACTATCTTCATTCTTTTCCTATAATGTTAAATTGAAATTTTAAGCTTTTTTGGGAAGAATAAAATAAACGAGTCACTTGACGGTGAGTGATAACTTCCACCCATTCCACCCAAGCAGTTTGAAATACTAAGCGCTATGCAGATGGTCTGTCTATCTTAGAATAAATCGGTTAAAAAGTAGAGAGGAAGAAGGATTAAAAGAAGGGGAGAGCAGTTGGACCTTTGGATACCTGAACTCATTATACAAAACGCAATAATATAAAAAGAAGCTAGCACTTAAAGTGGATATTTTGTGAGTGTATAGTACTTCACTGGTCGAGCCGGTCCATTCATGCATGGTTCTACCATTATTAAAATGATTTAAGTATTATATCTCTCAACTCACTGGGTATTCTTCTTCACAACAGAAAGTTTTGTTCGTTTATCATATACTATTATAGTTACTTACCTGAACTAAAAAGGCCTGAGCGCAAAGAATGAGAACGGATTTGGCTGACATGTTACTGAGTTTAGTTGACGAGATGTAGTTACCGAATGATATGTATAATTCCTGGATAAGTATATATATAATACTGAAGTTAATTGTTCCTTTATCTACTCGTAATATTTGTTAAGAATATTCAGAAATAAGTATTATTTCATACGTGTTACTTCAATTTTTTTTGTTATTGACCGTCATTTCAAAACATTATATATCTTGTTACAATTCGATCTCCAATTACAATATCATGAAAACATAACGTTTTAGCTTTGTAATCAATATACGTGGTAAATGATACATCTATTATATTTCTTCTTTTTCTCTTCCCTTCATGTCATAAAGGTGACGGTGGGAGTAAATATATCATCTTATCATTGGAGGACTGTCCGACAGATAATGACCACACAGCTTACTTGTTAGGCGGATGCCCAACAGCGAACTCTATTCCTTAAATACTATGAATGAGGTAATTATTGAAAAGCTCAACGATAAAACAAAGAATGCTCTTGTAAGCAATTCAGCTAGTTACGCTAAGCTTATTTTAAACAATCAGTGATTATTTTATATATTATTATATTACTTTTGATATAACATTTTTGAAACGATTAATTTTCTCAGAGTACAGTAGGTACTTTACTTCTGATTCAAATATATTGAATTCAAAACAATTTTATTTTATTGTGACTGAAAGAAGCATTTTAAGATGAGAAGAGATCGCTGTAGTGGTGGTATCTTGAATAACATAAGTTATAATAGTGTGATTGCTTAGTAAAAAAATACATCAAACATACGTAACCCAATGACTACATTGCTAGGATAATATTTGTTGTTATTTAACACAAGATATAATTAGGTAAAAACTCATAGTCACGTGCATGCATGCAAGTTGATGTAACTTAGTTTTAATAATAATATAAAAGGCGAAACCGTTATTAGAGTACTATCAGTCCACAATACATCAACATCAACCATTCAATATGTCTACTTTGTCTTTCTTACTCTTCTGCTTCCAAGTCTGTCTAGTTCAGGTAAATATTTTTAAATATTGACAATTTGTTTTAATCTGGCTTAAAGACATCTCTTTGATTATTGAGTAAAATTTTTATTCTTTAGAATGTGTACAGCCAGTGTCTTGGTGCTGGTATCGGTCTAGGCTACGCTCCTGGCCTTGCTGGAGAATATGAACTCGGATACGGACCTGCTCTCGGCGCTGACCTCGCTTTCGGTCCTGGTCTCACTCCTGGTTTCGGATATGGATATGGTATTGCCGGTCCAGCTGCATACGGAGCTCCCGCTGGCTGCGCTGTAGGCCCGGCTTACGGTGGCGCCGGAATTGGAGATGTTGGAGTAGCTGGTGAAATGCCTGTCGTTGGTAACACCCTCGTCGCTGGTCAGGTGCCAATAATTGGTGCTGTTCAGTTCGCCGGTGACGTGCCCGCTGGTGGTATTGTCTCTATCACCGGTAGATGCGGCTGTGGTTGTGCTGGACCGTACTTGTACTGATATTTAGAATAATTACTTCCTTTTATCAAAAATTGTATCTTTAAAAGTAAAACTGAATTTAAATTATATTTTGGTTTTTTTTTTTGGTACATACACAAACATATTATATACTAGCTTTTGCCCGCGGCTTCGGTCGCGTTAAGAAGTATTATTATTAATTAGGTATAGTTTTTGCGGCTTTACTTTTGTTTAGCGCGTGTAAAAAATTAGGGCCCACAAAAGTTCTTTGTACACAATATTCTTAACTAATATTTCATTAGGCGCTACAACTGTCCATGAGAGAAGCAATGTTCTCTCAAGTCAATAATCGCAAATTGGAGAGTTTGCCCCTGAGACTTGTTTATTTTCATTTTCATTAAAATTGACAAAGTTTCATACAAACTTTCATCCCACACTTTTAGCACAAGGAATATTAATTTACAATTATTTGAATTATTGGAATAGATATGAAGAATAGTAGCAATATCAAAAATATTACTCGTCTTCCTTTAAAATAAATAATTGAAGTGTATAGATACATTACTATACAGAGGCTTAAAAACCAATATCCCTTTTGGAATAGTAGTTCATATTTTTAATACAAATTATTACAAAAATAAGCAACTATTCCAAAATGGATTTAAAAAAACATAAATAAATGTTTTATTAAAAAAATAATAATAGTACATTAATAATGATGACTATAAGAAAATAATAAGAATGTTGAGTGTTTAAGCGGAAAATAACATGTTTAAGTTTAAATTAAATACATCAATTGTTGTCGTAAGTTAAATACAGCTTTTATTTTATTAAGTTGACGACTGTGCGCGAAGAAAGGCGAAAAACATTCGATCAATGATCAATGATCCGTGCCAAACACAAGAACAGCTTGCTTCAGTATTAGGAATTACCGGCCAAGCCATTTTTAAGCGATTGCATGCGTTGGTAATGATTCAAAGGGAAGGTTCCTTATGATTTGAAGTTAAGGGACGTTGAGCGTCGTTTTTTCGCTTGTGAACAACGACAAAAAAGCAAGGGTTTCCTTCATCGCGTCGTGATGGGTGATGAAATGGAGTCATTACAGCAACCCAAAGAAAATAAAGTCATGGGGACTGTCCGGTAATGGTTCTATGGCGTCGGCTCAGCCAAATATACACGCTGCGAAGGTTATGCTGTTTATTTGGTGGGACACCCAAACCAAACGAAACTATCACTGAGGAACGGTATCGACTTCAATTGATACGACTGAGCCGAGCACTGCGCGAAAAACAGCCGCATTACGAGCAAAGGCCCGAAAAAGTGATTCTACTGCATGACAATGCTCGGCTGGAAACGCTCAATAGAAAAATATTCAAAAAAATAGTCCATGTAATAAAAAAGCACTGGCAAATAGATTGTTAGGTCTCAATTGTTATGAAACTAAAAATCTGCTCCGACCAAAAATATAATTTTCCAAAATATACATTTAGTTACAATTGTATACACTTTGTGAATAAACACACAAACATGCAATAACCACACAAACACACACACACACACCCTCTACATAAGGATTATTCTAATAATGTAACTTAGATATACTGTAAATTATGGTGTTACAAAAAAAAATGATTTTAGCGAATAAAATAAAACTGAAACAATAAATATAGTAGATAAGATTATAAAGCAAGAAAAACGGTGTAAGAAGTGAGGAAAATTTTCAAAATAAATGTTTGTATTAAATAAAATGTGATAATGTTTTTTTTATTTGTTGAAATGTATTTTTTACTTTTTAAGTTATAAATAAAAAAACAAAATAAGACAGGCCTTTATTGTTATTTAATGTTTAAAATAAATGTTTGTATGCCGATCAATGCACTTTTTAAAAGTGATAGCTTGTTTTTGGGCAAAGGCCTTCTCTAAACTTTCATATTAATTTGTCTTTCCCGCAGAGGACATTTCCGTTTTCCGCGGGAACAGAACAAAAAAGCAATATATTGAAAAAAATTAAAGTTGTAAAAAACAGTGGTTGCTGAACACATATTTACATAGATATTCACGGTGATACGAAACATTGATTCTTGCCCGAGTCAACTTTTTTGTGTTGTTATAATTTGACTAAATATATTTCTATAAAATAAAATAAAATTTAAATAATAATCTGCGGCTAGTTATTATTCAGATAGGAAATAGTAATGTTTATGTTTTAATTCTTATCGTAGAATGAAACAATTAAAGTGATGGCTAACGAAATATCATATTCTGGTTAATTGTAAAAATATAAATAAATAAAGATAATGAAAGAGTAATTGAGAACAACGATATTTTATTGAAATAGGTAATAAATACAATTAGATTATCAGTATATGTATGGTCCAGCACAACCGCAGCCGCATTTACCAGTGATGGAGACAACACCACCAGCGGGCACATCACCGGCGAACTGAACAGCACCAATTATTGGCACCTGGCCGGCGACTAGTGTGGTACCAACGACAGGCATTTCACCAGCTACACCAACATCTCCAATACCAGCGCCGCCATAAACTGGGCCCACAGCGCAGCCAGCGGGGCCTCCGTATGCAGCTGGACCGCCGATACCGTACCCATATCCGAAACCGGGAGCAAATCCAGGGCCGAATGCGAGGTCAGCACCAAGGGCTGGTCCGTATCCGAGCTCATACTCTGTAGCTAGACCTGGAGCGTAGCCTAGACTTGGACTAGGACCAAGACACTGGCTGTACACATTCTAAAAAAATAAAATTAATAATTTTAGTTTCTAGTCTATATCAAACGAGATGTTTTAATTAAATTATTTGAAATACATATTTGATCATAATAAAATATTTACCTGAACCAAGCACGTTTGGAAGCAAAAGAGTAAGAAAGCAAAAGTAGACATGTCGAATGGGTAATATTAACCTTATTGTGTACTGATAGTGCTCTCATAATTATATCGTCTTTTATAGTATTATTAAAATTGAGTTACATCACTTGAGAAATTGATGCATAAATACGTGCCTTCATGATTTTTATACTCAATAAAATCTGTCGTGTTTATCAACTGAAATGACATGTTAGCATTACGAGGTCATTGGCTCACCTACATATATTGAATGTAATGTATTTTTTATTTCAAAGCTATTGGGATCTCATTCATTTTTTCTAGCAATTTATCAAATTAATTAAAATAAAACAAGTAATTCCTGAGCATTGTATGATATATGTATAGTAACGTTTGTATGTCATTAAAAATCTAATATTTGCTTTTTTTTGGGATAGGAGGGCAAACGAGCAAGCGTACCGCTTGATGGAAAGCAATCAACGCCGCCTATAAACAACCGCGACACCGCAGGAGTCACGGAAGCGTTGCCGGCCTTTTAGGTATGTGCAGGCTTGTTTTTTGAAGGTGCCAATGTTGTATCGGTTCGGAAAGACCGCTGAAGGTAGCTGGTTCCACAGAGTGGTGGTACGTGGAAAGAACTTTCGAGAGAAGCGCACCTTAGTAGATCGCCACTCATGTAGATGGTGGGGATGAAATTTTTCTTTCCGGCGAGTTGTGCGGTTGTGGAATTCGGCGGCGGCTATTATTCCAAGCAATTCTTAGGAGCACTGCTTATTTGCTATGTACAGTCCGGCATAAAATTGAGCCATTTACTTAATAAGAAAGCAAATACTAGAAGATCGATAACAGCGTTTACCTGAGTAATAAAAATAAGTACAAAGCGTGAGGACTATGGCTACACCCCTCAATTGCGAGGCAGTCCTATGTCTATCATTGAAGTGTTACTAATTATATAAAGTAATATGACTAGAATGAAATTATTTTACTACAATAAACTTATAAGCAACTAAAGTAGAACTTTTTTATGCTTTAGGGATACCAAGGAGCGGCTGGAGTTTTATATCGGACTGTTTATACGGTTTAAAACCCTTTTGGGTGTCTTTGTCTTTTAACTTTTTTTCCTTGGTGTCACTTACCCTGAAGTTACGAAAATGTGTATCCCAGATGGCGTTGCCTTTATGAGCTTATCTGTAAGTAGAAAGCTTCCGGTCTCTTTTCCACTTCGCTTAAGCCCGTAATACTTAGATCTCCCTCCCTCCCTCTAGTTTGGAACTTGATAGCGTATATGATAGACCCATTACCTGCGAGTAAGCAGTAAGTTAAATAGTCTTGGACATTGCTTACTTAATGTATGTTGTAGAGTCATTCAGCCTGCCCATGAATTTCTGTATAAAACTTTTGTTAAAAATTGCAAATGTTCAAAATTTTGAGACGGCTTTTTTTAAAGTATGAATAAGCTGGGTCCCTATTATACTCTCGCATAAACCGGCTTCTGAGCAGTAGAGTAGCGTTGCTCTTGTAGTTCATTCGGTGCGTGTTAGTAAGTTCCAAGTTCTTTCTCCTGCCTTTACTTCCATTCTGACATTATTTTATTATTAACATTTTACTCTACGTCAGATAACGCACCTGCAGTGCTTTTAGTCTTATAAATTTCCATAGGAGCTGGTTACTAACCACTTAACTTTCTTGATTAACTATTTCTTACATTAAAAACAATAAGGGCCTGATATAATTGCAGCAAAAAAAGAACACCATAGTTTTTTTTCTCTAATGTTTTATTTGTCCATAACATATTTTCATGTACGTAATATACGTAATGTATGTCATTGTGAATCCTATGAGTCGCATAGGAAATTGAATGTCAATCCCAGCCTAGCCCGGCATGCTGAGGTAAGGCACTACTCCTATAGTATCCGGGGGATCTCGATCTGCTCGAGGAGTCGGCACGCTTGAGACTAAGCTCGCCCCTGGTTACACGTCTATTGCTACGGCGGACACTGAATGGAGCAAACAAAGTATGCCGGAATCGTAGCATCTGCCTACCCCTATAAGAAACAGGTGTGATCATACGTATGTGTATATAAGTAATGTAATTGTAAGAAGATATATATATATATATATATATATATATATATATATATATATATATATATATATATATATATATATATATATATATATATGTATATATATATATACATATATATATATATATATATATATATATATATATATATATATATATATATATATATATATATATATTCACGCCTATCCCCCACAGGGGTCGGCAGAGACCACAGAGCGCTATCCGCTACTATTCATCGCAGCGAAACGGCTCTCCATTGGTCGCTTCTCGCTCTCGTGAGATATAATAATATTTGTTTTGAAACTGCGTCAACGACACAAAACACTGAAATGACACGCGTTTGTATGTAATAACTATTTTTTCACAATTTTCTTAACAAATATTATGATTAGATGCTGGAAGAGGATTTTTTTAAATTTACTATAATATATATACGTGTCCATGGATATTAAATGTTATAGTGTAACTTGGCGTCATTAATTAAACTTAGTATCATGTCTGCTAAATATGTTCTCATTCTTTGCGCTCAGGCGTTTTTAGTGCAGGTAAACAATGTATTTGTATTTTATCGCCTAAAGCAGTAGAATTTTTTCATTACTTAATTATCATCAATTCATCCTTGTCAAATGAAGTATTTGCGTCTAAAATAAATTAGATACTCTAAAATGCGTTGCATTTTTTCCTTTTTTTATAATAAACTTCTAAAATGCACCGAATTTCTCCATTAAATTCATTTTGACAGAAAAAAGCAAATGAATATAGATGGAAACAATCTTTTACTAATTAAAAAAAAAACTAACAAATTGTTTGTTTACTTTCAAGAACATCTCTGCTGCCTGTTGGGGTAACGCATACGACGGCGCGTGGTCAGCTGGATGGGCGGGTCCAGGATTGGATGTGGAAGCTCCGCTGATCGCTGCTTCTCCCTATGCTGCTGGCGCTCCAATCAGTGCAGCACCTTTTTTGGGTGCTGGTTGGGCAGGCTACGGCCCAGGCGCTGTCGTTCCTTCCAATGGTGGAGGTTTCTTAACGTCTAGTGCATCACCCATTCCTCCCGTAGGTGTTGTCGTTGAGTCTGAAAATGCCATCGAAGGCATACTCGCTGTCGGCGGTGAACTTCCATTCCTCGGCACCGTTGGTCTAGAAGGTGCTCTGCCTACTGCAGGTGTTGGTACTGTAGCATACGGATGTGGCAATGGCGCGGTGGGTATGGTCAGCGAGGACATTACTCCTGCCGCCGCTGGTTGGCCTCTTCCTGCAGCTGGATTCGGTTACGGACCTGTTACGGGTTCCGGATTCGGATGAGCCGGTCGTGGATTTGGCGGTTGCGGTTGTGGTGCTTTAATCTAAGATACAAGAATAGATAAATTAAAATTTCTGATATACCAAATAATAAAACAAATAGTTTAATAAACAAATATAAAATTATAATTTCTCTTTTCATTGATACGAACCTATAGTACACATATCAATATAATACGAAGCAGTAAAAATGCAATAGTAGGAATTACTCCAACGATCAAAGGTCGTGAGTATTTAGAATATTTAATATAGAATATTTAATAAGGATTTTAGTTATTATTACTTGGTTATAAAAAATATTGTAGTTCTTTTGAAGTACAATTTCTTTTAAAGGTTGGCAACGCTTCTGTTATATTTATAGTATTACAAATATCTATAATGAAATGTTGAAATTTTGATTTGAAAACAACGTTAAAGTCTTATAAATATTTAAATTACATTTTATGGATGTGACTATAAGAATGCCTTTTTTACCATCACGGAGGAATAGAAACGTAAAAGTGATGAGATTACTGATTTTTATTATAATCCATACAGATTTAAGCACAGTTTGAGGTACTAAGGTATGCTAATGCTATATAGTACGCTATATATTTTTATAAAATATGGGGATACTTTAACATTATACCTGTATGTATTGCTCTAGCCCAAAAAGTATAAAAATAAGTCCTATAATTGCCACTGAAATCAAACAAGGCAGCAAGCTATCATACTTATGAAAGGGTTCAGTCGGGAAAGCATCGCACTCTCACAGAATACCAGCAATTCTTATGGTGAGGTCAAGGATCTGGAAACTCAACTGCTTACTAGAGGTTACTTCCCCAGTCCAGCCGGTCCATTACTGTTATAGCGTTGTCCCACCATTATTAAACATTTTTTTGTATCTACATTTATTTATAAATACGTTAAATCGCTATTATGAAACAATGATACTTTGATTATGTTTTGTAACAAGCTCATAATTATGTATATTATTAATATTCGAATTCTTTAGTTCTCAAGATTAATCGTTTCATTTGTCAAGTGTAAATCTTGCAACAATTAAGTAAAAGTGTTTCCTTTATATAAACATTACTTTAACATTTTTAACAGTTTAGGGACTGTTCAATAGATCACTAAGAAAATATTTGAGTATACAGAATATAATATAAGAAAATAGGGCAAAAAAGCAGAATATTGCCTTAAATGTTCACATACTAGGTATGTAGCAAACATCGCCAAATCGAGTATGAATAATCACATCGATCATTATATTTTTGTAAACATTCAATCAATTCTCTTAAACCTGAGTCAATTTGTTTCGATTTGTATGATTTTTATATGGCCACACTAGTTTTAAGATGTCAATACCTTTGGATAAAGATTGTCACTTTCTAAATTTTTGTATTATACTTTTATTTATGAAGACTTTAATTCATTTTACACAATAAATAAGTGTAATGGATGAGTATCATTCTGTTAAGAGTTTTATCTCTAACAAATTATGTACTCATTTTTATATTATTTTAAATTTAGAGTGTTATCTTAATATAACCACAAACTGTGTTTTAATCTGTTGTTATTGAATATTACCTTAAATGCGAAATTTAGTGAAATTAAAGTATAATCTTATATCATTAGATTATAATACTACAAGATTACAAAAATTAATCATCCCATTACTTCAATGATTTTTCTTCTTCTGTATTGCTAAACAAAAAATATTTGTAATCGTCGCATGAAAGTAACTTAATTTAGTCCCACGTTTTTCTTTTTCGATTTAAATTGTAACGCTAGATTTTAAAAGAAGGACATCCTTATTAAAAACGATTTCATCAAGAGTTCAATGGTGTAATCGTATTTGATTACATCATTGAACTGGATCTGGATCTACAATGGATCACGATTTAAAATTATAAGGTACCTACTAATTCAGCTATTGCTGTTCGGTTTATATATAACTATAGGTTCGTAACAATAAAAGGAGTAATTATAATTATTTGTTTATTATATTATTTGTTAGTTTTTTGCTATATCACAAATTTAGTCTTTATCTATTTTTGTATTTTAGATTAACGCACCACAACCGCAACCGCCAAATCCACGACCGGCCCATCCGAATCCGGGAGCCATAGCAGTTCCGTAACCGAACCCGGCTGCAGGTAGAGGCCAGCCAGCTGCGGCAGGAGCGATGTCCTCGCTCACCATACCCACTGCACCATTGCCACATCCGTATGCTACAGCGCCAACGCCTGCAGTAGGCAGAGCACCTTCTAGACCAACGGTGCCGAGGAATGGAAGTTCGCCACCTACAGCGAGTATGCCCTCAATGGCATTCTCAGACTCCACGGCAACACCTACAGGAGGAATGGGTGATGCACTCGACGTTAAGAAGCCACCGCCATTGGAAGGAACGACAGCGCCTGAACCGCAGCCTGCCCAACTAGCACCCAAGAAAGGTGCGGCACCGAAGGGAGCACCGGGAGCACAGGGAGCACCGGCGATCAGTGGAGCTTCCACACCCAATGCTGGACCCGCCCAGCCAGCTGACCACGTGCCGTCGTATGCATTACCCCAACAAGCAGCAGAGATGGTCTATAGAAGAAACATGATTAATTATTATATATAAAAAGAGTAAGGATGCTTAACTATCGCAATTGTAATCATTACCGAACTTACAAAATTGATACGACCTGCCATAAATTATTTATAATCGAATATTTTAAATATTTTTAAAAATAAAAAAATATCTATATCATAATGTGAATTCTTTTTATATTTTATATTTGGAAACTTATCTTTTGAAATTTTATTGATCTTAATTTTTATCCTTCAGGGATATCTAATGCGAAGTTGTGTCGCTTGTATCAGCATCACTAATTTATAATGAAAAAGATTGTTTACCTGAACTAAAAACGCCTGAGCGCAAAGAATAAAAATTGCTTTAGCTGACATTTTATTAAGTTTACTTGACGAAGTCAAATTATATAATGACGTCTGGTATCCACAGGAATGTTTATATAGTAAAATAATTGCAATATCGATTCTTGTTTGTTAAGAAAATTCTGAAATAAGTCATATCACATACATACGTGTTAATACAGTTTTTTAAAATAATTAAGTTTCAGTCAGTTTGAAAGAAGTATTGCAGGTTTTGTTACACTTAAAATTCCTTACATAAACATAAAAACAATAATTGTTATTTTATGGAAGAGTTAGAAAATCGAATAGACCACTATTGTTAATAATTACTATCGATCGTGAATATCTTTTGTACTAAGCAAAGGAAAAAAGAGGGGAAAAGGATTTAATGGAAAGTAAAGAATAAAGAATATAATTTTGAATGGGTCGCCTCAATTGGGGAAGTACGACATTTTCATAGACTATCGGCGTAGAATTCCCTTTCCTTTTATTCTTCTTCTCCTTCAGTTCTTAAGTTTTGATTACTCTCCTCCTGCCCTCCCATGAACCTTATATAGCCAATATGTCTGCAATACCATTGTAAGAGGTTGTATCTTAGCTGAGAAGTGATACAACAAGAGTCTGGATTTTTAATTTTTCTATTTCACAAAAATGGATGGAATGGAATGGAACTTATTATATACAAAACTACGCCGAGAGAAGAGTGCGGGGTGCGGGAGACGCGGTATTAAAGCACGTTCCGCGAATGTGCAGTATCAAAGCGCGTTCCGGGAATTTGTTTCCGACATATATATTCTGTAGTAGTTCATGGGTAGCGGTGATTATTTCATGAAGACCTGCTTGCATACTTGAAGATGATATCTAAAATGCTTGGAGTGTTAAAAGATTACAATCAAACAGATGAGCTAATGACCTCGTAGCATTGACATAATAATATCACTTGGTAAACTCTATACTTTATCGAAAATAAAAAAAAATCACGTCACGTTAAATTGTATTACAGTATCGATTTATTCAGTGATGTAATTGAACTTTAAAAATACTATAAAAGACTGTAATTTTTAGAACATAAGTACACAAGAAATAAAATAATTACCAATTAACATGTCTACTTTGACTTTCTTACTTTTCTGCTTCCAAGCTTGCTTGGTACAGGTACAGAATTTATAATGTTTTTTATACAGAAATAGTATGGTAATAAACTTCAACTCTTCTAACAAGATGGTTGACAGTACACTACTATACATTCAGTTCAATTCTCTACCCCAAACTGTAAAATTGTAGGACGATTTGCCATCTGAGTGATCCCCATACTGTTAAGATGTTGGGATGTTCAAGATTAAAGCTGTCAAACCCATTTATGAAGCCTCTAGCGTTGCGCATGTCTATATGCTCACTTGTTATCAGTGATCTTGTATGCTTGTTTTGCTATAAAAAATTTCTTAAATATTAACTTGTAAATGTTCTTAAAAATTCTAAAGTTTTAGCTTCGGAAAATTACAACCTTTTCCTTTTTTCAGAATGTGTACAGCCAGTGCCTCGGTGTTGGTCCCGGTCTAGGCTACGCTCCAGGCCTTGCTGCAGAATATGAACTCGGGTACGGACCCACTCTAGGTGCCGACCTCGCTTTCGGTCCTGGTCTCGCTCCCGGTTTCGGATATGGATACGGTATCGCTGGTCCAGCTGCGTACGGAGCTCCCACGGGATGTGCTGGTCCGGCTTACGGCGGCGCTGGTATTGGAGACGTTGGTGTAGCTGGTGAAATTCCTGTTGTTGGTACCACCCTTGTTGCTGGTCAGGTCCCAATACTTGGTGCTGTTCAGTTCGGCGGCGACGTGCCCGCTGGTGGAGTAGTCTCAATCACCGGCAGATGCGGTTGCGGTTGTGCTGGACCCTATTTGTACTAATAAGTCTTTAAAATCTATATTTCTTTGTATAAAATACTTTAAAATTAATAAAACTTCATTGTAAATGTTTTTTTACTTGTTTCTATTTATAACAATAAAATTCTTATTATTATTAATTTATGGAATACGGAGGCAAACGAACAAGCATATCATGTGATGGAAAGCAATTAACGCCCCCATAGACACCTGCAACATCAGGGGCATCACAGTAGCGTTGCCGGCCTTTAACATAAAACTAGGCTTGTTTTTTGAAGGTTTCTTTGTCGTATCGTTTTGGGAATGCCGCTGAAGGCAGCTAGTTCCATACAGTGATGGTGTGTGAAATGAATGCATTTCGGGAAAAACGCACCGTAGCAAATCACCACTCATCCAGATGGGGTTGAAATTTTTTAATTAAGAAAACACTTGAAACTTTTTAAAATTATTAATTTACTTATACATATTATATGAATAATGACGACGGATTGGTTCATTAGCGACTCTATCGCATACTGAGTCAATGGTTGTGGTTTCGATTTCAGGATAAATATGTAAATATATGGCCTATAGATATTAATTCCGAGTGTGGTTGCTATGAGCTCGGCGATTTTCGTTTGTTAAAAGGAAATGGATCAAAGAATTTGTATGAAATAAAGCGTAACAAAGTAAGTGAAACGTTAACAAAGGCCTGTGGTGAGTCTGTTATGAGTAAAACAAGAGTTTACAAGTGGTAGAAGCGTTTTCAAGATGGCCGTGCAGACGTTGAAGATGACGAACGCCTCGGACGCTGATGTGCTGCATCAACAATCGATGAAAACGTGGAAAATATGAAAGCAATGGTTATAAATAATCGCCGAATCACAATCGGAGAAGTCGCTGATGATGTTGGCATATCGATTGGCTCATGCCATGAAATTTTTTCGAATGTTTTGGATATGAAACGCATGACAGCAAAATTTGTTCCAAACTTGTTGAATTTTGAAAAAAAACAGCGGCGAATGCTAAGGCGAAGCCAAAAACAATACTATAACTATGCTTCAGCCTCCGTATTGGCCAGACATGGCTCCGTGTGACTTTTTTCTATTTCCAAAAATAAAGAGAACCTTAAAGGGCTATCGTTTTACAAGCATAGATCACATTAAAAGCGCATCGCTGAAAGAGCTAAAGGCTATTCCAAAAATCATCAAAAAGTTTGAGAAGTGTTTCGACGATTGGAAGAAGTGCTGGCACAAGTATACTGATGGGGACATAATGAAAGATGGCAACATAATACTGATGGGGACTATTTTGAAGGCTACAGCATTAATGTAGACAAATAAATATATATTTTTTTCAAAAAACTTAAGATTTAAAAAAAAATTTAAGATTCACGATCTAATTACTTTTTTTGATTTAATATTGGTTACGGGTTGAATTCTTGTAGTAGATTATATATACATATATGTATGATTTGACCAAATCACCTTGAACAAGCGTGGTGGGTTGAAGTCCAATTCTCCAGAAATGGCGAGGCCCGCGCACAGATGTGGGACAGTATTGGGGCTGTGAAAAAAAAATTGAGACTAGCAATCTGTATCAATTACTTCTTCTTAGATCTTCTTCTTTTTTAACCAAAAAATGGTATATTCGGATAATTTGCTTCGTGGACAAGTTCACTTGCCATTTCAGTGAAGATTATGGGCAGGTTTTTCAAAGAAATTTCAACATCATTAAGTACGGACTAAATATGTATAACGTTGTTACCAAAAAAAAAAATTTTGTTATAAAATACAAATTGAAGCAATCGAAACTAAATTAAGCAGAATTCAGCTAAAAAATATTGAAATCCTGCATTTTCAAAATTTTTCATTCTGACGTGCCATTTTATGATATTTTGGGAACGATCTGACTGACAGACTTTTAATGGAAAGTAGATGACTATTTACAAAATATTATATTTTTGCAGTTCATATGTATCCCCGTGTTGTATATATATCATGATTCGGGAATTGTATTCATGACCACCGACTCCGAAAGCGTTACCTTTGTGTAAATTTAACGCTTTTATTTTATTTATTTATTTATTATATATTAAATTTTTGTTATTTATTGCACAAAATTAAATTAAGTTTTTCCGTATACCGTCGTGATGAGGTTTGGGCGTATGTGTAGTGAGTGCGTATACTCAAATTGTGTGTGTGTGTGTGTGTGTGAGTGTGTGTGTGTGTGTGTGAATATGTGTGTGTGTGTATTGTGGGTATTAAAAGTGCTTTTTTAATTAAGTGTATTACTTTTATAGGCATAATAAGTGTTGTGTAAAAAAATAATAGGTTGTAAAACAGGATGTGTTGAATATTTATGGAAAATCAGTTGAGTTTATAAATCACATATTACTTTGTTCGTCTTGAATTTTATTTATATAAATATACTATTTATATAAATAAAATTCACATACAGTGTACAACACAGGGAATCCTAACATGAGACTATGCGAGTTAAGTGCTTATTTATATACCCATATTTGGTGTCTTGAAAATAAAGAATCAATTTTTAGTTAAAATTTTTAATTCATTTTAATGATAAAATAAAATATTATTAATATGTTGCCCTTAATAGTATGGTCCACCACATCCACAACCACATCTGCCGATAATAGAGACTACACCACCAGCGGGCACGTCACCAGCGAACTGAACAGCACCAAGTATCGGCACTTGACCGGCGACGAGCGTGGTACCAGCAACAGGCATTTCACCAGCTACTTCAACGTCTCCAACACCAGCGCCACCGTATGCTGGACCTAGAGCGCAGGCACCTGGAGCTCCGTATGGAGCTGGGCCGGCCATACCGTATCCATATCCGTAACCAGGAGCCAGTCCGGGGCCAAAAGCGAGGTCAGCGCCGAGAGCCGGTCCGTATCCGAGCTCATATTCTGCAGCTAGACCTGGAGCGTAGCCTAGACTGGGACCAGCACCGACAAATTGGCTGAATACAGTCTGAAAATGAGTAGACATTATTATGACGAAGTCTATGTAAAGCCCATAATAGCTACTAGTTAAAAACGATGCTTGGTAATAAATGTATAAATAATATATTTAAGAGACGAGCGTATGTGTCCACGAAAGGTCGGGAACGCATTTGTGACGATTCTGGCCTTTTAGATTTCTATAAGCGATAGTAATCACTCACCATCTGATGACCCGCATTCTCGTTTGCTTTCTCTTCTAGATAAAAGAATGAAATAAGTTTATGAAATTTCAACAACATTAGGAAGGCGTTGGTTATTGAATTTTTAAAGTTCTTTTTTAATATATAAATTTGTGAAAGTTAACTGAGTACCTGTATTAAACATGCTTGTAAGCAGAAAAGTACGAAAGCTGATGTAGTAGACATGTTGAATAATTAATTCAATAGTTGTTGGATACTAAATCAATAACGTTTACTCAGCCTTTTATAGTATTATTAGATTGAATGACATAATAAGAGTACAAATCGATCACTTAGTACGTGACAATATGTATGTCAGTGTTTTATTTGTAATAAAAAAAGTTTATTGTCAATATGTAATATGACACAATCGTTACAATAACATTAATTAGTGAGGTTACTTTATGATTAGATTCACTTTCAATTTATATAATATTTTTTTAAAATATTACTTGTGTGTCCTATGTTGCTTACGACAGTGGTCCACAACCTTCAGGTTACAGACCGGAACCGTGCCGTGACTTAAATGGTACCACAATCATGCCACTTTTCGTGGACAAGAGATTAATGTGAGCTGAGCGACAGTGGCGTTATAAACTTGATGTAAAGAAGGTGTTTAAATCAAAACAATAGAATATAAACAAGCAACGTCTCCCTGCCAGCGGTTCCCGGTAAAATTATAAATCTTTAAATGCTTCGCGACGATAAAACGTTGGGAGACCACTGGTCTGATTGTTTGCATGCAATTAAGGAACTAAATACCAGGACACGGGCAGTGGCGTCTACCTGGGTAATAAAATTGAATCTGCGATCCCAAATCCGCCCATCAAACTTCAGAATTACGGCAACACAGCTAAATATTGACGGGGCTATTGCCCAGCAGTAGACTTTATGGCTATTTTGATGAAGATGATGATAAACAATAGTTAAAAATAATGTCTCTAATCTGATGAGGTTGAAAATAAGAAATGTTTTTTTTTTATAAACACTCATTTGTTGTTCTACTTTTAAAATTACTCCCCGCTTATTAGTCTCTTAATAACGAATAATGACAGCCTATACAGAAACAGTTCGGCAGCACTTGTCATACTTCTAATGAAATTGCATAGCTAAGGCTTCCCATCTTTGGCCAACCTTTCATTTGTCCGTGACCATTATGATTTGTTGCAACCTTTAAGTCCCATGATATAAGCCAAGTAAATCTTTACGTTTTTTGTTGGACAACCTCCGCATTGGCTACTCATTCTCCCGCCTTTCCTGATTCCTCTTTTCCCTTCATAATCCAATTAATTTATTCCTAAACATTTATAAAGAAAAAATGCTCCCTGATATGGTGATCCACAGGTGTCCCCATTTTTTTTTATTACAGGGGGTACCTATGGACCATCACACTACAAACCGTTATTTAATAAAAATAGGATCACAAATACAAATGAAAATACAATATTGCAAATTTAGTATTTGAGTAAATCGAAGTTAATATACAGTTTAATTACGTGCTCATATGTATTTTGTAAGCAGTATCAGGTACACAAGTTCACGGTCAAACACGTTTAACATAATGTAATTATCGCTGACTGGTAACAATGTATTAATTATAAAAATAAATTACCAATGTTACAGATAATATATAATTCTTTATTACAGTTTTCGTGAGAACTAGTTATTAGGATATAAGTTGGCGGACTTTTCCTGCTAACTTACATCAGTGACGTTGTGTTTTTATTACACTTTTATAATCTTATATTATTATCAGTTATATTCTTTAATTATAGTGGCGCATTATACAATAAATACAGTTCGATTAAGGTATAAGTGAAGTGTAGAAGTGAATAAATGCGTGTATCGTGACTTTTTAAGTTGACTGAAAAAGTTCATAGATGGTTTTGATAAAATAGCCACCATCTTATCAAGACGTAACGTGACAAGCTGACTAGTTACATTTCAAAATATTTGATATTATTGTATTTTACTTGAAACCGGCATAATAGTTAAAACTAAGTTTTTTTATTAACTTCATCATCATTATCTGTTTGCGGCAGTTCACTATTGGTGACAGGCTTCTTAAAAGCACAATAAACTTAATCTTCACCTACGCGATACAACCGGTTTCTGCCAGCCCGGTGTAGATCCTTGTTTCAGCCATTCTTCGTCGCTTTCAAAGCCTTTCTAGTTTGCAGCTATCCCGCATCGGAACTCATTACTTATAAATTCATAGCTCTATTCTTTATCTCAGTTTGTTATTTGTTTGAAGCAATGACAGCCATTATATATCAAATTATAGCGTTAAAATTTTCTAATAATATAAAATCTTTATTTAAACTTTTATTTATTTAAGGACAAGGAAGTAACTTGAAAATGCATATTTTTAATGAATCTCCACAGCCCACATATAACCCACCCGCTATGCACTTCCCCATTTCTGGAGGAAATGACAGTGATCCACTACGTTGTCCATTGCAGAATGGCGGGATTAACAGTCTCGTTATAAATTTATAGACCATAAACACATATATTATATGTAATACCCCGCATTACATATAATATTGTGTTTATGGTCTATAAATATAAATCGAACATAACCATGGACTTCGTAGCCGGGGGCCCCGCCACTAAGCCAATTGGTCGTATGACTCTAGTGTGTGAGAACTATTTAGTTCTACTCACTATTCTTTGTCTATACTATTTGGTTGTTTTGTTGTATGTATGTATGTTTGTAATTTATACGTTAAGGACCAGGCTTTGTATATAAAATAGTATATTTACTTATCCAAAACTTTCTAAGGACTAATAAAATAACTTTATTAAATACGGTAGGTGAAGAGTTTGGATATTGTTTTAGAGATACAACGAATAAATGACGTAGGTACCCGAATACTAAATTTTGTTTGTTAAACAATACTTAGTATGGACCGAGATTCGAACGCAGAAACTTTATATTAACAGTTTAACTCCCATAAAATTTGAAATGATAAATAGTATTATTGAATATAAACCTTTAATTTTTATTGATTTGAAAATAGATAAATTTTAAATGTTAATATATACATCCATAATTACAAGCAAAACTATTCATAGCTTCCGATAAATTTAAACTATAAATCTCAAAATGAATGACTAATCAATGTATGCAGTCCGTAAATTAAAATATACTGTCATGGATTTATTTTTTTACACTTAAAAATCAGTAACATTTTTGAAACGCACAAAAACCAGTATTGATTTTGTTTATATTACCTTAATTAAAATTATTAGAATGCAAACTACAAATAACATTGTATAAATGACATTATTTTAGAGTTCAAAAATAAATGACTGTATTGTATTATATATATATTAGTTTAGCACTATCAGAAAAATGTCCTATGTCTTCATGTTGAAGTATCTATTTATAATAAAATATATGAATACTTGCATAAAATTTGCTGTGTAGCAAATTGAAATTTTTTACCATAGTGTGACACAAATCATTCGTAATCATATCTGCCATTTACATAAGTTACGATAAAAATTCTTACTCATTATATTATAATCACGTAATAATCATTTTAAGTTTCTGTGCAAATATTGAACCAAATAGCGCAATTATTTTATAAACAGGGAGACAAACAAGAAAATGTGTCGCCAGATGGAAAGCAATTAATGCCGCCCATAGATGTTTACAAAATTAGAGTATTACAGAAGCGTTACCAGCCTTCAAGATATGAGTAGCTTGTTTAATGAAGGCTCCAATGTAATATCGGTTTGGAAAAACCACTAAGTGTATTAAAAAGTGCCAAGTTTTCTTGCAAGAAAACTGCGAGCGAATCGCATAATGACATTCAGGTGATGAACGTCGAACTTATTTTTACGGCGGGTAATCCGTTGGTGGAACTGAGTGGCTGGATTTGTTTTAGCATAGATTATGTGTTTCATTGTATCGTACTTTTTTATTTTATTTTATTTTGCGTAAACATATAGACATGAAAAATCCTTTTGCACATTATGTGCCGTGTATTTACGAGTGTAGTATGGTGAATAAAAGAAAATACAAAAATACGACATAAGAAAATAAGAAGCAATACGAATGTGATAGACGCGCTGTCTTATGCTCAAACCCTGAAATTCAAATGGGCTGGTCATATAGCCCGATACATGGTTAACAGATGGACTATTAGTGTAACCACATGAAAGGACCCGCCAGGCAAACGCCAAGAAGGGAGATGGGAGGACGATATAAAAAAAATTGCATGAACAAACTGGTTGGAAATAGCAAAAACAGAGAAAAATTGAAACTCTTAGAGGAGGCCTTTATCTGAGAGGGGTCCATGCAACTAAAGCAAAACACTAGTATTATATTTAATTTTTGTGGAATTTTTATTCCACATGTGTGGAATAAAAAGATTTTTTATTTTTATTATTTCAGGAGCCTAACGTTTTACGCATGTGACATTTCGTTGTGTACTACTATCATAAGTCACATATCATCATCATTATTTATAACTTAAAATAGGCCAGCTGTTTATATTTGAAACAGGTCAGCAGTTTATAACTTAAAACATGCCAAGTTATGGCAAGCAGATGAAATTACTTTTAAATCGCAGAGCCAAGCAATTCGTATCAGAAAAGCTGCGGCACGTGATAGGTCAGTGTCTACTTAAGTCTGGATCTGATTATTTGTAATTAGATTAGCTGCATACAGGTGAGATTGACAGCTTAGGCATAGATGTGATAAACGCATACACGCAGAATATGCAAATTTGTTAGAGAAATTCAATAGTGACTTCAGAGATAATTTTTAACAAAATATTTTAGTTATAATATCTAATTTAACTACGGCTAGCTAAAGAATCCTCAGACGTGTCAAATGCAGAACATAAGATATTTTATTAAAACCAGTACAAATAATGAGAAAGCACTAGTTCTTTAACAAACACTCTTCTGGTTCTTTCTTTCTTTATATTTTTTTTGGTTTCTAATTGTAAGGAAAAACAGTTTATAAATTCATTGTAATTACATTTATTTGCTATTTAACTATACGGAAAAAGTTTTAATATAAATGTTTAATTAAAAGACTAGAGTTTTTAAATAGCACCACAGCCGCAATCCAGCTCAGCACGACGTCCAGCAAATCCCGGTCCGTAGCCGAAACCATTGCCTAGAGCCGGTCCGTAACCGTAACCGAAGGGAGCGGCGGGGTAAGCCAGACCCGGGCCAGCAATATCTTCGCTCACCATACCGACGGCACCATTGCCGCAACCGTAAGCGACAGCTCCGGCACCAGCGGTGGGGAGTGCGCCCTCCAGACCGACAGTACCAAGGAACGGCAGCTCACCACCAACAGCTAGAACGCCCTCTATTGCGTTTTCGGAAATTACAGACACACCAGCTGGTGGAATGGGTGAAGCGCTGGACACAGCGAAGCCTCCGCCGCTAGCAGTGGGAAGAGCAGCTAAACTGCAACCAGTAAGGAAAGGAGCGCCGTACGGAGCGGGTCCAGGGTACGGACCGACTGCAGGATACGGACCTACTGCAGGATACGGACCGACTGCACCAAATGGAGCGCTGGTAAGAATTGGAGCCTCATAAGCCAAGCCTGGTCCAATACAGTTTGCAGAAATGCTCTGAAAAATAAACAATTCTTATTAAGTAGGAATACTGGCTGGTACGTTCTACCATCGCATAACACATTTAAAAGAAAAAATTCTATTTTCATTACCTTGGCTTACGCTGGCGAGTAATAATGTATCATTATCACCATCGCCAGGAAAATACGGTAACAAATCACAATTTAAAGGGGTGATCAACGTTTAACAGTGTATACATATGTAATATATACATATGTAATATATACATAATTCACATATAATATACATATGTAAATATGTAATAGGCTATATTGATTAATAGAAATAGTAATTTTAGCGGCTATGAAATAATAGGTATGTTACTGTATTCAAATAAATTTATAATATTATTTTAGTACGAAACAATATTTTTTATTAGGGAAATTCTAAATAACTCATAATGTTTCTTTGTTTAAATAATTTAATCATCAATCACTTGTTCACAAACCACGTGACCAGTATAAAGATTTTGAAGTGAAATTTAATACGGTATTTAAAATATAATACATAACAATATTAAAGTATTAGTTATTTTAAAATATATATATTTTAGCTATTACTTTTGCATTGTTTTAAACACTTCCGAAAATGGTCAAAGACAAGTTGGTCGAAAAAGAAACGTAAGAAACGTAATATCAGGGAGTGGACCGGGATAGCGAGTGCATCAGAACCGCTGCACCTCGCAGAGGAGGAGGAAAGTTGTGCTGAATTGGCTGCCAACCTTCGCAAGACGGAGAGGCACTCTTAGAAGAAGAAGAAAATGGTCAAGAACCCTATTATAAAATAGCTAGTAAAATTTATATAAAATTTAATTAAAAATACCTGTACGAGAATGCAGGAAAGAAGTACTGTTGTGGAAAACATATTGACTGATTGATTCACTTACAATGATGTTTTATTAAAAAAAACTAATGCCTTTTATATTGAATATGAGAACGCGTTTGTAATCATGCCGAAAGTTGGTAAAGATATGAAATACTGCTCAAATACGTGACATTGTTGTTTACTTCAGGCAGTCATGCAAGTATTGTTTTTGCCGCAATAACATAATTATACAAACAGTATTGTTAGGTTGGTATGCGTCGTAACTGAAAATTTCGCGTTGTTGAATTTTTCCTTTCTTGTCAGCGATAGTTTCAAGGCAGACTTCGCCATTAATTTTGCGTCCCTCTGTTAAGTCCTCAACAGTGCCATCTACGGGTTTGTCTGTGTTAATATGTGCCACAACATACTAATTGTCAGTCACGCTCAGTAGGTATAGTTGTGACTGGGAAGTTTGCAGCCTTTTCTGTTTGATAGCGCTACTTGCGCATGGCTTTGTTCTGATGATATATGTATTTTTTTTTATGGGATAGTAAGACAAACGAGCAAGCGTGTCACCTGATGGAAAGCAATAAAAGTCACCCATAGACTTTCGCAGCGCCATAGGCAGTGCGGAAGCGTTGCCGACCTTCAAGGAAAGTGTCATTATGGACTCCGCCACTCAGACGCCGATTTTCTGCGGGAGTGTGGGTACTTCCCCGGGCGAGCCGGCCCATTCATGCTACAGACAAATAATATGCCATTCTTGACAAAATATTCGTCTGCAGCGTGGCTCTACCACGTTTAATGTATTTTAGAATGCTTAAGACACCTCTCATGTTTTGTAACCGCCAAATAAAGCACACGTCTATTCAAAAATTGTGCTATACACTCACATTTTATGGGTGGATTGGGGATTGTTGATAGGTTATTATTCTCAAAGAGCCACTGCTGTTCATATGCTGAAATATGTACATGTTATTTTACATTATCATTACTGTTGAACATATACTTTTAGGCTTCTCCCAAGGCGGGTTACCCAGCCCGATTGTCCGATTGAGTGGACTTCATCAAAACCTCGCTGAACTATTAATTTGTATGATTATTTTAATGATTAGTATTGTAAATAGAAAAGCGAACGCTAGAATTAGATCCACGTCTCCTCTGTATGGCAATCGGCTTCCACCGATACGCCGCAAGAGTGTTAAGAGCTCTTTGTGGTCTACGCAACCCCTCAACTGCACAGCAACCGAGGCTAAAAATAGGCCTGGGTTGAGAGGAATCCACCGCCTCCAGGTTATATTAGTGCTTCAGAAATTATGCGAGACGTAAGCGACTTGCGGTGGCAAATCTGGAAGTCCCTCAACCGCCTGCGCCTAGGTAGATGTCAGTAAAGCTTAGCAAAGTGGGGTTTCTCAACCACAAACCCCTTGTACGACTGTAAGAGAGTCTCTCAAACAATGGCACACTTGACATCCTGCTATCTGTGCGCTGTGACCTGCTCAACAGATGACCTTGTAATGACATCAGATGATATGGTGTCAGTGGCCAAGTTCTGGCCTAGCAGTGTCTGATGTCTGCTGACTTGAAGAAGTAATTTTTATGGTGACCAATGGGCTCTATAAGAGTAATGTCAGTGAGGGGATGAAAATCAATAATATATATATATATATATATATATATATATATATATATATATATATATATATATATAAATATATATATAAAAGAAATTTGTTCCAAGATTAAAATATCTAGAACGATTTAATTTTGTTTGACAATAAAGTCACGTATCTTAAATATATTTTATGTAACATCTTATCAAAACTAAAGCGTTTACAAGTACTGTTATATCACTTTTACTATAAAAGTCAATAATTTATTTATTCGATATCATTGTCTTCACTGTGTCAACTATTCAACATGTCTTCTCTAACGGTACTTCTCGCCTGCGTTCAATCACTTCTCATTCAGGTATGTTTGACTGTATCCCGTTACAATCATTTCACGCTTAATTCAAAAACTTGATTTTTTCACTGAAACAAAATAGGCGAAATCCTAATTGCGAACAACGAACGTGTTCGCAACGAAATAGATAACAAAATAGGTAAGAACGTCACGAAATAGATGTGTTCCAACAAATAAATTGTTGGAACACATCTATTTCGTGGATACTGTTATTTATTTAAGAACATCAACAACTACTAATACTTTTTAAATATAAATAAAAAAAAATGTAAAGATATGAAATAAATGCTTACAATTTTAAGTTGCCATAACACGCGTTTAAAACACAAAATTAACAAGGACAAATAACTAAATTCAGAATAAAAAACCGATATACATACAAATGTTTATCCGAATGTAAGAATCAAATCTACTGTCCTTTACTCAGAAAAGAAACACTTCGCCACTGCGATGTTTGACTTGTTACAATTAAACATAAAATAATGGAAATATAAATAAAAATGTTTTGTACTAAACTTATAATAATATCAACTGTTTATTTTTCAGAGCATTACCGCAAACTGCATTGGGCCAGGCTTGCCTTATGAAGGTCCAATTCTTGCTGGCGCTCCATTTGGTGCAGTCGGTCCGTATCCTGCAGCTGGTCCATACCCTGGACCCGCTCCGTACGGCGCTCCTTTCCTTACCGGCTCTAGTTTAGCTGCTCTTCCCATTGCTAGCGGCGGAGGCTTTGCCGTGTCCAGCGCTTCACCCATTCCACCAGCTGGTGTGTCCGTGATTTCCGAAAACGCAATAGAGGGCGTCTTAGCTGTTGGAGGTGAGCTGCCGTTCCTTGGTACTGTCGGTCTGGAGGGCGCACTCCCCACCGCTGGTGCCGGAGCTGTCGCTTACGGTTGCGGCAATGGTGCCGTCGGTATGGTGAGCGAAGATATTGCTGGCTCGGGTCTGGCTTACCCCGCCGCTCCCTTCGGTTACGGTTACGGACCGGCTCTAGGCAATGGTTTCGGCTACGGACCCGGATTTGTTGGACGTCGTGCTGAAGTGGACTGCGGCTGTGGCCCTATTTAAAAAGTATTAGTTGATTTGTTGTCATTATGTTAAAACTTTAGTCTGTTAAATTATGTAAGAAATAAATAACAGTAAATTTCTAAACCATTTTAGTATCATTGAAAAGTCATAAAATTAAGGATTAAATAAAATACAATTCGTATGAAGCTCTTCTTACGAGCTTGTATAAGAGTAATGAGTGTGGATGAAGCTAAGAAAGTGTGCCGGGATCGTTGTGCTCTCTACGTGAAATCCCTACGAAAAACAGGCGTAATCCTATATATGTATATATGTACATATGTATGTAGTATGTTTCATAATTATAAATTACAAATTTTAATGACTCCATTAAAATTTGCTGTTGTTCGTGGCTGGCGAATGGCATAAGGCCGTGCATCACACCGATCCACCTTAAACAAAGGTGACTTAGTAGCTTAAAATGCAGTGGTAAATATTTTTATAGGCTTTATATTTTTTTATAGGCTGTAAGAATAATTAGGAGATGCAATGTCAATAATATGTTAACTAGTGGGGCTGGCATAGTGTGTGAGTATTAACTCAATGAGGTATATTTCAACATTAACTTTCTGAGTTGCAGTTTACATTTTTGACCTAATATACTGAAGTTATGAGGTGCGGATTTTTTTTTCATAAGTATTTGAGACAGTAATTATTATTAAATTATATGTAACATTTTTTTAGTTTATTTTCAGAAAAATACAATTGCTTTTATAAAGTTGGTGATGATTTTAAATAAGAATAAAATTTAAAATTTTCGCGGGGTTTCAGAAAACGGGACTATTTGACGTCCCGGATTTTTGCTTGAGAATAATGGTACAGATGGCCAAAAAAGGGTCAGTCTCGTTCAAAACGAGACGCACCATACGATATACTTTGTATATAGGTTATGTCAAAAATTATAAAGAGTGCATGATAAAATATAGTTCTAAGTTCAATAATTTTATAAGCATTCCACAATTTTTTTGTTTGTGTCAACTATATTTATATTAAAACAATCAGAACATTAATCTTTTTTTATAGCATATTTATGATCGATCGAGCTTATAATGGGCCTGACAAACATCTTTATGAGTATATACCCCGTCTCCGCACTCATCTTGCCGCTGCCACACGGTACCGACTACGATATGATGCGATACGATCAGAGAAACATTTATGTTAAAAGAATTACCAATTTTTCATGGTTAAGAAGTTTATCTATTAGGCAACTAAAACTATACCCTGTACAAGTTAGCTTGATCTTTTTGAAATTTTTCTGATCGACATAACTTTGCAATGATGAACAAACTATTTTCTTAATTTAATGATTTTAAAAATTGTAAAAATATTAAAAAAAAAATACATATAACACGAAAGACCCTAAAGATTCAAGGGTTAGCTGAAAATTTTAAGATTTTTTATTGCTTCAAAGTCAATTTAAAAAAATAATAAATATTATATATAAATAATTTATTAAAATAATAAATAAAACAGATTCTAGGATATGAGTTTCATAGAAAAGTTAAACTGTAAGGTGCCTGTTTTTTGCAAAGGAGTTTATTCTATTTATAGCATATTTATATTATAATCAGGACGTGACGGGTGGCGAACCACGTCGCCGTCATTTTCAACAAATTAGGTATATTAAATTCGTCTTTAGTGAATCCCACGAGCCGCAAGGGAGGATGGAGGTAAGCCCCAGCAGAGCCCTGCATGCTGAGGTAAGGCACCATAGTCCCTGGGGGAGCCCGACCCCGGGACGATCGGCACGCTTACGACTAGGCTCGCCCCTAGCCACGCATCCATTGGCACGGCAGACCGTGGATTGGCGGAGAGGAAGGGAAAGGATAGAGAAGAAAGGAAGGGGCAGGAAAGGAAAATGTGGATTGGGGGGGTTACCAGACTCGGAGTAAATATTTAAAAATCCATATAAATATTTATTCCGATGCGAGAATCGAACCCGCGACCATTGACTCCGCGGGCGGAGGGCCCCGCCACTGAGCCAATCGGCCGTCCTGAATCTCACGAGGGCGAAAAGCGACCAATGACGAGCCGTTTCGCTGCGATGAATGGCAGCGGATGGAGCTCTGTGGTCTCTGCCAACCCCTGCGGGGATAGGCGTGAATATATATATATATATATATATATATATATATATATATATATATATATATATATATATATATATATAATATTATAATCAAGTGAAATTTTATTTAATCTAAAACGTTAAATTTAAAGAAATAAAAATATTCCCTGTGCTTTAGTATCGAGTTCCCAAACTGTACAAAAATGTCTAAGGTAAAAAATAAAATGAAATGTCTGCTGGTAAAATATACGTTTTATAATTTTGTTTTTAAAAAGTCGCTATTAACATTAATTAGCTCTTATATCATTATTAATAAAAACTCAATAAAGACCGCATCCGCAACCACCGTAGGCACGTCCAGCGAGACCTGGTCCGTAACCGATGCCAGTGGCCAGGGCAGGGCCGTAACCCCATCCAGCGGCGGGGTAAGCCAGACCAGGGCCGGCGATATCTTCGCTCACCATACCCACAGCTCCATTGCCGCAACCGTAAGCGACAGCACCGGCACCAGCAGTGGGGACCAATCCCTCAAGACCAACGGTGCCAAGGAATGGCAGCTCACCACCGACGGCTAGTACTCCTCCAATTTCGTTTTCTGAGAGAACTGACACACCTAATGGCGGGATCGGAGATGCGCTGGATGTAGGAAAACCACCTCCGTTAGATGCAGCGATGCCACAAGCGTCGTAACCAGCCAAACCAAATCCGGTGTAAGGAGCGGCAATACCACAGGGGGCAGCAGCAATCGCACCGCAGGGAGCACCGGCGATCAAAGGAGCTTCATATGCCAAACCGGCACCGTAGGGGGCGGCGAAGAAAGGAGCATCATATGCCAAACCTGCACCGTAGTAGGCTGAAATTGTCTGAAAGAGTGAAATGGAATATATTAAAAAATTAAGATTGAAATGATGAGCAAGCTTTGTAAAAATATCAGCGAAATATATATACTAAAGCAATAAATACTTAATATAGTAGTGTAAAATTTACCGTACCTGAGCCAAAAGCGCTTGAGCGCAGAACAGAAGAATTGCCTTTCCTGACATATTGATTTGTATTTGGTCGAATTAAAGTTCGAGAATGCATATTTGTATGTTACCTTTTAGTTTATATATTGAACTGTATGTGTCAATGAGCAACGATGCCCTAATTGAGTAAGGTTTGAGTATACGTGACTAAACTGATCTCAAAAATGTAGAAACTTATACGACAAATTTAACCTTTATCTTCATATTTTACCCTACTTTTCTTAATTTGTGTTAGCTCCTTATTTTGAATTATTAACCTCCGTATACATTATTAATGGAGTCAGGCGTTACTTTGCGGAAATCCATCACTATATGGACAGTCAAAAGTTTTACTTAGCTAAGATCCGCGACAAGCAAAACAATAACAGAAAATTAATAATGTGTGTTTTTCCGTTGGGTTTAGTGGATTATTTGGAACTTTAAACCAAAAACTTACCGAAAATCGGCCATCAACTCTCCACCCACCAACCACTATACACAACGCCAAACACACACTATCACTTTTCCATCTTGTACACGACACGTGTTTCGCCCCAACACGAGGCATCTTCAGGTATAGTAGACTCTACGGAATTAAACGAATTTCAAACTTTTTTAAGAGAATATATTCAAAAGAGGGGAATTTACAATTATTCATATACAATTATTCAAATATTCAATATACAATTATTGTAAATTCCCCTCTTTTGAATATATTCTCTTAAAAAAGTTTGAAATTCGTTTAATACAATAAAATGAATTGTCATATTTACTAAATAATAAGTGGTGACGTAAGTTTTGACACACCTGTATCGCCCACATGTTATTTTCTTACATTGTGAGTGGGGGTTGTTTATAT
>JASFAT010004015.1:0-17130 GCA_031353405.1 Baronia brevicornis
TATTATTGATTTTGACGAGTACTATACAATATGGTCCGATTACTGGGCACGGATTTCTAGACGGGGGTCGAACTCGAGACTATTGACTCCGTCTAAGAGCACTTTTACTGAGATTACCAATAAATAGTCAACATCAAAACGTTCCTTATAACAAATTCGATCCAATACGCGAATAGAATAAATATATTTTGGACTAATAAATAATCCAGCTTATTGAAAAGCGTGCATATTCTGAAGTGGATATTTGGGCTGTTAAAATTTCATTCTGCCTCTTTACTTTAAAAATTTATATTTTTATACATACATATGCAGATACTATATCTGCATATATAGGTATATATAAGTTAATAAAGGTAACCCTTCTGTACCTTACCGACTCTATAAATATGTAAGTCTATGGCAAGTGTACATCAAATGTACACACAATTCTAGCGACTAATTAAAATAGATGACCCATTTACATACTTAGTGAGATTTAGTGAGCCTCTTTAAATAACATTGGTTTTAAAATCAGCTCGGACATGAGGGCTTGTTTACAATGATCGGAATTTATTAGAATGGGTTATGGTAAAAAGTTTTTGAACAAAAACGGTTCTTATATTGATGATTAATGGAGTCAGGTGTTACCTTGCGAAAATCCATCACTATATGGACAGACAAAGTTTTACTTAGCTAAGATCAGCGACATTGTTTGCTTGTTGCGGATCTTAGCTAAGTAAAACTTTTGTCTGTCCACATAGGTTCTTATATAATTTAATCTTGTTATTCTTTTTCTCTGGTGGCAATTATTAATATCAAGTATATTGTATCCAGATTATAATGGCAAATTATAATCTGGATACAATATACTTGATATTAATAAAATTAATATCAAGTATAATGTAATGTAACTAAAGTGGCAATGGGCTGGTCACGTTTGTCGGAGATCCGACAATCGTTGGGGCAAACGAGTGCTGGAGTGGAGACCGCGTCTCGATAAACGTAGTGTGGGATGCCCCCCGGCTAGATGGGGCGATGGTCTGCGCAGGGCGGCTGTCAGAAACTGGATGCGTGTACCCGAAGATCGGGCTAGGTGGCGCTTCATGGGGCCTATGTCCAGCAGTGGACTGCTGTTTATGCAAATGATGATAATATTTTTGGTACGTTTTGATAAAATTATTTAGTGAAAATTGTGTACAAAAGCATTATAATAATGAAATTTCAGTATGTTTTTTTAATCATTTATTTGATTCGCCGATATTATAATATAATATAAAAACAAACACTATAAAAATAATATTATTATTAATTAGGGTTGTTCTTTATCATTCGTGGCGGAATAAACCAAACGAAAAAAGGATTTAGGCATCCAATTAAAGGAACCTTCTCATCCTAAGAAATGTGCTGCTGTGCACTTTGGCTGCTTTTTGAATGTTAAATTTAACACATCTAAACCTTATTTGGACAAGTTGTCCAAATGTTTGCCAATTAGTCACAGAGAATATTAGGTGAATAGAGGTGGAGATCTTATGCGCGAGGTGAGTGTATTTTATTTGTTTTTCTTTTTCAACTTTTATGAGATTTTCGTCATATGGTAATATCCACTATCATTGCCTTGCGTGTAGTTCGATCCACGATATTTGGTTTATTGATAACAACATGCCTATTCGTGATAGTGGGTTGGCCCTAGTATAATATGGTTCCTAAAATTTAAATTTATTATATGGTAATATCCATTATCATCGCAATGCGTCTAATTCAATCCACTATCACGATATTTGGTTTATTGATAACACTACATACCTATCCGTGATAATGGATTGGCTCTAGTATAATATGGTTATTATTATAATCGTAATTCTATTTATTCTTATGTACAGTATATATATATATATATATATATATATATATATATATATATATATATATATATATATATATATATATATACGTCTATCATATATATATATATACATATATATATGAGTACCGTTCTAGAGTACCGGCGAGCTTGCATTCAAAGAGTGATGAGTGTGGAGGAAGCAAGGAAAGTGTGCCGAGATCGTTACAACTGGAGATCTGTGGTCTTCGTCTAACCCTATAGAAGACAGGCGTGACTATATGTATGTATGTATGTACGAGTATGTATATCGAACATATTTTGCCATGTTTATCATGGGGCGTTGACTAAGGCATTTCGATGTGGGGAGTTCAATCCTCAACTCACCACTCTCTGCTTACGGGCTTGGTCGGTGCTTAATATTATTGATTGCTTATTTGGAACCTTCACAAACCTACACATTTCTTAAAGACCGCCAACGTTTCTGTAATGATATGTATGTATTTCACCTATAATGGTGCATAAATCATAATATTACCTAGTTAAACTTGGAAAAGCTTTGTGGACAGTCAAAAGTTTTACTTAGCTAAGATCCGCGACAAGCATAACAATAACAGAAAATTAATAAGGTATGTTTTTCTGCTGGATGAAGTGGATTTATTTGGAACTTAAACCAAAACCTTACCGAAAATCAGCCATCAATTCTCCACCCACCAGCCACCATACACAACATCAAACACACACTACCACTTTTCCACCTTGTAAACGACACGTGTTTCGCCCCAACACGAGGCATCTTCAGGTATAGTAGACTATACGGAAGAAAACCGAAAGTCTTTTCGAAAAGTTTTATTTTTTAAAACGTTTAACACATTATTAATTTTCTGTTATTGTTTTGCTTGTTGCGGATCTTAGCTAAGTAAAACTTTTGACTGTCCACATAGTGATGGATTTCTGCAAAATAACGCCTGACTCTATTAATAATCTTGGAAAAGCTTTCCTTAAAGCATACAATGTTTCCACAGTGCCTATGGCACTGCGAATGTCTATGGATGATTGCTTTCCATCAGGTGACACGAATGCTCATTTGCCTTCTTACCTCATCAAAAATGTATAATGTATGAATTGATGGTGTTCTTAAATAAAATATACATCTTTTATTGTGTCTCTATCAAGTACGTCGCTATATGTTACATATAATACGAGTTATTCTCTGAGCGACATATAATGGCCGAAGTTGTACCGATTATCCCGTATGTTTATGGGTCTGTTGTGATGGCGTCTGGCTCGCTCGCCATCGGGACGCCAGCTTAACTGGGGGATAAATGAGTTGCCTTATCCCCCTAATATTATACTTTTTGTGTAAATGAAACGATCTCATTTCATTTTCATAATACACACAAACTTATCTTAGCTTTTCAGTATACCCTGTGTTGTGATGTGATGTGGGTGTGTGGTGGTTGTATGAGCTTAAATTGCGATTCTAGCATTTGATGGTACGTATTGTTCTCCCTTTTATATACATATAGGAACCAACGTCTTGAGTTTTCCGTCTTTAAGAACATTTTCGGAGATCTTTTCGTCTCTATTTTAATTCATTTTCCTATTCTTACACGTACGTGTAGGAACACATCGTATATTAAAAATCACTTTTTTTACATAATTTTCATTTTTTTAAAGTTCTCTCTCACTTTCATACACTCACTCTTTCTCATTCATATTGACCATAGACTAAATAAAGTAGCGTTCAAAGAAAAAAAGTTACGTCTATATACATTTTTTTCTGGCATTTATGTATATTGTCTTAATGTTCTAATTTAACTTATTTCAGATATTTCCAGAACTTTAGCAGTTTATTAATCCGGAACTCAACCGCTCACCGGACGAAGCACGGTAGCTAAGCTGCCACTCAGACGCCGGTTTTCTGCGGGAGTGTGGTACTTCCCCGGGTGAGACGGCCCATTCATGCTACAGACAAATAATATGCCATTCTTGATAAAGTATCCGTCTGCAGCGTGGCTCTATCAGTGAAAGACCGTTAACCGTACCGTTAAAAATAAATGTTATAAAAGGCAGTTATCTACTCTAATAAAATGCTAGAAGTAAATGCAATATTCATAAGAAAGGTTCTTTTATAAGACGGTACAATAACTCTGAAGGTAAGTACAAAATGTCTAACATTCTTACTATCGTTTAAAAAATTTTACCAATTTAAAACTGTTCAGAGAGACTCTAAAATATGTTAAACGGAATGCATCCTATTCGTTTCATATTTTAAAAAAGATACCAATTAAAGATGGATTTAATTTTAAAGAGACAGGTGATTTTCAATTTAATGCTAGTTGTAATAAAAGTAATACTTAGATTTATACAATTTGTACATATATATATATATATATATATATATATATATATATATATATATATATATATATATATATATATATATATATATATATATATATATATATATATATATATATATATATAGGCAAAGTATCTAAGTATTGCTATAATATTGCATTTACTTCTAGCATTCCTCCTCCTCATGCAAGCCCGCCGATTAATGATACTTTTGACTAGGCTTTTCTTAAAAACTTCAAGGTCAAGTTATGTTTTCCATGGTCTTCCCCTACCGACCCTTCCATTCGCATTCACAACGTAAATTTCTTTTGCCAATCGTCTTTTATCCATCCTCCCTATATGCCCAAACCATCAAAGCATCTCTTTCTCAATTTTTGTCAATTTAATAATAAATAAATATATAATTCCCTTTGAAAAAGTAAACATAAAAATAAATATTATTTTTTAAAGAAAACCGAGGGTATCTTGTCACTTGTACCAAACCCCATAGTTGTATATCACACGGTCATAGAAATCCTTTATTATTGATGGTAACTTTTTTTTGTAGGGACGACAAGCAGAGGTTTGATTAATTAAAGCCCTAACACAAAGGCACCTCGTTAAGGATATTCCGTTAAATTTACAACTGATTATTAACATATTGCTCAATGTTGAAATAGAATTGTTTATTTGTGATTCACTTTTTTTACAGAAATTCAACACTTAAATTAAAGCTTAAATAGATTATAAATTTAACAAAGAAGGAGAGTTCTTGCTTAGCATAAGCCAGGCACTCTATTGGAGCACCTGGTGCTGGTTTTCAGCAAGAGCCAATGTAGTCAGATCGCGGACCGCAGTGATTATATGGTTTAGAATAGAATAGAACACAAATGTAGACGAGTTCACGTCTCAATAATGAGCAATATGGTAGAGGTTATGCAGCACGAGAATTAGTCGTAAAACGAAATTATAGTTCTCTTTCTTTTTTTTATGGGATAGGAAGGCAAACGAGCAGGCGTGTCACCTGATGGGAAGCAATCAACGCCGCCAATAAACATCCGCAATGCCATAGGCAGTGCAGAAGCGTTACCACCTTTAAGGAAAATGTCATTATGGGAGGGGGGATAGGGAGGGGGTTTGGGTCTCCGGCACTCAACCGCTCACCGGACGAAGCGCTTAGCGCGCTAGCTCAGCTATTATTCAGGCGCCGGTTTTCTGCGGTGTGGTGTGGAGTGTGGTACATCCCCGGGCGAGCCGGCCCATTCATAGTAGAGACAAATAAATAGTATGCCATTTTTGACAAGGTATTAGTCTGCAGCGTGGTTATATAACTAACTTTGTTGGCGCAGCGACCCAAAATGGATTTTGGTCTCCGAACAGATCTTACGCCACTTTGCCCTGTCCTGCGCTACCTCCTGCCAGTTACAGACTTGAAGGTTGCGCAAGTCGTCTTCAATCATGTCTCTCTAGCGGTACCTGGGGCGCTCCACAGGACGTCGTCCAATTGGGCGACCCACATACGCTCCCTTGACTGCGCGATCCTCCTCCATCCTCTCCACGTGGCCCAGCCAACGAAATCGGTGAGCTTTAGTCACTCCAATTATATTAGGTGGGGGCACCAGATGCTCGATTTCGGCATTTTTTCGATATCGCCAACTGCCATCATCACTTTTGGTTGGGCCCAGGATCTTTCGGAAGACTTTTCGTTCTGCAACTTAAAGTTTCTTCTCTTCCTTTAGCGTCAGTGTCCAAGCCTCACAGCCATACGTTAGAATAGGTCGAATAATCGTATTATAGATTCGGAGTTTCGTCTTTATACTGAGAAGCTTGGACACCAACACCTTGTAAAGAGCTGCGCTACTCCGCAAGGTGTTTTGTATGCGAATGTGGTATAAAAAAATATTTTTGTGTACTTATATCTAATCTTACCCGACCATTATTTTACCCGGCCGTACCGAAAAGATTGGTCTTTGTAACAACCCTAGTTATAATAAGTTACATTGTTCATTTTACAACCGAACTTAAATAAGTACGTCTCGGGTATTGTTGTAGATAATTAGGTAATAAAACAGTCTGTTCGGATTATGTAGGTGTTCACACTAATTTACGATTTACACGTACCGAAATGTATTTAAAAAATTAATGAGTTCATCCTGTGTTTCGAGCGTGTGATATATTTATTCTTGAGCCGAGATAAGGAATTGTAATGCCAACTTTTGTACAACAATGGTAGTTTTTTATGGGATACTACTGCAAACGAGGAAATGTTTTGAAAGTGGTAGAGCCACGCTGCAGACGAATACTTTGTCAGGAATGGCATAATATTTGTCTGTAGCATGAATAGGCTGGCTCGCCCGGGGAAGTACCACACTCCCGCAGAAAACCGGCGTCTGAGTGGAAGCTTAGCTACCGCGTTTCGTACGGTGGGCGGTCTGAGTTCCGGAGGCCCAACACTCTCCCCCTCCCACTCCTTTTCCTCTCCCACTCCCATAATGTCACTTTCCTTAAAGGTCGGCAACGCTTCCGCACTGCCTATGACGCTGCGGATGTATATGGGCGGCGCTGATTGCTTTCCATCAGGTGGCTCGTTTGCCCTCCATCTCATAAAAAAAAATGTGGCACAGATGTAAAGCAACCAACCAACGCCGTCCATACATATCTACACCACTATCTCTCTCTCGTCCATCCTTCGTGTCTGAAGATCGCGATCACCAGACTTCATCCAGCGGTTCGTTAGGTTCATTTCATGACAGACTCGCTGTTTTCTCTTTGTGACTTTCTTGGTGCCATGCTCATGGTGGTGGTGACATTCCCGTTGCCTTCTTTGCACCGAAATTTTTTTGGAGTTATTTAGACTCCAAGGGTCGCAGAAGCCTCTTCCGACCGATTTTCCGGTCGGGTCTACACTACCATAGGCATCGCAAATACATTGCCGGCCTTTAAGATATGAGTGGACTTGTTTCTTCATGGTTTCAATGTCATATCGGTTCGTAAATCCAGCTGAAGGCATCTGGTTTCACACAGTAGTTATACATGGAATGAAGTTTAGGACAAAAGACACCGCACTGGATCGGCACTCATCCAGATGGTGGGAAAAAAACTATCTAAATTTTATAAGTGTTAGTATAGAATATGCTATGGATTTTAGAGTAAATAAATTAATAAATAAATGTTGCAATTATATTTATTCAAGACAATTACAACATTCAACAATAGAAGTTTACGATAGATACATATTATACTTATGGAATTTATTGCCTAAAAGATAAGCGCTATAAAACCTTTAAAAAGAATTTATGTAAATTTAACAATGAAATGGTCTGCTGTGAGTGAAATTCATGCCTTTAATAAATGATGTCTAGTCCTCACTATGTAAATTGTAGCGAATATAGTGTGTACGGTCAACAAACAAACTATATATTTCTTTTACAACTCATGTAAATCTAGCATGTAAGCTTTTATATAATTTCTAATATAGTCCAGTCTGACTTTTTTGGATGGCGTTGATTGTTTTTCATCAGGTGACACGCCTGCTCGTTTACCTTCCTATCTCATAGAAAAATATTAATAATGGGACATATGTATTATTTCTTATGGGAAAGGAAGGAGAAAGAAATTTCAAGAAGGAAGAAATTTCAGCCTGGCTTTTCTTGTTAGCTTCTTGCCAAATTGACGTAGGACATATGTATATGAGGTGTAAATATATATATTATATATATATATATATATATATATATATATATATATATATATATATATATATATATATATATATATATATATATATATATATATATATATATATATATATATATATATATATATATATATATATAAATAATGCGAGATGCCTCTTATTTTGCGTAGGTATTAGGTAGCGTTAATTGCTTTCTAGCAAGTGATACGCTTGCTCGTTTGCCCATAAAGAAACAAGACAGTATTCTCAATCAACTTCACTAATTAGGCTTAAAGGAATGTTTTTCCGGGAAACAAAGAGTAGATTAGACAAAGAACACCGTTCACCCATCCCCGTACAAGATTACGTGGCCCGTTCAGAAAACAATACTCGAAAGAAATCGCCGGAACACAAAATGTACAAGTCGTCGAATGAACGTTGCTCGTTCGGAATCAGGTCGCAAATGTGTGAATCGCGTGACGCCGACTCATTTCCCCGGGAATTGTCCGGAGGCACGGAATACACACCACACTCGGGGACGTACACCCTTTTCCATCTAGACGAATGGGTGTACTGTGTAACTAGATCCTCACGCGTAAGAATTCTTTCCACCTGAGGAAAGCGCATATACGCATGGTGAGTTACTTAAGAATACAATAAATATATTTAAAAAAAAATTGACGATTGGCTCAGTGGCGGGGCCCTCCTCCCGCGGAGTCAATGGTCACGGGTTCGATTCCCGCATCGGAATAAATATTTATATGGATTTATAAATGTTTATTCTGAGTCTGGTAACCCCCCCAGTCCGCATTTCCTTTTCTGCCAATTCTTTCTTCTCTATCCTTTCCCTTTCTCTCCGCCAATCCACGGTCTGCCGTGCCAATGGATGCGTGGCTAGGGGCGAGCCTAGTCGCAAGCGTGCCGATCGTCCCGGGGTCGGGCTCCCCCGGGACTATGGTGCCTTACCTCAGCATGCAGGACTCTGCTGGGGCTAACCTCCATCCTCCCTTGCGGCTCGTGAGATTCACTCACACGAATTTAATATACCTAATTTGTCGAAAAATGACGGCGACGTGGTTCGCCACCCGTCACATCTTGATTCTCACGAGGGCGAAAAGCGACTAATGACGAACCGTTTCGCTGCGATGAATGGCAGCGGATGGAGCTCTGTGGTCTCTGCCAACCCCTGCGGGGGATAGGCGTGAATATATATAAAAAATATATATATAAAAATCTAATTTTAAGTATGTAGTCAGGAACTTGTTCGTGCGATGTATTTAGTACATGACTTAGTTGTTCTTTTTAATTCTATTGTACTGTATGTGTATGTGTATATGGGTATGAGTAGTTATGTATATATAGATGTATGTGTATGTACGAGTGTGTCAGTATGAATGTCGTCACTGTGGTCCGCGATCTGACCACGTTGGTTCTTCCTGAAAACCAGCGCCGAGTGCTCCAATAGTGCGCCCGGCATATGCTGAGCAAGAACCAATTTATGACACTCGTTAGATTAAAATTATTTTCTTTTTGTTTTATGTATTTATTTGTATATAGAATATTATTAAGAATTTAATTTAAGTTATTGTAAAAAAAAGGTGTCATAAATAAAGTTTTCTATTCTATTCTATTCTAAAGTAAGCAAGCTTACTAACTGGATATAATCCATTTACATACATACAATCACGCTTATCTGTCACAGCCCTTTATCTGCTGCGATCCTAGCACACTTTTTCTGCTTCACCCACACTCATTACTCTCTTCATACAAGCCCGTCGGTTAAGGGTACTTTTGACCTGACTTTTCTCGAGAACTTTTTGAGAAAGACTTGGTCAAGGTCTCCTTGGCTTTCCCCTACCGAGTCTTCCATATACATACGCAATTCCGTCCAGTCCATTTAACAAGCATCATTTTGTGTTAGGCATTACGAATAGTCCACTGTGTTTAGCCTACATGGAAGAAGAGGAACGGCTACTCACATCGTATTTCAGTGCAGAGGAGTTACCAACTTTCTTCTTATGCTAGAGACAAGCTGAAAGCGCTACTGCAGTTCTTTGAGAAACTGGGGTGGATGGAATAGCAGCTATCCATTCAGCATTCAGAAAAGACGCACTGGTGTTGACGTCAAGTTGTGGAAATAAGCCAGTTCTACCATCTACCTAGATCCTTAAGAAACCCGAACAAGCTCATAATTATGAAAGCCCATATACAAGTATTCTTTTTTTATATTATTATTATATAGTCACGCCTATCCTCCGCAGGGGTTGGCAGAGCTCCATCCGCTACGATCCTGGCACACCCGGGGAGGGTTCCTCCACACTCGTCCATCCTTTCATCCATTCTTTCTCTCACATTCATCGCAGCGAAACGGCTCTCCATTAGTCGCTTTTAGAGAAGAAAGGAAAGTGAGGAAAGGAAATGCAGATTGGAGGAGTTACCAGACTCGAAATAAATATTTGTAATCCATACATATATTTATTCCGATCGAATCCGCGACCATTGAATCCGCGGGCGGAGGGCCCCGCCACTGAGCCAATCGGTCGTCCTTTTTTTATTATTTTATTAAGGACAATAAAAAATAGCACAACTGTATAATAAATTGGGTTTATTAAACTTGTCATAGTGAATCCCACGAATCGCAAGGGAAATTTATATGGTTGACATTTTCGAATTGTTTATAATTTTAATTAAATTATTTTTAATATATTTTTCTTTTTATTGAGTCCGACCCCCCTCCGAAGTTAGCTCGACACCCCTCCCGAAGTAGTTTTCTGGCTACACAGCCTTGGCACGAAACATCAGAAACTTTTGTAGAATAAACAATCAAAACACGAAAGCAGTGATCACGAACACATATGGAAATATTCGAAGCAGTTATTCCGAGGTCGTATTATTGTCTATACTGACTCATAAATCTCTTTTGTTTTTGCTAGCGTCACGCCGATCGAGTTTGCCTTCATTGGCATACCTTTAGGCAATTCCAAGACCGAAACTAATGCCAAATTTTTACTTATTTTTTGTTCCCCATCTTTTTGAACATAACTTATTGCCTATTAATTACTTTTTATTTTTACTACAGTACCGTATCACTTCTCGTCTTCCCTTGCGGTAGAATCATATACCCATCATCCTGTCTAAATCCATCTTTGCTTTCCCCTGCCTTTTCTTTATTTCTCTAATCTTTTTCCTTCTTCTCCGCCAATTCACGGTCTGCCGTGCCAAAGAATGCGTGGCTAGGAGCGAGCTTAGTCGCAAGCGCGCCGAACGTCCCAGGATCAGGCTCCTCCGGGTGCTATAGTGCCTTACCTCAGCATGCGGAGCTCGGCTGGGGCTGACCTTCATCCTCCCTTGCGGCTCCTGGGTGTTCACTATGATTCCCACGAGGGGGGGGGGGGGGGCAATCAGCAATTAGGTCAAGGTGTACAATAAAGCATATATCTATATTCTCAGTAAGTTACATAATATCTCATTACATTATATTAGCGTTGTTTTCTGACCCTACATCAGGTGCAGTGAATCAGATAGATATCTTGAGAATACGACAGCTGAATTATCTAGCAGCTGATATATAACGCCTACAGTTATCTTTAGTACCGCCAGCAGAAAAGTTCGCGCAGACATTGGCATATTGAGTTTTGAAAGATAAGGCTTTATGTATGTGCTAGCTGTGTTTCTCTTGTGACTTTTTCGATAGCATTAAATTATATTGCATTCAATATTCGCTTTCTTAACTTAGGGTCATGTGTTCAATTTCAGTATCATGAAAAATATTTTATACAAGTGTTTGTTTTTATTATTTGTGCGTTTGTAGTATTAATCTGTCTGTATGGTGACCGAAATAAACAGGATTGTGGCAAGGACCCTTAATTAACAGGTTTGACATTCAATTGTTGTGAATTCGATTCCATGTGTCGTGATAAATGTGGATTTAAGTTTAATATAAGTATTAGGCTATTTTTCTTTATTAGCAAAACATGTATTATAACAAATCATAATAAGAAGAATTGCAGCAGTATTCGTATTGTCTTGTATTGTTATGTATATAAGGCTTGATTATATAGTTTATATGTGGGGTTTTATCACAAGTATATATATATATATATATATATATATATATATATATATATATATATATATATATATATATATATATATATATATATATATATATATATATGTACGTTTGCAAAAAAAATCAGGCGATGATTTGATTTGATTTAGTTCTAAAGAGATTTTAATAGCCAAAATGTGTTATTTTTCTCACATCAAGACTTTTTATTACTACTACTAATAAAAAGTCTGGGTATGAAAAACATAATACCAAATTCGATATTTTTGTGTTTTTAAAAAAGCATCTTTTCATAAATATAATTGGATTTCTCAATATGTGTTACTGCAAAAGATAATATCATTTTTTTATGGGATAGGAGGGCAAACGAGCAAGCGTGTCGCCTGATGGAAAGCAATCAACGCCGCCTATAGACAACCGCAGGAGTCATGGAAGCGTTGCCGGCTTTTTAGGTATGTGTAGGCTTGTTTGTTTGTATGCTGGCATGCTGGCAATATATCTGCGACTCCACTGTTGATGCGGATGTTTATCGGCGGGGGTAATCGCTCACCACCAAGTGACTCGCATGCTCGTTTGCTCGTTTTGGTATATATTAAAAGAAAATTAACTTACTCTCGTTTCACTAGTCACAACATATACAGTACACCTTTTCTATTAATATCAAAATAATGCTAGTCTATTTAAAAAAAAAAATATTTTTTTTTATATATTCACGCCTATAACCCACAGGGGTTGGGCAGAGACCGCAGAGCTCCATCCGCTACTATTCATCGCAGCGAAACGGCTCGTCATTGGTCGCTTTTCGCCCTCGTGAGAATCAGGACGTGACGGGTGGCGAACCACGCCACCGTCATTTTCGTTAAATTAGGTATTTTAATTAAAAAAAAAATAATCATTTTTAATATAACATTAATTAATATAATAATAGGAGAGATAACAAAAAGATAACAGACAAGCAATTCCCTCCGTCGGACTAATTCATTTTTCGACACCGATCGGTGTGGGCTCCCGCTGGGTCGCTTTATAAATCTCACCCTATAAGGTTTCGCCCCCCGCTGTCAGGGCGCGCTTCTTTCACACATTTTTTTTTTAGTTTCGCCCACCGTATAAGTTTTGTAATTACAAGGTTGTTACACGGATAATTGTGTACGCTTGTCTTAAAATATAATAGAAGGGCACAACATTAATACATTACTCACACTACAGTCCCTGGCCAAATTATTAGACGCACTGCAAGATTTCATGTAACATATTAATATAATAACAATAATAATTCTTTATTTGTATAATGTGAGGTTATAACAAGATGAAAAAAAGAGACGTATAAAAGCTCCATCACATTGCCACTTACGGCGTACAAATTTCATTAATAATGATACACTATTAGAAATAACTAAAACAATTATTACAAATCTAAATACATAGCCAGATTATTATAATATCATTAAAATTATAATTTATTATTACATTTATATTATAAATATTGGCATCTATTAGCAATTTATGTAATATTTTTTTAAATAAAGTTGCGTTCAATTCTTTATTTATTCCCGAGTGATATAGTACCGTTTTATTATTTTAATAATTACTGATTTATTTGACATAAATAAAACAGCATTAATTTAGAAAATCATAAGTTTATTAAGTTTTAAATAAAAGTGAAATTAATGTTAGTAAACGTTAATATTTAGTTGAGCCACCTTTAGCCGCTATCAAAGCTTTAATTCTGGGCGGCATGCTATCAATGCAAGACTGTACTGTCTCCTGCATTTGAGGATGATAATTCCACACATAAATAATCTTTTCTAAGAGCTGGGTTTTGTTGGTAATCACATTTTTAGCCAATTCTGTTTTCATCAGCTCCCACACATTTTCAATTGGGTTCCTATCAGGGCTATTATCCGGCCAATTTAGTACATTTAAACTACAATAATATTGTAGTTTAAATATACCATTACTGCATAAAAATTCTTAAGGAACATAAAATTACTAAAAAAAATACAGTGTGTCTAATAATTTGGCTAGGGACTGTAGTTACTTGGGTCGTGGATGCCATTATTTAGCAGAGGACTAGATAATTTGTCTTCCATTGCGTGCGTATTCCATGCGTATGCTCAGGGCCACGTGTAAGTGACCCTGTATAGGTTTGATTGGAGGGGAGCGTAGCCTGAATTGAGACGCCGTCTCGGTCTAAAATTTCATTCCCACACCCTGTGATAAGATGTTTACCTTAAAAAAAAGATAATTCTCAAACGTCTTAAAATCAATTGCATTTTTCAAACTGTTTTTTTTTATTATTTTTACCTAGTTTTGTTCTGTCCAACCATAACATCGAAGTACGTAGTATGAAAATCAATTATGTACAGCGGCTATACCATTGTGGTATTTTGACTAATTACGTATATATATATATATATATATATATATATATATATATACATATATATATATATATATATATATATATATATATATATATATATATATATATATATATATATATATTAATTTATAAGAGGTGATAGATAATGTAAAAAGAAAATTTATTTGTTATTTTAAATACAATTATTTCGTATTCAAATTATATTTCTAACAGAATATCTAAAAATATTTCATGCTTATCTTTAATTCTATTATCTGATGTTTAATTCGGTATAGTAAGTGGTTTACAACGTGTTCCGATAGCGAGGATCAAATTCTGACACGTTCGCGAATTCAAATTGACAGCGGTTCTCAAACTTGCATTCATTAAAATGTATTTATTTAACGTGTATTAATTGTAAAATCAATCGGAGACGACCAAATGACGCAGTGACGCGGCCCCTCACGTTCGCTGTCAACAGACGTGGGTTCGATCCCCGCAGCTATTGACAGCGTAATATATATATGTGGCTTGCATATATTTATTCCGAGTCTGAAAGTCCCGCCAATCTGCATTTGAAAAGCGTGGTGGGTCAATGTCTGTTCCTCGAGAAATAATCGCTTGTGTTCAATAGTGGGACATATATGGACTGTGAAAAAGAAATTGATAAATAGTAACACCAACCATACAAAGTATCGATTACCTAATCTATATTTTCGATAATCGTTTTCGATCAACATAGTCGTAACAATCGATTGTTTAAGAGAGATTCATCTCAATCTAACTTAAAACTGAGAGAAGTTACCGGAATTCCTGCGTTTGGCGAATAGAATGGGCATCGCAGATAGGTTTTTATTACTCAAGTAAACATTTCTATTTACCCACGGGGAGAAATGGGGTGACTCCATTCTTCGTAGGAAACGATGACAAATTTGACCAGATATTGATTATTTTGCTATCTGTCGAAGGTTTAATAGCAATTTTTCTAGTTATACATGTTTCGTACTCTGAGTGAGTTTACTAAGACAGCTTTATTTAAAGTATGTTACGATATTAATTATAATCTTACTAACATTAAGATTAATTTAAAATGTACATACATTATCGCTTGCACCTGTAATAAGTAACTGTTAACATTAACTGTTAACTATTAATATCAAGTGTCATCCAATAGAAATTTAAAAAAATGTATTTAAACTTGAGTGGATGAATAAAAATTATTTTATTAACGATTGAAAATTTAAACAAAATATAATATAAATATATATACAGAGAGAGAGAGAGAGAGTGCGAACTAATACGAATGGTAGGAATTGAATAAATACAATAAAAGTTTGTTCAATTAGATTATACCCCATAGCTATCTTAAAAGTGAATAGTTTAAAAAGAGAAGATACGGATAAATTTAACGAATGCTTCCACTGAGATTTAAATATATGTGGATAGATATAGATATAAATACATATAGACATATATATGTGATGGAGCTTTTATACGTTTTTTTTTCATCCTGTTAAACTTCACATTATGTAAATAAAGAAATATTATTATTAGGGAAAATTCATGGTGAATTCTTAATGCCCTAACTTGGGTGTATAAGACTAAAATGAAAAGAGGAATGGTGCACACTAAGGTTAAAATTGACGTCCACGTTGTGAGTTTTATACCTATTTTCAGATCACTTACAACAAACTTTCCCCTTAGTTGGATCGCTTTACCGCTTTAAAAGTTGTAAGTGGAAAGAGTTTCAAATTTTAAAGCTTACGAGTCTAGAAAATATTGGAAAGGAAGCCCGAAAGAATTATGCTTTGCAAGCGCCTTAAAGTTATTTTTTTTTATGGGATAGGAAGGCAAACGTATAGCACAAAAGCAGGCGTGTCACTTGATAGAAAACAATCAACGCCGTTGATAAACATCCGCAGTGCGATAGGCAGTTCAGAAGCGTTGCCAATCTTTAAGGAAAGGTCATTAATGGGAGGACGAGGGGGGAGATGAGCCTCCGGAACTCGGACAAAGTGCGGTAGCTAAGCTACCACTCAGACTCAGCCGGTTTTCTACGGGAGTGTGGTACTTCCCCGGGCGGCGGCCTTCTTTCACTTTGAAGTTTCCTTACTACTTACTACTTACTCCTAGACTCATGTTTAAAAAAATCACAGCCATTAATAAACTGAAAAACAATAAAAAATTAATAATTGTTTTTTTAGTTTACCTGTCAATATCCATAATTTTTTTGAATATTGAGTGGAAAATTGAAAACAATTTCAGTATAAGTTCTATCATTAATTAATTTATAGTACCAATCAAATTTACCTAGGTTCAATAAACAAAGATCTATCTATGCATAACTTCGACCATTTTATCGAAGTCGGGCAAATTGCTCCACCTAAAACGGCTCCGAACAAGATTTACGCTCAAAGCTCTTGGAAAGTTATTGGGCGAGGGCATTCCATTCTTTTGTCCAACGCTCTTATTATTGTGAGAAGTTTATCGGCCCAGGAACGCTGCCTTGTGAGACGTTCGCTTGTTTCCCAACTACTACACTTTAATCATAATGTAATGGTTAGTGAAACCTTTTTGGTAGGACCGATAAGGGGATAAATATGAAGAAATACTATCACGAGAGATGATGTAATCTTGCAATATATAATGTTATTTTTCCATGAGTGACAGTAAGATTCAATATGTACAAATGTTAAGACAAAAATGATCGGTTTATATTTAACGGATCTTAAATTTCTGATGTGAAATGTGGACATATAGACGTACTACTATACTCTGTATAAGCTGGATTCAAAAAGTGATCAATGACTAGATTCTGACAATACAAAAAGAATGTGAATTATCACAGGCCATTAAATTAA
>JASFAT010003605.1:0-13658 GCA_031353405.1 Baronia brevicornis
AGTTAAGACCCTCTCTCTTTTAAGGGTCTGTACACTTTTTATTACGGCACCTTAGTGTAGGCTAGACCTACCTGAATAGAAAGCGTTGATCAAACAATTTGCTTACTACACCTGCGTTGTGTCGGTGAGTCATCGGGAGGCCGCATAAGTTATATGTAACCGTCTTTATTCTTATTAACGGCGCATGTTGTATTAAAATTATGCACGAATTGGATCTCACTATAATATATTTAAGTTTAACCATGAATTGTATAATATCAATAAATAAACGCTCACTACGTTTATGTTAGTATACGCTGTAAATGTTATAACTGTGGTAAGCTGATTGCAGTAACAAAGCCATTTACCAGAATTGCTCAATCAACTCATTAAGTAAAGTTTTTAGAATTCGAATTATTTGCTTATTATTGTAAAATAAATTATCACTAATAGCATCCACCAAAGATAAGATGTAAATACGAAATACATTAAATTAAAGTAAAAATAATTTTCATTTTATTTTTCTTTGACATTCAATTAGTTGCAAGATTTTAATAATATCCTTGAAGAGGCAGGATATAAGCATTTCATCGAGTTCTCATTTCAATTGCATTTTCTCTTTATGACGTAAACGTATTATCGAGAGATTAGTTCAAGCCATAAAATCTGCTTAAAAGTGGATACAGAAAACGTTGCTAAAGTAAACGTGCGGCTTTAGCTATATTGATATTCTGAACAACTAAAGACATATAGGTACTAAAAAAACGCACATATTTCTTTTAAGTTAAAAATATGTTAAATGAAAACCAATTAATCGATTTTAGAATAAGTAGAAAGTTTTAAAAGTTGACACAATACTTTGCCTTTCTTTTTGCTCATTTATACTTAGTACTTATTAATTTCATCATATAGTTAAAGACACTATGTCACGTAGGTATACGTTTATAGATCTTACCTACATATTATTAAATTGCACAAATGTTCCTCTTTGGCTTGGAAGGCTCAGATTACGTTACGATTGTAACCTGTGATCGAAGTACAAAACAGTACAACTTCACTGCAACTAGTGTGTAAATTTTAATGTGCTATTTAGATGTGTAGAATGTGGTTTTTAAAAAAGGAGAAGTAAATCATTTATTTATTCCTTTTACTTTATTAAGGATTTTTATAAGGATTCCTAACAAATAATGTTTATAGTATTTATATAATTGCAGTTTGCATTTTGTCACTTCCGCTGTCAGTTTAATTTGGTGCCTCCTGCACTTTCGATACCTGGCGGTTATTGTGAAAAGATTTTGTTTTACAAACGTTTAATGACGAATAAGTCTATTTTTAAGAATTTTACTGGTCTCGAAGAAACCTTATTTAGACATGGTATTTTGACGTGCCCGCCGTTCTTCTTACGGCGACAACCGGGATCTTTAGGGGGTTTTTATCTTCTAATACAATTCTTCAAAATTATAATAATTTATTCTTCCATTTTATTGTACATTTATATCTTATTCATATTAATACATTATTATATTTTACACTTTCCAATTTACATTTTATATATGTGCCGAACGGGTGACATAGATAGACTATAAAAAAACGTCAAACGGAATAAATTTTGTTTTAATAGAAAACTTATTCTTTTTAATTTCAAATAACGAATTTAAAAAATAAATAATACAAAAAGTTTTATTGCATTAGTGATACGTTTATTAATGTATCACTACAGTATATAGGTTTTTGACTTTATTGCAATGGAACGCCAGTATTTTTGAAATTGTTATTTATTTTAATCGTGGTGTAGACCATGAAAACTGCATACTGGGAAAAGTATTGAAGATATTCTTACTGAACTAAAAATAAGGCGGTATCCGAGCATTTGATGGAAATTAAAAATCATTTTACATATACACTTAATATTTATTTCAAAACAAAAAGAAAATAATAATTTGTTTATAAATTATTTAAAAATAAAATATAATTTCAGGCCACACCATGGTGCGATCTGCTTGGTTTCTGGCTGTGGTCAGTATCACGACGGGTCAACTTACACTCGACGGTATCAGATGCGGCCAGCTAACGTGCCAACTGGACGAGTACTGCTCTCCTGAGACTAACCGCTGTGCGCCATGTACAGTTGTTTGTAACAAAACCCACCACAACTATGACTCTGGACTTTGTGTTAAAGAGTGTCAAGGTATGTATGTATAAGGGATGACAATAACTTTGGTTTCGATATGACATTTGTTTAAAAATATAAAATATAGTATGAAGGTACGTAGTTGTAGTATCATATAATCTAAGTCTTATTTTTTTAACGTAAAAATATAACAAGGTAGGTATAAAAGTATCGAGTGTGGTAGAACACTTTTGCAGTCATGGCTCCATACGCCATCATTCGTTCGTCAAAATATAGACTATAGCCTACGTGTGGCCAACTTACATACTAAGAATGATGCTTCCAAGCAATGCGTGATTCACACAGTAATTTGTGAGATATTAAAATTATTTAAGTTGTTGTGATAAAAAGTGATACTTGAGGTTAGGTTTGAATGAAGGTTGTTTGTTACGGTGTCCGCTGACATCTCTTTTACGTAACGTGTGTGACGCTCTGCTGAACGCTTACGGCGCTCGCTGCTGAGCTATATGCGACCCTGACATATAGACCATATTGTCATTGTTATGTACTTACTAAACAGTAATCGTGGCAAATGCAGTGATCAATTTTACAACATTCTCCCATTATTTTACTTAGTCAATTAATTAACAATACTACGCCAAAGGAGTCAAAGATTGCGTATATTTTGATCAGTCTCATTTGTGACCCATGCTACGATAAACATAATAAATTCCTCTGTAGTGTAGAAAGAGTTTATCGATATTAACATTAAACAATCAGTTTAATAATTTTACGAAGTTCATAACTCCGTTTTTGTTTTTGCATATTCCATCAGAATGTTGTATTACTTAGTGTTTTAGCACATTTTATAGCACAATACCAACACCTAGTCGCTTAGCATAGTATCTTTGAGTTTACAGTTCCCTTGAGTCAAAACAGAATTTGGAAAGCACTAAGCTTTATTGCACTGTAATCGCATCGTATGCACCAAACTCAGATTACTACATAGACGCTGTTCTGTTGTAGTTTGAGGCAACAAGTATAATTTTGGATTAAAAGCATCGATAGACAATTGAGCTCTTGGCAATCAATTTGCTAGCTAGAAAATTCCGATAAGATAGAATAACTAGAAAATATTCAAAAAATATTTTCATCAGCCGTTTTAATGGTTCTATGCTGTATAGCCTATTATTCAACGATGGTTTAAACTAGAAAAAGATGTAGCCTTGGCCTTGTTTATTTTATTGAAAAACAAAATTACTGTAGCTTAATATTAATTTGAATATTGGTGATTAATTGGTCGATATATAACTAAACTTATTGTGAAGAAAATGCATTTTAGTGTCTCAAATTAAACATTCTATAATCGCAAAAATTACAATTTACATTCTAAAATATTCATGTTGACGACTGATTTTGTTTGTTAACCTTGGTGTTCTTTGTTATATATTAACCGTATATTACTTACACATGCATATAACATCTATTGAATAGTTAAGTTAAAGTACGAGAAAATAATTCAATGGATCGAGGTAAGACTTTTCGTCCAATGGAAGTTTTCGATAGGGCAGACGCCGAACAGTTAGCCGATGACTAAGACTTATCTACGTGCAATAATAATAAAAGCCTTCACAATGTGAATAGTTAAATACTGACATTATGTTATAATGAATAAGGCACGTTATCACTTACAGTGACAACCTGTATAACAGGTTTCGTGACCACTACCCGCCTACCTGTGTATTTGCACTCTTCTAAAAATATCAACTGTCTCACTCCTTCGCCATTTAAAGAATGCGTAGGTTTCAGGTCCAACGACTCAAGCATTGAGTATTTTCACATCACGATGGATACTTTTTCGTCTTTTAAAATACATATACGTTTCATATAATTCCTTTTTCTTTGTTAGTAATTTAAATATAAATTATTAACTAATTTATTAATTAATAATCGATAGATTTTTTTAATAACTTGATAGATATATTATCCATATATCTATCAAGTTATTAAAAAAATCTATCGATTGTCTATAAAAATATTTCAATAAAACCATTATTGAACTAGTTCTTTTAAATATACATACGTTGCTTAAAAGTTAATTATATTTCTTCATCTTAAGGTCAGAGTCAAATATTTATAATTATAGTTAGGCTTTTATGAATATCGAGAACTGTTTCGTAGTTTGAAGTAAAAAATTCTTAATTGAATAGTTTACAGTCAAAAAATGATTTATTAACAAAAATTTAAATGTTTCTTTTTAATTTTATTTCATTTGTTTAGTTACTTATTGTATATACATATATAAATTAAAATGCCGTTATAATTTAGATTTTAGTGTATTTTCATAAAGAACCATTTTAAGTTCATTTTATTCAAAATCAAGTGCCTACAAAATCTTTACGTAGTCGTTTGAATGTTGATATGTGTATATTATTAGCGAAAATCAATTGTGACCGATAAATGATAAAAATAGTATGTTAACCATATGAAAAATATTAAAATTAAAGTTGGACTCTTTGCATAACTGTATTATTATCGCATTTTACAAAGTTGTAATTAGCTAGCACTATTAAGATATATTTTTTTGGGTCTTTATTTATCTTAAACCAATTATTTCAATTATCTCGTCAAGGGATTCTAATATATTAAATCTAAGTCAATTATGACTTGCAGTTATGATCTTTATCTTAGTTATTAATGCTATAGTCATGCATAATTTACAAAAATTACGATATGTGCTTTTTATATTGTATTAAATATCGTATGGAAATTCTGTTGGTGTAAGATAACAACAAATGGTGCGGTACATTCAACATTAACATTTACCATTAACAACTTCCAATTATATATACTTAAAATTGTTTTATATTATATAATACTTAAAAACTTTCGGCTTTGTTTTGTAACAGTAATCTTTATATAATGGTATATAAATGCTTTGAAAAAGCAAACGTTGAGTTTTATCACACGAAGGAATTAATGATAGGGAGAACAACAATACCTGTGCAGCTATGGTCTGTTGACTTCGTCGGCAGGTACAGGAATACCCGTTCAGCTGTTGCACACAAATAATATTGACCTAAACATACAGTCATCAATGTGTGCATGTTAAACAACACAGGTGTATCGTTGGTTTTTTAATGCATATCGTTGATTGACTGGTGCGTGACTTAAAGTTCATACGGCGTAAACTATTTAAACAAATTAGTTATGAATTACTGAATATATATATTTTAAATTTATTTGAAAATTTAAAATAATAATTAAATTGCAAATTATGAAAATCATTATGTTTTTTTTTTAATTAATCTGCATTATTTTTACGAATAGATCCTAATAGATGTTCTATGGTAATAAATCGTTATTTGTTATAAGCATTAGAGAAAATTTAAAGTAAGAATTTAATAATATTTACTCATTCAGCAGCTTTTAAAATCAGTCTGGGAGGACGGACTAACTCTGAACAAGTACCACCAGTTCGTATATATATATACCATTCCCATCACTGCCTACGTTGTTACGTTGGATGGCGATGGAAATCCTTTGGACTAAGCACGACCCAGAGTGAGGGTCGAGTTACCTCACAGGCGACGGCCTATCTCTTTAACAAAAGTCCTGGTTTCTGAAGACCAAGCACCAGTAGTTTCCATCGCCACCGAGATAAACAAGTTTGCAAGTTTGACTGTGGCCGCACTTTCCGTGGCAGAACCTGCGGCATGTATAAAGCTCGGCAGGTGATACGACACGTATGTGCAGACGCATATGGCATCCCAAATGAGACTGCAATCCACTTAAATTTTGTTTTAACCTTGTTATAATTAGTATTTCATTAAGTTTGAGGAAAAGTATATTAAGAATATTATCTTGAAGGACTCACTCTAATAAAAAAATATATATTTTTCAGGATATCTCCTAGATTTGAGATATATGCGTAGATCAGAATACGCAGCGCCATCTAGTGATATAAGTGGTAAGTTGTCTATCATTTTTACGTATTATTTTTGTAATTGATTTAAGTTAAAGAAGGCTAAATAATTCAAATGTTTACTCTAAAGGAAAATTATTAAAGATAATATCGTGGGGCATACATATGTGCATATTCATTCATATATTTAAATCGATGATTGATTTGATAAGAGTCTCTTTACACATAGTAACATTAAAGTTATTAAAAAAAAGAGAATGTAAGAATTATGTTATGATTCGATAAGTCACGCCAAATTCAGCGAACGGTATATTCTATTTTAAATTATTCTACTTTAAGTAAGCGAATTAATCAGCTACCGTAATTAGTTATGGCTATGCAGGTCTCTCTCGATATTTTTACACCACAAGACGCCCTTTACAGTTTTAGGTAAACGAATGAACTATCTAGATGTAATGGTGGCTCAATTTTCATTTTTAAAAATGGCAGAGTATTAAATAAAGCATCATCTACAATAGAAAACTGAGCATAAGTTATTTAGAATTATGTAATTGAGTAAAGCTGTATAATTTGTGTATATTTTGATAGAGCTGGTTCATCTCGGATTTGTCATCTCAGTGGTATTTTTGTTATTGCATTTCCTCTAGTAAGCGTTAAGAGTTGAAGAGCTATAATGCTGTATCAAGACTGCAAGCTAAAAGCAGGCAACGCGTTTGTGATGCTATCATGTGACAAGTCATTTGGTGACTTAGTTGTTTATTTGCTTCTTCCTGTATAATATTTTTATGACTTTTGACTAGAGTGAGCTTTGAAGCTGAGCTATTTTTTTATAAATTATATATTCATGATATAAATATGGTTGGTTATCTTTTGATAATAGCAAATAAAAAAAAATAATATTTGTTCGTTGTTTGTTTTGAAATAATATAGTCAAAGTTTTTAATATAAGTTAGCGTTTTTATATGTGCAATTGTGTTGTCTGTAAAGAATTTTATATTTTTGCTATGTAGTAATAGATTTTTTTAAACTAATTACTTGTTAATTTTTATTGTTATAAATTCACCCCTTGCCTGAATTGAATACATATGTACAGTATAGTAACCGTTGAACAATAATTCACAGATATGAGCTTTATAAGCAGCGCAAGTTTATATTTTGTTAAACGCCAAAAATTTTCAACGGCAGCTGCGCGAATATGTTATTGCTTGTGTGTTAGCGACTGTACCACCATTTACATTTTTGTTTTAAAGCGGAATTAAAGCCGTGCGTACTACATAAATTAATAAGCAGATATGTAAGCACCGACTGATCAGGGGAGCGACGTCTTATTCTTATATTTGCTTTCTTGATAAACGTTGTCAACTGTAGGTTGCTGGAGGTACAACTCCAGCAACCTACAGCTGACAATGTTTACCGCCACCTCCTTTGCTGCCTATTATTCTACGGTATTCTTAAAAGTAAGTGACATATTTGCGGTGCCACGGTGTTACATGTGTCCATGAGGGTCGGTAACTACTGACCGTTTGGATATCCGCTTATTTATTTCCCTCTTATATTAGATAATGCTGTGCTTTAAAATCTTATACGATATCTTTCAATTGAGTGTGGGGCAAATTTGTCGTTAATACCTTTTGAATTTGTACATAATGCTAGTGTTCTGATGGTTATATTAGGTTTTAAAGAATCCACAACTGTGTCGCTATTTAAAAAATAGGAAAGTTAAGGTAGTGTTAGTTTTAAATTAAATCGTGTTGAGTTCTCATAATCGCTTCAAGTGGTATTGTTATGAATATATATATATATATATATATATATATATATATATATATATATATGTATATATAATATAATTGATATATTATGATTAAATATGGCCTGCGACATAATTTTTTATGAATACTAAGTAGAAACTTTATCAGGTTCATTACTTGATCGCCATACATGTGAAATTGTCACAGTTAACAACCTTGAATTATCACACTGTCTATCTACTCAGACTGGTGAACTGATAGGCTGTATTCTATACTTATATATATATATATATATATATATATATATATATATATATATATATATATATATATATATATATATATATATATATATATATATATATATATATATATATATATATATATATATATATATATATATATATATATATATATATACACAACGAGTACTTATTCGAAAGATAACCTTGCAAACATTGTTGCATGAATAAAGATGTTCATGTCCATTTTATTTTACGTAGAAAACTGATAATAAAAATCTTAACGGTGCGGTTATAATCGGAGTAGCTCAGGCAGTTACTGATAATCCGTAGCCCAAATACTGATGATACACCTGTACAGTTAAACAGATAAGCGCTTATGTTTATATCAACGCGGTTATAAGTAACGAAAATGCAACTATTTCCCGAAAATTTTCAAATAAGCAAATCATATAATTCTTATTTATTGTAAAAATTATTAATTTTTCTTATGGGATAGGAGGGCAAACGAGCAAGCGTGTCGCCTAATGGGAAGCAAAAAAATAAAATTATAAAATTAAACAAACATTAATTAAGTGTAAAACAGTTAATACATTAATCATATATTATTTCGTATAAACTAATATTCGTCTACTTTTGTGAAGGTGTTCAACGTCAAGCTCAAACGGCACTGATAATTAGTGGTGTAGCACTGGCAGTCTTAGTCTTAATACTGATCATATTCTGCCGTGGAAAATTCTCATGGAGATATTTTAAGCAGAAGTTTCAGCCGACTAAGGTAAGACTATTTTATTTTATGCGCCCATTTTATTCATTATGCGTTATTGATTTATTTTTCTAAGTCATTATAAAATCTATTAACTTATATTTAAGTGCTTTTGACAAATAAACGGTAGCGATTTGATTGTTGAATAATTGAAAAAGAAAACCGATTAAACAACAGACGACTAACTGAAAAGACTATTGTATAATATATTATAAAATATTATTGTTTATAGATTTATCTTCTTAATCCATATATATATATATATATATATATATATATATATATATATATATATATATATATATATATATATATTTACATATACATATATACAAAAGTTGTATTATATTGTTGTGTCTGCGTCTTAACATTGTATTTCAAATTTATATTATATTTGAAATATTATTTTTCTTTCATTTACATTAGTTTCTAAATATGAAGGTACTTATCGTAAAACACAAGAACGACATTTTGTGCTAAATGCTACAGACTATCATTCCGCCGCAGGTAACGGATGTTGCATTGCGTAATCCCGTCTTAGTTCTCGGTAAAACAACGGAAGACCACCCAAAAGTGCTTACCTTATATTTTGTATACCTCACTTCGTTAGTTCATAATCCTTATTTATTTATTTATTTTTTAAGCCCCTATTGCTGAAACCTTTTTTATTACTGAAATTATTTTTACTCATTAGACTTTTCGTTTTGATATTCAGCGTGTACCGACACATCTCTTCCTCTCTCTTCTGGCTGTTTCAACGGAGTAGATTCGTGATTTTTAGTAATGTTTCATATTTTGTTTTGTTTGTGGTGTTTTGGTGATTTTTTATTTTTTACTAATTGGAGCTGAAAGGGATTGGTTGATATGTACCAGATGGCTTGGGGGAGTTAAGGCTTGTTCTAATTCTATTAAAGTATTCTTGTGACTTTAATGATATGAGTATGCTATGTAACATTTCTTTCATTCTTAGTAGTTTGAACTTGATCACTACGTCAATAACCCCTCTTTGACCAACCGTGTTGGGGCTTTCTTTGTTTTCGTTTAAAGTTTTGCTTATTTCCCTGTCCATGTCAATGTTACCGGTATCTGCTAGTTCTTATGCTTTATACTGAATTTGGTTTTCATTCTGAGAGGCCGATCTAGCCCTCATGTATGCAAAAGCATCTGTTTTATGCATTTCTGCAGGTGTAATGATGTTTTTGGATACAGTACTACGCGATGGTGGTACTTAATATATGTAGTGTTTTCAGCATCTGTCTTTTCATTATTTTCTCCTTATTTCATAGGATTTTATAGAATTAATTTAAACTTACATTATTTAAAGTTCGTATTAGGCCATCAACTGTGAAACATTAGTGTTAAAATCAAATCAATTAAATTTCTCGTATATGTTAAAAATAATTTATACAAATTAGTATATTAATATATTTCATTATTAGTATTTTATTTTTCTGTCAAGTTATTCGGCTAGGTGGTCAACGAAATTGTAATGTGTTATTTATACAATATTTCATTTGTTTTTTCAGAATCGTGTAAAACAATATCCAACTGATCTGACGCATCACAACCCACATGCAGAACTGCCAAAACCTAAGCACGAACTTAAACTCGAAATTCGAAACCCAGAACAACCTAAGCGCCAGAATAATCAGCCTTTAAACGTGAGAGATCTGGAAACCAGGACATCGCAGACTGACAAGAGTCAAGGCGCTACGACTCCGAAGACCGTAAACACTGCTTTAAGTAATAGACATCCCGCTGAAGACACAACCTTAGACTTTTCATACGACAACATGGGCATGAATGTCACTCCACCAGAACAAGCACCTGCCAGTCATAAATTTTGAGATACGCCTGTCACTTTTGGCGGAGAATCTGTGAGGTTTATTAGCATAAGCTCGGAATAACATGCCTATATATATAAACCTATCAAAGTAGCAAACATATTAAACATCATAAATCAACGTAATATCCAGTTTCGCGACAGGCTTGTAACGTTTCAGTATTTAAAGGCAAATACACAGTCAGTGCAACAGATAGGTCTATTATTACTTCCGGGATGTCACATGCGAATTGCAGTCAAAGAAGCTCAATTCAAATTTACTATTCGTCGATCGTTGAATAAATTTCCATATAAACGTAATGTGTTAACTGTTTGTTGATTCATGAAGTTTGATTTGCACCTGCATCAGCCGCCATAAATGTTTGCATAGGTTGCAACTGTTTATAAAGTGAGCACTGTTAATAAACGTCGCTGGGCCTATTGTTTATTTAACATTTAACATTAGACTATTAAAAAATTTATCAGTTTTAAAGGAGTCACGGATATGTTTTCATTTTTATTATTAAAATAAAACAATAGGTTTACATTATGGTAATATTGTTGATAAAGACGATATATTTTAAAAGGTATCGGTAGGACAAATATACTTAAACGAAATAAGTTACTCTTTGTTTTAAATGTTGTTAAAATTACAAATATTGCTCTTTAAAAATAATAGAGTAGTAAATTTTATGATATTTGCTTGTTCACTTGTTGAGTAAATGTGTATGTAATTTTAAAATGAATCGTGTACTTACACATTTTCTTGGAAAATATTATTTTTATTGGAAAATATATTTCGTAAAACGCACAAGTTAGCTTAATCAATAGTTATAATTATAATGTTATGTTATGTTATGTTATGTAATAGTAAATTATAACTATATGCTAATTAGATTTTTACTGTATGTCGGATTTATCGATATACGACACCAAGTCGGGTAAAATAAATTTACAGTTATTATACCCCACTACGCTAACTTTTAACAGTGATATTTTTTTGCATTTTTAATGACAGAATTATGAAATAACATTTTGACTCCACAACAATATAAATTGATTCGTTTTATCTATTTGATTCAGTATTCTTTATATGCAATAATTTTGTTTATGAATCACATTATAAAGAATACTGTATTATGTACATAATTTAACTTTTTGCAGTAGGTTGAGTCTTGTTGTAAATGTTGCTTTATATAACAAAACTATATTATTTGTTAGAATTAAAAAAAATATTTTTATAACGGCTCCTTTATATAAGGGAAATAAGAACAATATATTTATCATTATAGTATACTAAAAAGTTAAATGGAAAATACTAAATCAATGTCACATCTCAGTAAGTTGTTTATTTTTAAATTCTTTTCAATGAAAGAAATATACTACATCCATCTAATAGAATTTTATGAATAACGATTTTGGTCTTGGACGAAATTTAAATTATTAGAATAACGTTGCACTGCATTATAAGTGATGAGAAAGAAAAAAGCTTTAGGAGCATATACCTCCAGTTCTTATTAATACAAAACTCCCGCTCCTGTTCCCGTATGTAAAGGTTTAAAACAAAAAATAAATCTAATAGGTATAAATGAAATGTTAATTTTTAGAATTTAGCATTAATGATTATGTTATAGTTATTGATATGTACATGTATAATATACAATTTAAATGAACGTGTGCTATTTTTAAATATTTTATTGTTATCATTTTGAGTACCTTTAGTATGATCTTTATATTTTAGTACTTTGAATAGAATCTTTGTATATGATTCTAAGAATAAATATATAAAACGGTTGAGGTGGTTCTTTTTTTGGAATCCGTACATGTGCATAGTGTTCATGCTTTTATTGTTTGTTCTTCGTTAACATTATGCATCAATCATAAGATTTCAATTTAAAGATTGTTTTTACTAATCAATTAAATTAATAATCAAATTTAATTATCAAATGCTTCTGTGAACTTTACGTAACAAAGTTTTTTTTATCAAAAAGTCAATAAACTTTGCTTTTGTTAAACTAATTAGTGTACCTATATACTAAAATTGTATGTTGTTCTATGTTAATATATTCATGTTTGTATTAATCAGTTAACTGCTTTCGACGAATATAATCGTACTCGTCATGGATAAATGTGTAAAATTTTGTGTTATGACGACTGTACGTAGTCATTTCAAATACAAAGTTCATATACAAATAGTGATGAGACTAAGTATAAATTTCAACTTTGGTGAAATTAAAAATTATACAACGTAAACTTTTAAAACATTTGAAATATTTTGAGGTCAATTTAAAGGAGCCAAACCCAAAGAGGTCGAAACAGTAAACTCCTTAAATGTCCTCGGCAAGTTGAATCTCGCATAATTGTTTTTTTTTTGTAGATTAGGTATCGCAGCAGGTTAGATATAATGTTTAAATTGTTAAATGGGTATAGAATATTATTTGTTACTGACGTTCTTAGTAGGCATTGTTCAATATGTTTGGGTTATACATATTTGAACTTGTTTGTCATGTTATATGTTTGTCTTTCGTAAATCTAAGGGCCCTTTTATTACAGAATATATTTAGATATATTGTTGTTTGTATACAATATACAAGGTGGGTATAAATTATTAAATACACTTAAACTAACACTGCCAAATTATTCGTTAAAGAAAATAATGTATAAGACATTAACCACTCTGTTTGACACTGGTAAATCACTAGTATTTATTTATAACAATAGCCCAAATTATTTTTTTAAATTGATAACATTTTAATTTATCAATGACTTGCAGGATATTAGGTAACATTACTGAGTTTTAAAAGGACTCTGCGTTTGTTGTCCTAAAAACGGCAACATATTTTAAAATAATTATTATATTTGATATTTTATTATTGCATTTCTCATATTATTAGACAAAGTGTCAAGATATCATAAATTTGACACGTCAGTGAAAGAAAATGTATAGCTAATGAAATTTTTTTTTGTGTAACAATATTGTTGGACTCTGTGATCGATTTATTCCTGGCATTTTTTAATTCTGAGTCGATGGAACAGAAAATAACCAAAATGTAAAAGTTTTTA
>JASFAT010004747.1:0-305000 GCA_031353405.1 Baronia brevicornis
ATGATTTATATTCATGTAATGGTCCGTAAGTGGGATTTGTACAAGCTCGGCAAAGACGGAACAGATGGTGCACCAATATCTTGGCGGATGTCACTTCGATCGAGCGGACACCTGTTTTGAAACGAACGAACTAGAGATATGCGTATATGTCGCGATGTTATCGATATATTGCAAGTTTTCACGGATATTTTGCGTTGTAGCTTGCAGTGAAGGTGTTTTAGTAAGTCGGAAATCAATTACCCAACCGTCGACTTAAAACAGACCATAACCTAATTATTAAACACAAGATCACATCATCAAATATCAATAGCTATTATCAGATTATTAATGGAGTCAGGCGTTACTTTGCGGAAATCCATCACTACGTGGATAGTCAAAAGTTTTACTTAGCTAAAATCCGCGACAAGTAAAACAATAACAGAAAATTAATAATGTGTGTTTTTTGTGCTGGATGAAGTGGATTTATTTGGAACTTAAACCACAAAATTTACCGAAAATCAGCCATCAATTCTCCGAAAACCGAAGACAACCGAACTTTTCGGTTGTGTTCTGTAGAGTCTACTATACCTGAAGATGCCTCGTGTTGGGGCGAAACAGGTGTCGTTTACAAGATGGAAAAGTGATAGTGTGTGTTTGGTGATGTGTATGGTGGTTGATGGGTGGAGAATTGATGGCCGATTTTCGGTAAGTTTTTGCTTTAACTTCCAAATAAATCCACTTCATCCAGCACAAAAAACCAACATAATTAATTTTCTGTTATTGTTTTGTTTGTCGCGGATCTTAGCTAAGTAAAACTTTTGACTATCCACATAGATATTATCAGTCTATGTTTGGACATGGACTGTTTGTAAAGAATTTCATTAAGAAGATTCTAAAAGGATAATTAACGACCAATTGGCTCAGTGGCTGAGTCCCCGCCCACGGAGTCAATGGTCGAGGGTTCGATCCCCGCATCGGAATAAATATATGTATAGCCTACTACACATATTTATGCCGAGTCTGGTAACCGAGGCGAACTCCGGGCGGCGTACATTACTTTCAGGCTACACGCTTGCTCGTTTGCCCCCCCTATCCCATAAAAAAACCCCGCCAATTCGCGTTGGATAATCGTGTTGGAGATTAGTGTCTGTTTCTTTCAGAAATGGGGAAGCCCGTGGTCAGCAGTAAGACATATAAGGGCTATGAAAAAAGGATAAATATAAAGTTTACAAGAAATAAAAATAAAAACATTACAATATCAAAAATACAAAATCTAATTTTAAATAGACCGATTGGCTCAGTGGCGGGGCCCTCCGCCCGCGGAGTCAATGGTCGCGGGTTCGATTCCCGCATCGGAATAAATATTTATATGGATTTTTTTTAAATGTTTATTCCGAGTCTGGTAACCCCCCAATCCGCATTTCCTTTCCTGCCCCTTCCTTTCTTCTCTATCCTTTCCCTTCCTCTCCGCCAATCCACGGTCTGCCATTCTAATGGATGCGTAGCTAGGGGCGAGCCTAGTCGTAAGCGTGCCGATCGTCCCGGAGTCGGGCTCCCCCGGGAACTATGGTGTCTTACCTCAGCATGCAGGGCTCTGCTGGGGCTGACCTCCATCCTCCCTTGCGGCTCGTGGGATTCACTAAAGACGAATTTAATATACCTAATTTGTCGAAAATGACGGCGACGTGGTTCGCCACCCGTCACGTCCTGATTCTCACGAGGGCGAAAAGCGACCAATGACGAGCCGTTTTGCTGCGATGAATGGCAGCGGATGGAGCTCTGTGGTCTCTGCCAACCCCTGCGGGGGAAAGGCGTGAATATATAAATATAAAAAAAAATTAAATATGCAGTCAGGAACTTGTTCTTTTGGATGCGGTGAATTTAATACATGCCTCAGTTGTTCTTTAATTCTATTGTACTGTATGTGTATTTATGTGTATGTATACACGATGATGATGATGAGTATGAGTAGTTATATATATGGATGTATGTGTATGTGTGTGGACCGCGATCTCACCACGTTGTTTCTTGCTGAAAACCAGCGCCGGGTGCTCCAATAGTGCGCCGATATGCTGAGCAAGAACCATTTTATGACGCTCGTTAGAATTAAATTATTTTCTTTTTGTTTTGTGTATTTATTTGTATATATAATATTATTAAGGATTTAATTTTAGTTATTGTAAAAAAGGTGTCATTAATAAAGTTTCCGATTCTATTCTAAAAGTAGAAGGCGTCAATAGCTCAGTTGAGCTCAGTGAGCTTCGTGAGTTCGTATCTTCCATTGGACTACTGTAGTGTGCCTGCCGTTCTGCTTACGGCGACACCCGGGATCTTTAGGGGGGCCTTTTCAAAACGATATTAATTTAATCTTGCGTTTCATTGTACATTTATATATCTTTTTTTATTTTATTTTTCTTTATTACCACATTTTTACTTTATTAACACTTCTCACTTTACAATTTACATCTCAATATTATAAAATATCAATTTTTATGCCGTAATGTCACCCACACATGTCTATCCAAAACACGTCAGTGGAACTAAGGCATTTTGTTTTATAGCAATTTATTTCTTTTTTATTTTAAATTTGAATATTACGAATATAAAAAAGTAATATTACGAATATAAAAGGTTTTAATGCATTAGTGATACATTTATGAATGTATCACTACACTACTGATGTAAATCATTAACTAGCATTATTAGCTTAGTTCGAAACGTTAAGAAGAATTAAAGTGATACTAATAATGCTAGTCTTCCACCCAAAGCTCCTACACGAGTTCTGACAAAGGTGAAAAGGCCTTAAAGGCGACCAACAATGTTGCTTTACACACAGAAAACATTTCTAGGAAGAAATAATTGGAAGTCGTCCTAAAGTATCTCATCGAAACGGCGAAACAAAGCCATTAAAACGGTCCCAAGCCTCTCCGAATCACCCGCTAACTTGATAAATTGCTTTGCAATTCAACCGAGGTTACAAATTGCTGTTTTCGCGGGGACAACAGTGGGTAAATTAACTCAAACATATATACCATGCTTCCAGAACTCTAAATAAGTATGTATAGTTTCAAACTTTTTTAACTATAACATTCAATTCAAATTTATAAGAATTTTTTTTAGAAATAGTAGAAATACAAAAACTTTGTCGCACAACATATGCCGGGCGTTTTATTGGAGCACCTGGCGCTGGTTTTCAGCAAGAACCGACGTGGACCAATCGCGTGACGACATTGATCGACACGCACACGCACACGCACACACACAAACACAAACACACACACACACATACATACACAAAGATGTGCATTATATTTAGCATAGACATTTTTTGAATAAAAAAAATTAAAAATATTTTACTATTAATACCTTTAAATTTAGAATGAAGCTATAATAGAACAGGATATATATTATAGTAGAATAGAATATACCTAAATCATATGTATTATATAATAAAATAGTATTTAATACAGTTTAATTTCGTTTTAAATCGTTAGTATAATAGAATAGCAGAGGGTAATTTATATGTAAGTAAGACAATTTTAATAACATATATCTATTTCCCGGAAATACCGGAAATTCTACTATTGATTTTTGCAAAAAAAAGGGCATGTCCACGTTATGACAGTATAGTAACAAAGCGCTCTTGCACAAAAAAAAATATTATATATATTTGTGCAAGGTGCCGGTGAGAGACGTCCGACCTAGCCAGGTGGTGGATGGGTGCCCATTTGTGGTACAGTGGCAAAACATTAAACTATGTTAAGGACCATTACTAGACATAGAATATTGTTTTGAACTCTGAGCCAGGGCTCCCCAGAATCAGCATCTTCCACTTGGACCGGCCGATTTGCATCGTCGATGAACAAGATCTCACCGAACCGCTTGCTCCTCTGGTAATAAGGAGGGACATCTCATCTCTCAACATCTTTAATCGCTTTTAACATGGCGAGTACTCTGAGGATTTGAAGTAATTTCTGTCGCTGAATTGCACTATGCGTACATGCCTGTTTTTCGTAGTGGTAAGCAGAGACCACAGACCTCCATCTGCTACGATCCCGGCACACTTTCTTTGCTTCATTCACACTCATCACTCTCTTCATACGAGCTCATCGGTTAAGGCTACTTTTGACCTCGCCTTTCTCGAGAACTTCAGCGATTTAGTCCAGGTATGTTCTCCTTTGTCTTCCCCTACCGACCCTTACGTAATTTTCTTTTAGCAGTCGTCTTTCATCCTCTATAAGCCCAAATCATATAAGCATAACTCGCCACAGAGGAAAGTTAAATGTATTTAAATACATATACTGATAGGAATGACTGCGAATGAAATGATTATATCATATAACATCACTACTGCCACCAAAGAACCGGAATACGGTTAATTAATTTTCTCCCCGCCCACACCACAATAGTTCTTAGATCTAAGTAATTAGGATTATATTTGCGTATTCGATATCGACATCGTTTATGATATGCCCGTAGTTCATAGTCATGCATGTTACAGATTATTCACCCCCAGACGTTGTTGATGCCGTGTGTAGTGAACTTTATCACTTAGATACCACAATATATTAAGCTGACTCTTAATTTTTTTATATATATATATTCACGTCTATTCCCCGCAGGGGTTGGCAGAGACCACAGAGCTCCATCCGCTACGATCCCGACACACCCTCCCCGCCTCCTCCACACTCATCCATCCTTTCATCCACTCTTCTTCTCACATTCATCGCAGTGTAACGGCTCTCCATTAATCGCTTCTCGCCTTCGTGTAAATCAGGACGTGAATCACGTCGCCGTCATTTCAACAAATTAGGTATATTAAAATTCGTCTTAGTGAATCCCACGAGCCGCAAGGGAAGATGGAGGTCAGCTCCAGCAGAGCTTCGTATGCTGAGGTAAGGCACCATAGAAAAAGATAGAGAAGAAAGAAATGGACAGGAAAGGAAATGCGGATTGGGGGGTTACCAGACTCTGAATAAATATTTATAAATCCATACATATATTTATTCCGATGCGGAGATCGAACCCGCGACCATTGACTCCGCGGGCGGAGCGCCCCGCCACTGAGCCAATCGATCGTCAAACTCTTAATGAAAATAGGAGAAAATCCCTTTGAATTTGCAGCAAATATGTACGTAGTACAGCGTTACCAAAATTATGGGTCGCGACCCACCGGTGGGTCGCTGGCAAATACTGGGTGGGCCCTGAATAATAAGACGATACATCGACCGAGCGGCCAAAGAACGAGCGACCAATGATAGAAAGCTCTCAGTTTCTGCCAACTATCCTTGACTGATAAGCTAACATGGCCGAAGACGATGTGTAAAGCCAGCGATCGATGTCCGGGTAACTATAAAAGGAATTGTTCGCCCCGATGACCTAAGTTTATCGATGTTATTCACACAAGAAGCATTGGATTTTTATTTATTTGTAAAAATAAATATCTTACGCCTCTTTTTATCAATTCGTTCTTTATTGGTCTACCTACATTAAGAATATGATTTAAATTCTTTTATATTTATTTAAATACTACCAACACGAAAATATAAATTGAAGAATACTTCATTAACATTGTGTACAGTAAAATACACATTCATACATACATATCGCCACGCTTGTCTGTCGTAGGGGTAGACAGAGACGTCCATTTGCTACGATCTCGGCATATTTCCCTTGCTTCCTCCACACTCACTATCCTCTTCATGCAAGCCCGCCGGCTTTGTATCCTTACCAACCACATTCGCAACCTAAATTTCTTTAGCTACTCGCCTTTCATCCCTCCTCTCTATATGCCCAAATCATCTAAGCAGCCCTTTCTCAACTTTTGTTGACAGTAAAATATATTGTCAATTAAAGATGGACATAAAGTTTACAAAAGGTTCTCGAAAAAAAGCGCACATGTAATAACTGAGTAAAATGAGCGCACAAGAAATGTACGCACGTGGAAAATTGCGCACATGGATTAAATCGCACACGAAAAAATCTTAGATGAATAAATGCGCACATAAAAAAAGCGCAATCTTTTTATCCACCTCAATAAAAAAAAAGGTTAATTAATAATTGGGTAATAGTAATCGACTTTTCGATATTAAATCCGGCAACGTTATGTATGTTATCTTACTCGCAAAATACTGTGACCTAAATAAAATGGAGACTGTCTGTTTGAGGTCGCACGTAAAAGCCTACTCGTTGACTATTCAGGACGCATCAGTCCGTTACAAAAAGTTTTCAGAGTAATGTTGAAGCAGATGTTGTATGCGTGCTAATTTGGTCTTTTGTACAATAGACCTGACAAATAGCGTTTTGTACCGTCTAGACTCTTTCTGTTACCGTTTATATATATATATATATATATATATATATATATATATATATATATATATATATATATATATATATATATATATATATATATATATATATATATATATATATATATATATGTATATATATATATATATATATATATATATATATATGTATATATATAAAACCGGCTTAAGAGTGGCAGCTTAGATACCGTGCTTCGTCTGGTGAGCGGTTGACTTCCACAGGTCCAACCCCCATTCCCCTCTCCCCTCGTCGTCGGCAACGGCCGTCAGCAACTCCCCACTTCCCAACCACTATCAACAGAACCAAAAACACACTACCATTTTCCACATTGCACTCGACACGTGTTTCTCACACTAGGCATTATCAGGTATAGTAGACTCTACGGGAGACTCCCGTTAAGTTGCTGATGGCCGTTTTTTCGATAAAATTTACTTTAAGTTCCCCGTAAATCCACTTCTTCCGGTAGAAAACACAAATAATTTTCTGTTTTTGTTTGCTTGTCGCGGACATTAGGTAAGTAAAAGTTCTGATTGTCCACAATATATAAATATCTTGTAAGATAATTTGTTGTCTCACATATAAAACAAAAATTAATTAATTAAATAATATTTGAAAAATCTGTTTTAATATCAAGTTGTGTCAATCATCCACTACAAGTTTAAAAAAATGTTTTTGAATGTGAGTGGATGAATAACAAAGTAATTTATTAACGATAGAAAATTTAAAAAACATACAATATATTATATATGTATATAGGAAGAGCGTGAAACAATTGTAGGAATTGAAAAAAAAGCACGTACTGTAAATGACAAAGCAAAAAAATAAAGTAATTAAAACATTAAATCGATACAAAAGTACCCGAGCTGGCAAAGAAGGCTATTACTTGTAATTTTTGTAAAAAGTAACACAAGCCCTCTGCCCTCGTATTATCAACGACGTCGGCCGATATTAACGGCGAAAGTTTCGCACTCCGATTATTTAACTTGTCGCCGGACGCGCGCCATACATAATTAATAAGGGATCACTGGCTGTAATTATTATGAGGCTTGTAAAAATCAGAGAGGGTCCAAAGCCATCGACCTGTCCCGCCCTACTTGATTAATTATTATGTCATTTGCATTTCATCAAGGCATTTGGCGGGAATTTCTGCCTCGAAGAATAAATATTTACCATTCAAATTTTATAAAAAATGTTTTAGAATGTAGGGAACCCTCAGTTTCATTTTCATCGCCACAGACGAGGGCAAGCAACGCCAAGACCAAGCGCAATTACAGACAGACATCTGGCTGTGACCTTTTGATCTGAAATAACAGTTATCTTGTTGTAAACCGTACACTGTAATCAAATAGAGAGACGGGGTGAACTTTGGGAAACTTAAACCCATTTGGTTTCATTACAAGCAATGTTTTTCTCTCTTCATGGAGTTCTAGTTTGAAGAAGAATTTTGATTAATTTTATATATATATATATATATATATATATATATATATATATATATATATATATATATATATATATATATATATATATATATATATATATATATATAAATATATTCACGGCTATCTCCCGCAGGGGTTGGCAGAGACCACAGAGCTCCATCCGGTACCATTCATCGCAGCGGCTCTCCATTATTAGTCGCTTTTCGCCGTCGTGAGAATAATAGCCATGTATCCATTGGCACGGCAGACCGAGGATTGGCGGAAAGGAAGGGAAAGAATAGAGAAGAATGGAAAGGGCAAGAACCAGACTCGGAATAAATATTTATAAATCCATATATATGTTTATTCCGATGCGGGAATCGAACCCGCGAACATTGACTCCGTGGACGGAGGGCTGCGCCACTGAGCCAATCGGTCGTCATCCTTATTAATTATGCCAGTGAACAACCAAATACCATTTTGGACTTTTACCATCAACTCTCATATAAAAAGTGAGGTAGAGTTTTTCTAAGTTATCACGTTTCATATGTTATGTAAATACAGGCATTCGGAAGGCAAATTCTTTCTTATTCCCCTCCCATTATTCACGCTACGTAGCTTAGCTACCGCGCTTCGTCCGGTGAGCGGTTGCGTTCCGGAGACCCAACCCCCTCCTTTAATGATACTTTCCTTAAAGGCTGGCAAAGCTTTTACACTGCCTGTGGCACTGTGGTATTGCGGATGTCAATGGGCAGCGTTGATTGCTTTCCATCAGGTGACACGCCTGCTCGTGTGCCTTTCTATCTTTCTATCTAGTTCTTTATAGTGACGTTCTTGAATCTCGGTGTTTCAATTCAATATCTTTCGTTTTTATTTAGAATTCTCGACCTCGCAGCGGAATGGAGTAAAAAAGCAACGGTGTTTGTAAGTGGCTCATCTCAGCGAATCTCGCTTTACAAGCGTTAGTCTCAAAAATACTTCTCAAACTAAGTGGCGGGGATGAATGTACGAGGGAAGGCTGTGTGAGCGAGATGAAAATATATTATTACAGTGGTAGGCCACAATTGTAGGCATGAGCTGGTAAAGCTCGTTGGTTCTTGCTGAAAACCAGCACCAGGTGCTATTATAGAAGGCCTGGCATATGCTGAGCTATAACCATTTTATGAGACTTGTAGATTAAAATTATTTTCTTTTTGTTTTGTTTCTTTATATATTATTACATTATTAAGGTTTTAATTTTAGCTTTTGTAAAAAAATGTGGCATAAATAATTTTTTTTCTATTATATTTTTTTTTCTAAGTTTAACAGAGAACCAACAAGCGCTGGAAAAGCCGAGTGCTGGGGTTGAGACACCGTCTTGGCGAACGTAGTGTGGAAGGCTAGGTGGTGCAATGATCTGCGCAGTACGGCTGGCAGAAACCCAAGCCAGATTCGGAAGCCGAGGATCGGGTTAGGTGGTATTTCTTTGGGACGCCTGTGAAGCAGTGGACTGCCTCTCTGTTGATTGATTGATTAAGCCACAAATTTTCGGAAAACCTTTTATTCATTATTATGTAACCATACCGTACATATATAACCGACATTAACCAAGCAATTACGAAAATAGATTTAATAGACAACAAAATTTAGTGCAAGTAAAATACAAGGCAAGAGAAAAAAGAATGAATTCTCGTCTCCAATGTAGGATATAGCTGTGGATGGAGCAAAATAGAAACTGCTATACCGATAGTGAACAAAATCCACACGTGGCAGCCAATCAAAATATCAAATCAATTATTCAAACTCGAAGTCGAAATACGTAGCGAATGCAGTGCAATATATATTGCGTGCTAGTGTGACGCGGGCAGGGTCATCAAACTTGCGATTCTCCCTCCACGGCAGCCATCACACCGTTGGCTATAATTGCACTACACGGACAATGGCCTTGCGGGGCTAGCATAGATATTTTTGTGTCCTGATTCATAACACCAGCTGCTTCCGATTCTGATCCGTGGAATCTATATATTTTTTTTCAACAAAAAAGCAAGACAAACGATTATGCGTATCACCTAATGGTAATAACCTAATATCACCGCCGCTCGTTTACAATTGTATCGATATTTTTATCTTTCCCCCATATTATATATATATATATATATATATATATATATATATATATATATATATATATATATATATATATATATATATATATATATATATATATATATATATATATATATATATATATATATATTCACGCCTATCCCCCGCAGGGGTTGGCAGAGACCACAGAGCTACATCCGCTGCCATTCATCGCAGCGAAACGGCTCGTCATTGGTCGCTTTTCGCCCTCGTGAGAATCAGGACGTGACGGGTGGCGAACCACGTCGCCGTCATTTTCGACAAATTAGGTATATTAAATTCATCTTAGTGAATCCCACGAGCCGCAAGGGAGGATGGAGGTCAGCCCCAGCAGAGCCCTGCATGCTGAGGTAAGGCACCATAATCCCCGGGGAGCCCGACCCCGGGACGATCGGCACGCTTTCGACTAGGCTCGCCCCTAGCCACGCATCCATTGGCACGGCAGACCGTGGATTGGCGGAGAGGAAGGGAAAGGATAGAGAAGAAAGGAAGGGGCAGGAAAGGAAATGCGCATGCAGTATATTTTTATGATCCACATATGCAATTTTTTTTTACATGTGTCATTAACAGCGTTTTCGCTTGTTTGTGTCGATATAAACATCTTAAAAAAATGGGAACATTACAGTGATCGGCTTTTGTATGGATAATATTAATATTTTTAAAAATCAAATTTATTCACAAAAATGTGGATGAATTTGTATAATTGCTTGTTGAAGACCTGACTGCAAATTGACATCTACGAAAAACAGTCATAAGTTTTTAAAAAAAACTTTTGATTCAAAAATATTAAGCATGAGATACTTGATTGACCCAATTATGTAGCAATTTATTTTCTCCTGTCCAAGGCTAGTTCCTTAAATTCTCTATTAATTCAATTCTGCAAAGGAAAAATAAATACAATTCTACTTTTTCTTTCAGCTTAAGAACGACAAGACAATTTATTGGCTAAATTGTCTTGTCGTTCTTCCTCTTATCCTTCGCCTTTTCTAATTTTAACTTTATAATATTTAAAATGAAGTTGGCATGGCGAACCAAATAACCAATCATTTTTCCATTATATACTCAACGTGAATGACCTATATAAGTGAACCAAAAAGTGTCGGACAATTTTTTCTCGTAATCCAAGAAAAAATTGTCCGATACTTTTTACCGTACCCTAAAAATGTGTATTCTATGCACTGTTGCCGCGCCACACTACTCACGCGGTCTGGCGCCATACACTATGATTAAAAATACTACCCTCATCTTCCGCCCCCACCAATCTACCTTCATTAAAAGTTTCATTTCGAAATTAAAATTCACACATACAACTGTACACGGAAACCTCACGGCTTTGCAGTAGGAGGAATACTTACAATCTTGTTAGAGTTGTAATTATGTAGTTCGGGATGGTAGAGCCACGCTGCAGAAGAATACTTTGAACTCAAGAATTTTGATTTTCATAATGATTCATATTATTTGTCTGTAGCATGAATGGACCGGTTCGCCCGGGGAAGTAGAAAACCGGCGGCTGATTGGTAGCTTAGCTACCGCGCTTCGTCCGATGAGCGGTAGATTTCTGGACTACCAGCCCTCCCCTCTCTCCCTTCCATAATGACCTTTCCTTAAAGCCCGGCAACGCTTCTGCACTGCCCATGGCACTGCGGATGTTTATGGGCGGCGTTGATTTCTTTCCATCGTTTGCCTTCTTATCCCATAAAAAAACACATACTCTCATCTCTTGAATGCCCCTATGACGTATTTAGCTGGTAACAACGCAAGTGGCAAATTGTTCCACATTCGCACAGTCCGTGCTAGAAAACTGCGATTAAGTCGCGCTGTGGTGGACGGCCAGTCATCCAGGTGATGGGGATAGAACCTATATTTGTGGCGCGTGGAAATTAAGCAACTTCTCAAAACATTCGCCCGTAAAAAAATCGACTACGCACAGAGATGATACATATCTGCGCACAAATAAGACAAGTAAGGTAATCTACGTAAAACTAACAAGCCACTTTGTTTCCATAACCCGCTTTAAATAAAACGTATTTTCCTTCAATATTTGATTGCAAATCTCAACAGGGCTGTAAGGAAATTGCGAAGGAAGTTGCAGACTGGGAGGCGTCTGACTGCTGCCTGGTGAACAAGTTTAAATTGCCTGCCTCGACAAATTGTTGGCACGTTCTACAATTGCATAGCTAATACATTTCGTCCTGTTTACGTTTATTTTTAATACTATTTTCGTAACGGCCGATCTAAATGACGCTAAGGCAACGATTTGGAATCCAAGGATTGATTCCCTCGTGTACTTAGGCCATTTAGCGTCTTATTTCTGAGCCCAGTGCTCCTGCTTCAAATTCCAGTAAAAGCTACAGTCAACTCTTTTTTTACACGATTTTGAAATAGCGCGGATCACCAATAAGAATATTTACACTGTATATATATTGATATATTTATGTAAAGACTCGTGTATTTATTCTTATTGGTGAACCGCGTTATTTCAAAAGTGTGTAAAAAAGAGATGGACGTACTGTTTGTTTCAAACGCCAAAATAATATGTGGCCTATAATTTAGTTTTTTTATAATGGGATAGGAGGGGAAACGAGCCAGCGTGTCGCCTCATGGAAAGCAATCAACGCCGCCCATAGAAAAACGCGACACCACAGGAGTCACGGAAGAGACATCCGTAGTGTCATAAGCTTATTTTTTGAAAGTTTCAATGTCCTATCGTTTCGGACACACCGCTGAAGGTAGTCCACAGAGTGTTGGTGCGTAAAAAGAAGTTTCGGGAAGCTACCTCGAGCAGAATTTCCGAACCGATGTGATATAGTAACCTTCAAAAAACCAGCCTACACATACGGTGTTCCATTAAAGGGTGTTGCTTATCTCTATGATCGGCATTGATTGCTTTTCATCAGGCGACACGTTTCACAGGCTCAGCGGACACCAGCCCGTCACACCATCTACCATCTGAACCATTAGCGACTGCTAAAACATCGTTAATTTTTTGGCAGACCAGCATCGTCTACTCTAGCACAAACGTTATCGTAATCAACAAATGTATGTGTGCGTGTGAAGTCAAGTCGCAAGTTATACGAAATAGCTGCGTCTCTTTTTTTTACTGGTATAGGAAGGCAAACGAGCAGGCGTGTCACCTGATGGAAAGCAATTAACGCCACCCATAGACATCCGCAGCGCCATAAGCAGCGCGGAACCGTTGTCGACCTTTAAGGAAAGTGTCATTACTGGAGTGGCAATGGAAGGGCGAGGGGGAGAGGGAGGAGGGTGGCGTTGGGCCTCCGAAACTCAGCCGCTTACCGCACGAAGTGCAATAGCTAAGGTACCACTCACGCCGGTTTTCTCCGGGAGTATGGTACTTCCCCGGGCGAGCCGGCCCATGCATGTTACAGACAAGTATTATGCCATCTTTAAGAAGTTAGCCCTATTAATCTATAAAAAAGCGACGTTTACGTAATAAATTAGACACAACCTATTCAGACACAACTGGCAACAATTAATACCGTTCAGTTGTAACAGTCCAACTATTTTTTACACAGTTTTCTGTAATTGCAGCAATTAACAATTTCGTTAGCATTCGATGAACTATGACAGTTTTAATAGAGCATCTACCGTGACAATGTACAATAGGGTATAATTTGATGAAAAATTGGCTCACTGAACTGCTGTCGTGTGAGACAATGAAACTTTTTAAAAAGTATACTTTTTTATAGAAAACTTTAAAAAAAATTTTTGACTGACATTCGACGAACAAAATGTAATTACATTTTTTTAGTCGATGGACAAGCTTTTTTTACATTTTCGCAATGAGGTTCTTCTCGCCGGAGAAGAAACGATGACAAAAACTCTACAATTAACTACTTTTTTATTCCTTCTTTTTACAAATCAGTAATGTATATAAAATAACTATAGATTTTTCTCATGATGGTTACAATCAATCCTGTCACCCCGTTTCAGCTTGACGTTGAGTTCTGGGACACCTGTACATACAAAGGGTGGTCTTATCGTTAACAGCGATTTGTTCTGGAAAAATGTTTCATAGTACAAGTATTTGATTAGGTCTAGAAAAATTTAAATTCTATGTGATCTTTTTACAACCTACAGCAGGTCAGCATATTGCTGAGCCATTGCCTTTTGCTGGAAAATTGTAATTTTTGATTGTTCGTTACATATTTCAATTTCTAAGATTTTCTTTGTGTACAAATATAACAAAAGCACCACCATGCTTAACTTGAAATGACACCATTAATCATAGCATTTGTGAAATTGGAGCGCTGACAACGCTTTACGTCAGCAGTTGCCGCTTGAAGCGTTAATCACTTCAGACGCACCAGACAAATGTATGAGGAATTAACGTGACACGCTTGTAATTAATTGAAATGTTTTGAGAATACATTCCACTTACGCTGAGGTAAACAACCCGCTTAATTAAACGCAATAACCGCTTATATAATGGAAATCATATATTAGCTGTTTAACAACAGCCCTTATATGTATATAAGAATGGATACATACCAAACGTTCTTTTTTTACCATATATGTATGTATGTATGTTCTTCTACTAGATATGGGAGTCACCCTATTTTTCTAGGTAAGGACAGTATCTGTTCACGCTTGTTACTAGCAGAAGATAAGCGACAACATTCGCTACTGATGCCAATGGCATCGTCAATCGCTATATTTATTTTTTGATCATAATTCCTTAATGAAACGTAAAATACGCCAAGCAAAAGCCAGTTTATTTTGCCTAGAAACTTTTCAATAGACCACGTGGGGATTTGCAATTCGGTACATCATTGGGTTAGTATGCAAGGCGTGGGTGCCGCCAGTTCACCCACGTCTTGCCATTTCTGGACTCCGCGAACAGCTTTCTTTCAACTGAAGCCGGTTATACAGGAACCTTTTTTACCAACAGTACGTAATGAAAGACTTTTCTATACCCACATATCCGATATAATGAAACATTCAAAATTTTAAATATAATATTTTGCGTTACAAGTTATTTTAGCGTTACAGATGGGATGAATAAAAGACGACTAGTAAAATAAAATTTACGTTGCGGATGTGGATGGAAGGGTCGGTAGGGGAAGACTAAGGAGAACATACCTTGACCAAATTGTCAAAGTTCTTAAGAAAGGCCAGATCAAAAGTACCCTTAACCAGTGAGCTTGTATGAGGATGAAGCAAAGAAAGTGTACCGATATCGTCGAAGATAGAAATCTATAGTCTATGCTTACCCCTACGGCGTGATGATATGTATGTATTTTGCTTTACAAATGCGGGAGAGGTTGTACATCTTTTAACAGAGTAAAGATAATGTCGTGTTAGCGAGGGTACCTTTCTTTTAAATAAAAGAAAAGTAAAATATTTATTTATTCTTTCAATAAACACTTGTCACATTTTAATTTATATCAAATTTGGCTAAAGTTAATAACCAACTTGAAATAAATTAACTTCTGACTAAAGGCTGGAGTATTTTGTTTTCCAATTAATAAGCAAGTAAAATTAGAAATAAGTCCCTCAACGTTGTCTGCTAATAATGTGGACAGTCAGAATTTTTACTTAGTTAAGATCCGCGACAAGCAAATGAATTTTTACTTAGCTTAAATCCGCGACAGCATTTGCTTGTCGCGGATCTTAGCTAAGTAAAAGTTCTGACTTTCCACATAGTAATGGATTTCCGCAAAGTTATGCCGTACTCCATTAATAAATAGTCTTCTAATAAATCAATACGTAGCTCCAAAAGTAAGGTACAATTCTAAAATTAGTACATGAAAAATAGTAATTCTAATAGAAATTTATTTTTACAATTATACAGTAAAGAAAAGTTGTACAGTTTTTCTAATAAATGTCAATCAACATGTCCAAAATTTATAGAAAATTGTGATTAAGAACTTATTAAGGCAGTGAAAACGTTTTTAATTAGCGTACCTACGCATATTTCGTTACACTATCCGGCTTGAAGGACCAAGTGAAAGGCTGATCACCCACATAACTCAAATTGCTCACGTGAATTTATACGTTTGGATATAACTCACTGAGTCTAAATTAGTTTGACTGTCTTCTACTAACTAGAGCTGGTATCAATCATTGTAACAGTGAGAGCTATGTGGGAGGACAATCTGTTACACAAATTGCACTCGATCTCACCACGAAGTGCCGATCCGTCCAACCGTTGTTGGGGCCAATGTTCTAGTTAAATTGGGATTGGATATCAACTAACAGTATTACTAAATAGAGCTCTTTGTGTCAACATGGTATGACTAAGCCCGCAAAAAATCTTACAATTACTTTTAAATTCAAACGAATGTAAATTTAATGTCGAACGCCCCAAAGCTAACTGGAGCGAAGATTCGCATCGGGCGGTTAGAAGAAACTGGGTGAAGATTGGACTAGTTGGTGCACCGTTGGGGAAACCTATGATGAGCAATAGTGTCGCAAAAGCTCTATGAATGATGATACGTGTTGATATTCTACTTTACCCATATCAATAGCATTAATAGCAAACCTTTCGAATTTTATATTGATTTTCACGATTTTACTACTTAAATAAAATGACGGTGGTGTTTTAAATTTATTGACAAAACAATTTATATGAAGAAACTATAACTGCTTATCCAAAATATATATCTTGATAAAAGTCGAAGAAATTTTATAAATAAATTGCAACTAAATCGATTAGAGATTAAAAGTATCTTTACACTCATTATTCAATATATAGCTAACATGTCATTATTTTCGGTCCAAGGTTAGTTTCTTTAATTCTCTATACATATCCACTCTTCCTTCTTTGTCTTCATCTTTCTTTTCTCCCTAAACTTTTCTATATGATTTAAAAATAAAATTTTCTTGATGAACAACTTAACACTAGATATACCAGACCAGTCAAAATGACTGTTTTCGGTATTTCAATTTAAAATTTCTACTACGTGTAATATTTTTTTTTCGTAATGATATCATGACTTTTCTAGTTATAACTAAAGAATTAATTTTAAAAAATTTATATTACTGTATATATGTTGTTAGTAAAAATAATTTGCGTTTTTGACTGGTATATCTAGTGTTATCGCTGGTATATCTAGTGTTAATCATACTTTCTATTTTATTCTCAATATGCCCTAAGATTTAGCGTTTCTGCTAAATCGAGCAGGTACGATATTTAAAATCAATCTAAAATATTGCTATAGCGAGAAACACTAACCGAGAAAATACAATAATTTCCTATCAACAAGTTCACTCCGTGGATTAGTACCCCGAGAAATTGCTGGAGGCGAGAGCAAATCAGATTTGAAACGACGATTTGGTCCCGTCTATTCAATTCATTAAGACTTGAGCGCGTAAAATAAGACTCGATTCAAAGTCCAAGGGGATACGGAGCTTTTTAATCAAAGCTAATGGCAGTTCTCAAGTTTCGGATGCTGCGATAACTTGGAGACATTGAAAGGGAGGGGGGTTTGTGTTTACTTATTTTACTGGTGGATATGTCAATTTTGTTAACAAGTCGCTAGACTATAACACAATGAATTGCTAGACTTTGATAGTGGTAGAGCCACGCTTTGTCAAGAATGGCATAATATTATATTTATCTGTAGCATGAATGGGCCGGCTCGCCCGGGGAAGTACCACACTTCCGCAGAAGGCCGGCGCCTGAGTGGTAGCTTAGCTACCGCACTTAGTACGGTGAGCGGCTGAGTTCCGGAGGCCCAACACCCTCCCCCTCCCATAATGACACTTTCCTTAAAGGCCGGCAACGCCTTCGCACTGCCAAATTGCACTGCGGATGTTTATGGGCGGCGTTGATTGCTCTCCATCAGGTTATATGCCTGCTCCTTTGACTACCTATCCCATAAAAATAAAATAAAAAACCTTCTAAACATAAGCCTACACATTTCGCGAAGGCCAACAACGCTTCTGGAATACCTCCGGTGTTGCAAATGTCGACAGGCGGCGATGCCAGTGGCTTCCATCAGATGCTTATTATGCTTGTTCGTTTGCCTTCTTATCCCATAAAAAAAGATAATCATCGTCAATTGACTACGGCAGTCTCTATTGGAATTAGATCTCAGAAAGATATCTGCTATCTCTCTGAGGTCTATTTCCAACAGACATTGCGTATTTATTAAACAAGACTTTTTTTTTAAATAAAGAAATATCCATCAAGTTTCATTCGCTCGCAAACACATAAATACCCTTTCATTTCTGCTGATAATACCCTTTGTCGTTTACAGAAGGTACAATGGTCAATGTTTGCCTTCATCGGGCCCGTTCGGATGCCTGCCATTGTGATGCTAATGTGTTCATCACCCAAATAAGGGTAGGAGCTAGGTTTATTTCCGTGCACGTCGGCCTTTTCATAAACGCGAGTAAATAGTATTGAATTTGCACGCGACCTTGCCATAAACCTAACCTTAATATATAATCGTTATTTTAAACGATAATTGGGTTCAATGACTTTTTCGTGTGTGGTGCGTTGTTTTAAATAGGGATGGATACGATATCGATATATCGATACATTTAGAATTTCGTAATATATATATAGATAATTCGTATGTTAACGCGAAACTATCACTTTAGGACAAATATATACATGGTCTACAGGTTTTTACATGTTAGAAAAGCGTGGTGTGTTATTGTCCATTTCTCTAGTAATGGGAAGGCCCTTAGTCGAGCACTAGGTTATATCAACGCACAAAAGAGACAGGGTAGGCTAAGATCACAGTATGATATAACTGCTACGATCTCGGCATACTTTCTTTGCTTCATCCACACTTCTCTCTTTATACTATGGCCTTTCTTAAGAACTTCGGCAATTTCGTCAAGGTATGTTCTTCCGTTATCGAATCTTCCATCCACATCCGCAACGTAAATTTGTTTTATCAATCTTATTTCATCCATCCTCCGTATCCAGTAAATGGCACACATTTCAAAAGAAAATTATTGCACATTCGAATCCGAAAAAAATACTGCGTCGCGTGGTATAAATGTCACAGCTCAACGACCAATAGAAAATGTTGTACAGCATTATAAACTGACTGTTATTGAGTGATCGCATACAATAACTTCAGAAATCTTAAAAGTTTACTACCTTTTACCATTTTTGCGTCGATATGGTCTACAAGTATTCATCCCGAGTCGGAGTGCAGCGCCTATACACCTTGGATAAGCGTGCTGGGTTAATGTTCAATCTTCCATAAATGAACAGGGTCTACGTTTATTTTAGTGGTATAGCCACGCTGCAGACGAATACTTTGTCAAAAATGGCAAATTATTTGTCTGTAGCATGAATGAGCCGGCTCGCCCGGGGAAGTACCACACTCCCGCAATAAACCGGCGTCTGAGTGGTAGCTTAGCAACTGCGCTTCGTACGGTGAGCGGTCTGAGTTCCGGAGGCCTAACACCCTCCCCTTCCCACTCCCCCTCCGATTCCCACTCCCACTCCCATAATTTCACTTTCCTTTAAGGTCGTCAACACTTCCGCACTGCCTATGGCGTTGCGGATGTCTATGGGCGGCGTTGGTTGCTTTCCGTCAGGTGACACGCCTGCTCGTTTGCCTTCGTATGCCATAAAAAAAACGTCCAACTGTAGGACATTAAAGACTGTAAAAGAAATATGATGATAGGAACTGAATCTCCGGTCTATCGAGTGCCCATAAAAATGTATCCGTTTTTTTTCCAAGCAAATAAACTAAGTTCACGGCTTCAACCGAAGCTATTAAGAGGCGAGAGAAATTGTATTAGCCAGTTCCGATGTTTGAATCTACTTGGAACACCTTCGAAGCAATTGCTAAGGGCCGGAAGGGTTGTCAACCTTTACTGACTACAAATAATGTTTTCCTAGCCGATTCGCTAGTGGCGACATCTAAGAATGGTTAGGCGAATAATTTTTTTTTCTAGTCTTAAATGTGCATTTAGTAAAAACTTGGATATCACACAGCCCATATTTGTCTCACTGCTGAGCAAGGGCCTCTCCATTTGTGAAGGAACGGACGTTACTCATCACACTTGTCCTATGCGGATTGGCGGGGTTACCAGACTCGGAATAAGTATTTGTAGGCTATACATATATTTATTCCGATGCGGGGATCGAACTCGCTACCGTTAACTCCGTGGGTGGGGGGCGTATACTCCGGGTATATGTGTTTATTCCGAGTCCAGATGTCCCGTCAATCTACCTTGGACAAGTGTCGTGGTGGAAAAGGTTAATATCTTTTCCTCTAGAAATGGAAAAGCACAATTCCCAGCAGGGGGACATATGTGGGCTGTATAAAAAGATAAATAGATAGATATACTCCTTATTGTTTCCAAAAAAATATCGCTAATAGCGATTTCTTTCAGACAACCGTAAGATGGACACAATGTTAATAAGATAATTTGTGATTGGTTGGAGATACATTATCGTTATGATGAGAGAAACAAAAAGAAAAAAATATTAATAAACAAATATAATAGTTATCGAATCAATTATAAAGCAATGTTTAGTTATATCATATTGAAAAAAATAAATAAGGAAGGGTTTAATCCAAAGGGTTAAAAGGCGGACATAAAAAGGCGGCTCTTACGTGTTTTTGTTGCATTTCGTTACCTCACATAACGTAACGCATATTTGGTTTTTATAAAGGCATACGGACAGTCAAAAGTTTTACTTAGCTAAGATCCGCGACAAGCAAAACAATAACAGAAAATTAACAATGTGTGTTTTTCCGTTGGGTTAAGTGGATTTATTTCGAACTTAAACCAAAAACTTACCGAAAATCGGCCACCAACTCTCCACCCACCAACCACTATACACAACACCAAACACACATTATCACTTTTCCATCTTGTAAACGACACGTGTTTCGCCCCAACACGAGGCATCTTCAGGTATAGTAGACTCTACGGAAGACAACCGAAAAGTGATAACGTGAAACTTTTCGGTTGTCTTCCGTATAGTCCATCCGTCTGTCCATATAGTGGTGGATTTCCGCAAAGTAACGCCTGACTCCATTAATAATTTTATAAAGGTTCTTTAGCTATTTAAAATTTCCCTTTTTATCCCTATTTAAAATTTCCCATTAACTCTTCCTGTCACCCCACTCAGCCGAAAAATTCCTCGTTCGCAAAGGGCTTGAAGGACAAGTGTTGATTGGCGCAGCCCTACGCTATTTGTGTTTTTAATCAACGCCGAACGGAAAGTGGATTTTCTTACTGTTAGTCCAATAAACTTTAAAAGCCCTTGCTCTTATTATAAATTAAAGTAAAAACTTTAAGGTGTTTCTTCTCATTTTTTTTGTAATTTTTAAGTATGTCAACTCTACCACCGTACCTTTATATAAGATAGGAAGGCAAAGGAGCAGGCGCGTCACCTAATGGAAAGCAACCAACGCCGCCTATAGACATCCGCAGTGCCATAGGCAGTGGCAGAAGCGTTGCTGACCTTTAAGGAGAGGGGATGGCCTTCGGAACTCAACCGCTCACCGGACGAAGCGCGGTAGCTAAACTACCACTAAGACGCTGGTTTCCTGCGGGAGTGTGGTCCTTCCCCGGGCCTATCATTCTACAGACAAATGATATGCCATTCTTGACAAAGTATTCGTTTGCTACGTGGGACCATCACTTCTATTCTATAAGTATATATTATATAAATTGAAAGCTATAGAATTACTTTTTTTAATTTCACATTTTCATTGGCAAGCGTGGTGAGTTAAAGTACATTCCTTAGAAATCGAGACGCCCTGGTCCTAACAGTAGAGCTGGGCACGTAATACGGATGGACGAGGCTAGAATACCCAAACGCCTACTCGACGGCAAACCAGATGGTCGTACTGAACCAGGCTAATCCCAACTGCGGCTGTAATGCCTTGATGATGATAAAGAAAAATAATCTATAAATATGTATATAACAGACCAGGATACCGAATAAACCACTTATTTTCCGGAAGCAACCCATGGCTAATGTAACAATTGTCCATTTAGGTTCCAGGCCATTAGTCATGAACACTGGGCGCTAGACGCGAACGAAATAATGGGACAGTTTTCCTGCATCAATTGTATAGAAAGTGGCGTATAATAAACAACAATTGATTCCAGCTCGAGCGAAGCATATTGTGTATTGTTTAAAAAAAAAAGCTTTAAAAATATCCACTATACATATATTTGACGTCTCCTGATTTACTTCGAAGAGTAAAATGCGTATATACATATAACTGACACATACACAACATATAAGTGCTGCGTGCTAAATGAACAAAATCCGATAGTACACACAAAGAGATAATCGCATTGGCTTCCCGCGCGGTTTTTACTCAGCTAACAAGAATTGACACAATTCACAAATGTATAAATATACTAGCGAGCCTAGGACTTCATTATGCTCTGAAAAAAAAAACCCAGAATGCGATCTCAGGGCCGCCTACCGGGTTGAATTGTAAATTTAAATCATTCAGAGACCCAATCGAACACAGTACAGTTCTAAAATGAATACAACCTAATGAATTTCGCGGGTTTGATTCCTGTAATACGTCTTGGACTAGTCCAGTGGGTAATGTCCATTCCTATACAAACGGGAAGGCACCATGTCTTGCATTGAGATATATATGGGTTATTATAAAAAATGACAGAATTCAACATTATCATAATACTATCTCTTATTTAGCGCAAAATAATTATACACATACCAAGACAAAGTGGACATACTACGTAAGTTAACCGTTTTTATTTCATAAAAGGCTCCTCCATTCCGCATTTAAAAATTCAAATATAGAACGCCTTTGAGAATAGGGCCGGCACACGGCCAGTAATTTACGGTTGTTAAGAACAAAGTAAAAAAAATGTATCGTAACTCCTTTTAAAATATGTTTTATAATTTGTAACTATCGCGTTGTTTTCTACGATCGAACTAAATAATCTCTTCTTAATACGAAGCTATTGGGTTCGATTGCATATCGGGGTAAATATTTGTTTAGCCTAAAGTTTCGATTCCAAGTCTCGATGTCTGTCCTTGCCGTTTGTGTATTTATATTGTACCTACGACACAGGAAATCAATTGTTTCAACCCTTTCAGTGTGATTATACTTCGTAAATATAAATGAAGCAATGAGTTCAACCCTGGCTCAGTCGTCCGTTCATGAGTCACCGTCGACCGCTATCGTCCCCGCGAGCAACGGTCGCTCCGTTCGAAGCGAGACACCGCCTCCGCAAAAACAAACTTTCTTATTGTCCTCGCTGAACAACTGGAACTTGTTTTAACCGTCGCATGATGAGTAATAAACAACGAATATGACTGATACAAATGCCTTTGTTTTAATATCTCTCCTTCGAACAAAGCGGTGACTAGATAAACCCACACGTCACGAATTCATCGCCTACCTACATAATATTATATATACGTACACAATAAACAAAAAGCCAATGGCCGACAACGACTATACGATGTCTACGAACAGTGTTAACTGCTTTCCATCAGGCGACTCGTTTGCCTTGCTATCTCATGAAAAAAAAACAAAGCATTTCGTTTTTTCTTCGTTACTGGCAATTAATTTTTTTGCCAGTATCTTAAGTCATCGTGATTATGATGACTTGTGATACTTTCAACCATTTTACTGGCAAAAAAACCATTGTTTTAAAAACTCAGCTTCCAATAAAACGTTGACTAGATAAAGCCATCATGCATGACGAATTTATCACATACCTGCATGTTATATATATGTATAACAAACAAAAAGTCAAAGGCCAGCAATGCTGCTGTTACAGATGGCTATGGTGTTATATGACATTGGCACCTTCAAAAAACAAGCCTACACATACCTAAAAGGCCGATTATGAACGGCGTTGTTTGCTTTCCATCAGGCGACACGCCTGCTTGTTTGCCCTCCTATCCCATAAAAAAATCTACAAGCGGCATTGACTTCTTTCCATCAGGCTATTAGTTTGTCTTACTCACATAGAAAAACAAAGCATTTCGGTTTTTACCTTTTTTATTTATTACTGGCATTTTTTTTCCAGTATCATAAATCATCGTGATTATGATGACTTAAGATACTTGTAAACCATTTTACTGGCAAAAAATACCATTGTTTTAAAAACTCAAAATTCTTCAAATAAAACGTTGACTAGATAAAGCCATGCGTGACGAATTCATCGCAAATATTATGAACATATCAAACACAAAGCACCTTATATAGATGTCTATTTTTTTTGTTGTTTTTCTGGCAATGTTAAAGCCTTAAATGTTGTATAGAGTATATTTTATATTTCATGTTCGTTTTACTATAGTTTGCTATGGATTTATGGATTCAACTTTAAAAGAGACTATACGCGCAGAAATTACTCTTTTCAATTCTTCATTCTACACAACATTGAATATAATGAACGACAGCTAAGTTCAGCAGTTAGAATACTTGCCTTGTAAGACAAGTGTGACTGGATTTAAATACCGGTCAAAATAAATTTTTTTAAGGACAATTTATCGCCAAACGTTAACACCAATGTAAACACGGGTTAATCTTTACAAATAGGATCATATCACGTGGTGATAGTTACTGATTTTACTACTGATTTTAATGATGATGAAAAAACACGATTCGCTGGCGTTATGCATAAGTTTAATTAAACAGTAACTACATTTTATGGTACTTAAATTACGCGCCTAACTTAAAAAACAAAGTATTATTCAATAATTATTATAGCCCTCTCTAACTACCCTAAAATTTATTTTATGAGCCTTGTTCAAAATTAATCCTTGTACACAAAATCCATTTATAAAAAATTCCTGAAAGTATCGTTTGCGAAAAGCTTAAATTTTAAAATTATTTTTTTTAAAACATATATATAATAATATAATCAAACAAAAAATTGTATAATGTATAAAAGCTGTATTGAATATCTTGTTTAAAATATATTGAAGTTTCTTTATACTTGTTACTCGATTTTAAAATTATATGTAAAAAATTTAGACAATTCGGGTTATAGACAACACAAGAGCACATAATAAAAAATTATGACATTTTTATAGTCTATATCTTTGAAATAAACATCTACACATAAAGCCCGCGTAAAATAAAATGTTTAACATAAATAATAAAGGATATATCGGCTAAACATTCAAAACTGACTAATAAATAACTAATAATGTTTTAATCAACACTGAAATGGATAAGATTACAGCTGAATTGTATTTGTTTTGGTTGTACTAAATAGTGAAGCGGAACAAAATTTTTGTACGATTCAAAAATATCATCACGGCCGATTGATATTTTGAAACAGCATCCTATATTTATTTAAAGAAAACATAAAATATTATAATAACATATTTATGTGACACAAAAAAGGAGAAAAGAAAATATTTTACTTACATTTGGTTTCAACTTCCATGGCTTGGACTGTATACAAAGAACAGGAATTTTAAAACTGAAGTTATTTACGTCCGCTTAAGGCAGATGTCCAGCGAATTCTATAACGATATTAAAGTAGCAAGGACTTTTTAACTTTTCAACTCCTGAGCACCGTTAAAACAGTTACAAATCGAATTTAAATAAACCGACGGAACAAAGAATACACTGCTCAAAGTTCGTTAATTAGAAAATGTTTTCATGAATGAATGACTGAAGTGAAGTATCTCTTCTTGTTTGACATAACGGTAGAATGCGACGCTGTGATTGGCTCAAATCAAAAACATCGTTTATTGTTCGAGAAATCGACCAGTGATCTAGGAAGGTGCGTTCAAAACCAGCAATTTTTATTTAAACGAATAATACCTAATCTTAATAATAAAAATTTTATGGATATTTCTATATGTCTAGATCAGTCAGTCACCAATCATTATATTTTCAATTCAAGACGTTCCGAGTAAATTTAAAGTATTCAATTTTAAAAAAAAATAATAGTTCTATAGTGATATAATGAAATATATTTTTATATTAATCATACATACAACTCATGTCTCTGTATAGTCCATAGTCAGCCACTTTAATTAATGCTTTAATCCATTGATCATCGCATATATCAAGCTGTTTCATTATATCGCGCCAATATAGATTTTTTAGTTCGCTTATATCATTTAATTGAAGTAAAAATAAACCAGGTCATTTAAATAAAAATGGAGTATAATAGATTATTATATTTATTAATAAATAATAATTGTTTTCAAGTATACAAGTTTAACAATTACAGTATTGTAATAATAATTCCTCTAAAATTCCATTTGAATATAAGAAGATACATCTTATTAAGAATCTACTTTATACTTCTTTGACACAATTTCCACGAATAATTCCTTTTTTCCAGTTATAAAAATAAATAGAAAAATTAATTAAACAGCTCAAGTGCGTGTCCAGTAACATGAGAGATATGAGTAGTCTAGTTAAAACTGCAAATTATAAAAAATATACTTTCAAACATTTCTTTTGTAATTTTCATTTTAGGTCCAATTAAAAAAAATTGCACACAAATTGCAAACATCAAGTTATTTTTCCTACAACTTCAGTTCATTATTTTTCCAAACTACTCATATATTTTGTTACCATTAAAAAGCCTTATGCATGCCGTCTTAAAATAGAACGGCAATAACCTTTCTTGTTTACGTATGGGGACTAATATCGTTAAACCTAAAAATGGTCCTCAACAAAAAACATTGCCAAAAGAAAATCAGTTGAAATTAAGGTCAATCAGTTGAAATTAACTTAAGTTATATGGTATTTTAAGATCTAAAATAAATTAATAAAATATTTCTAACCTACTTATATTATTCCTTTTATAAACCATAACTTGACCACAAATATGTCACAAATAAACGAATATATAAAATATACTATGTCACAGTCACTGATATTTCTACGATAAAATAATCACATAGGAATATACAACATACTATAACTAACTAATTATAATTTATAACGTTATATGTACCCAGTAGTATATCTTGTCAGTCAAGCTTTTAAAATATAATATTGGCCATTATCATCTAGCTTTGGCTTTGTAAAGTAATGTCTTTGTCATTCATAAACGTAAAATGTAAAATTTCACGACCGGGTACAGCTCCTACCATAGGCAGGCATAGATCCAGGAAGGGACAATTTTATAATTTTAAAATCGAAATATAATTTTATAATGAAAATCAACATAAATATCATCCATTGAACTATTGATTTAAACCATTTCCTAGCCCAAACATTAGCTTAGTTGAAACAAGAATTCTAACAATATTAAAAACATTGCGAAATAAGCATAGTTGTACATAAATAAATAGACGTAAATTGCTGCCCCCTTCAGTGAAATCCTGTATCCGCGCCCGAGTATAGGTGGTTATGTTAAAAATAAATGAATATAACTATCGCATTAAAGTACCAATGTATATATTAATGTAATAAATAAATCGATTCGTTTGCCCAAATATTCGTTGAATTTACATTGTATAAATAACTAAATTAACTTATAACAACTTAAATACGATAAAACATTACGAACTATGTTCTTTTTTTTTAATGTTATGATTATAATAAAATATTTTAAAATGTCATATACAGTTATGTTTAAAACATTTGTAAGATGCATATTGATCAACAATATATCAATGATTTGAACAATCTGGTTCATACATTGTACACTAGATGGCGTAAAGTAATAAATATGTAGATCGCATACATATAGCACAATTTCTATATATTCCACTACAATATATTATTTTTGTCATGTGATTTAAGTATGTGTACATATTCAAAACATTGAAAATGGCAATGAGTATTATTAAGACTTATAAGATATAAATATTAAACTACATTTATCTAGTAAAAATTAAGTCACTATGATCATTCATCAAGAAATGGTAAACAAATTGCGCTTTCTTCTTATCAATGACTTGCTTGTTTATTCGAGACTGAGGTTCCTGCACCAAATTTGGATTGTCCCTTAGAAAAATTGCACCGAATAATGTGGACAATGTTTTTGCATCCAATCCGTTCTCCTCACTATGATGAAGGGCTTCTTGTAAAAATTCACATAAATATAGAAAAACATTCTTTCTGAATTCTGGCAATTCCATTACAATTTGTTTGCACTGCAAGTAATTAGTGCATGCCCTCAGACATACGGGGTGAAGATTATATGGAATGATCGGATCTGCAGTACTCTCTAACAACAGAAGTAATGCCTCTGCAACTGAATGAATACTGCCCGGTATTGGATCTATTGACCCACTATCCAACCAGTCTCTGATTTGTAATACCTCTGAATGTAAACCAGGCTGCTCAAACAAATTCGGCTCTTTTAGTCCATGTAAATATATGTGATCTACTAAAAACCATACTTCCTTTGGTATTGAATATGTGGAATGATTTGAAACACATTGATCTCTTTTGCTTTCCAGCTCTATCAATTTCCCTAGGGGCACTTCTCTGATTGGCATATTTAAATTTACAAGGACCTCTATAGAGCATCCAAAGCAGCTTCTTTGATATATGCCATTTACAGTTATAAAGATATCTTTGCCACCATATAAATGCAAAACAAGTATGTCATACAGCTTGTCTATTCCAGCATTCATTTTACAAGCCGAAGTTTTATTAATGAGAACTTTAAGCTGAATTTCACATGACTCATCAGCACAAATACATTTCTTGTATGGCTCAACAATGAGCCATTCTTTGCAAAAGCTTGCTTCATCTAGTTTTTTTATAAATTCAAATTCCACTGGTAGCTTGCCAGTGTTAGTTATTGTGATAGTTCGTACTTGCAATTCCAAATATCTTACAGTACCGAAATCAATTTCGGTAATATCAACTTTCACTTGTGGAATTAATTCATTTTCTAATTTATCCAGTTGTTTAATAACATCTTCATATATCTTTCTATATTTTTCTTCATCTATTATTTTAATTTCTGAATGGAAGAGAGCCGAAACTGGTTTATGGTCACTGATGTTTAAAGCTGGGTGGCTTCTGTAGGCCAACTGTGTAATGTTTTCACCCTTCCAAAAAATTCGGTCACACCATGCTGGAGCCCTATTCTTTTCACTTGAATCCCAATTATCAGTCCCTGTATCATATTTGTAAGTTGGTTTAAATGTGATGGGTCCTTCTGTGTAACCAGCGAAAACATTGTTTAGTTGGTGCTGTTGCTTCAGCTGGTCCCATTCTAAAACAGGGCCAAAATTGTCTTCACTCACCATTTTCTTCACACTTTGTGGATCCAATTCAGTGATACGATAATTGAGATCACCCAACCAATATATCTGATCATGGTCTTTTATTAGTTTTGGTTGTTGATTTAGTTGAACAAATCTAGTGCGGTTACAAATGTCTCTAAAATCTTGATTTCTTCTTTCAAATTCCTCAACATGTGCAGCCAAATGTGAGTTGACAAAGCAAAATGAAGTATTGTGTAGGTCAAATCTTATAGAAACACCACCCTTATTCCCCATTTTACCCATGATTCCCGTTCCTACTGTATCACAAACAACATTACGGACATGAGCCATATGTTTCTCTTTGATTAAAATTATAAGCATCATTCCCACAAGCCTCACAATCTCCACTTTAACATATTTGGCTCTCAGATCCACATAGTTTCTAACAGCATTGGACCACTCGTCTTCTCTCAGAGTTTGGTCAAAGAGAAATGTTTCCTTAGACAAATCTAACTCTTGAAACCCAACAGCATATATGTCTGGTGGTTCTTTATCAACACTCAACCAGCCTTTGAGAGAAATTACAGGTGATTTATCATTTACATTCCATGTACCACAGAAAATTGTGATTCTTTTTGTGTATGTATAGTCATGCTCTTTATCACTCATCTTTCTTTTTATGAGGCTTTCTCTTATGGCTACCGGAGCTGACATCTGTGTATGGGCCACTCCACTTCTAGGTAAGACTGACATAGTCTGAGAAATGATGTCATCTTCCTTTTGCCCATTATATTTTTTAAGCCACACAAATTCTGGTTGTGTTGGTAGTTTATTAACGGCTTCAATACCACGGAATAAGTCATCTACAAAGTTGTCAACTCGTGTGGTCATTTGTATTTCAAATTTAAACTTATTATTACGTGACTGGAGGTTCAGGTACAATATTGCTTCGGGGTCAGTAGGTTTGTTGTCGATTTCACATTTAAAACTATTGTCGATTGGAAGTACTATTTCCACTGATAGATCAGTGAAAGATTTAGGTGGGTAGGATGAGGTGTATAAGCAAAAAACAGCTTTTTCGTCTCCATACTCAACGATTGCGAGGAGTCTGTCTTTCTTTACCCAGTCAGGGCGCAGAACCTTTGCGTCACATAATAATGCTGTAACGCGTTCACTAGACAAAAACTTCTCCTGCACCACCGATAATATCTCCTCGTGGTTCATTTTGTTTCTTAATAATTAAATGAAAACACTCTGACATCATTTACATTCCAATTCAGTTCAATTATCTATAAATATTTTCTATAAATATTTCTGACATTGACTTTGACATTTATGTATATACATAATAAAAATTATTATGTTCAGAAACATAGATCTGTTAATTTATGAAAAATATATGAAGAAAGTTCGGGAATGACAAATAAACTGGTCGCCCAATAGTATGTAATCATTCCTACCTATGGACAAAAAACGTCATGGGATTGTATTTCACAAAATGTACAAGATGATAACAAATGTGAAATCGGTTACACTAGCATTATAATAAGAAGGAAAAACTAAAAACTAAGATGACTTTTTATTTAATTATATAACGTTATTATTTGTTTATTTTATTGTGGTGTGGAGTCCGATGATAGAACTGTGCGGGTGGTAGGAGATTAAACAACTCTTCAGAACATTCGCCGTAATAAATTCAATATGGTACATAGACAGTTTCTACATACTGATAATGGATAGAGCCTATTCAACATTCTAAGGCCAACGATGATTTGATTTTATTACTACTAAATACTGACTTAATATTTGCTTTTACTTTTTCTGCTTAGTGGCGAAGTTATGGCTCTTGGAATACATAGTCACGTGTTTAACTCTTGCATCCGTATAAGTATATATAAGGCCAACATATATTTAATCCGAGTTTAGATGACCTGCAAATCCCCAATGCGGATGAGGGAAAAATGTAGGTAAATGTTTACTCCCCCATAAATCAGAAGGTCTTGTGCTCAATATTGGGAAGTATAAGCTATAAAAAAGTACACGTTTTCTAACAAAGATAAAGACTAGGCAAATCTCAATAATAAAATAAAATGTAATTATTAGGAGTTACGATGTTTTGTACTAGCAGCCCGTTATCTGTCATTTTTGACTTTTGTCATGTTGGAACCAAGAGTATTTGTCAATTGTTTAGTTCCTAGTCGCATTGTTTAAAATATTTCTTTTAATATTTTATGTATTTATTGTCTAAAAAGACAAATGTGGCATTATTCGGGTCCTAGTTAGTAATATTCTGAATCCACATTGCGTGTGTAAGAAATCTAATAGATGTTATAATTCAAGATGTCTAGAAACAGAGGTGATGGGCTGCTCGCAAAGGTTGATTTTCCACTTTACACCCTTGAGACACTTACGAATCGCCACGTTCTTGTAGCAGGAGGTGGTGGTGCGTCTAACACAGGTGTCGCGAATGGATTTGTAAGTATTCACTCTTATGTTTTGTAAAAAACATGAGTTGTGTTGACATTAAAAATAATACGTGTCATATAGGAAAATTTTTCACTGCCTTTGATGCATTTGTTATTTTTTTATATTTAACATATCAACTAAATCATACAAATGTGTTTTTAGGAAATATTTGAAATATCCCACAATGGGAATAGATTTGTTGCCGAAGAGGTGATGCGCCATGAAACGGGCCCGAACGTGGTCATGAACTGTTGTGTTCGTAACGCCCAGGGTCGAACGTATCTCTGTGCTGGACAGGAGAGCCATTGCCAGCTATATTGGGTCAATGTGAGAATGGTTGATGCTGCAGAAATGCGTCGGGGCAGTTTCCGGGCTGAAAATGGGTTGGTACGCCGACGCCGCCGCACTGTGTCCGAAAATGACAATATATCAAAGAAAGACAGCAACAGTAACACTACTGAGAAGAGAATATCATTTGAAATAAGACCTAGCGATAGTGTTCAGACTGATTTTAGGTAATTAACACTTTTGCTATTTACAATTAAGCAGTATATTAGTGTTGTTTAAGATAAAGCTGATAGCAAAGCAAAGGCTATGTTTAAATTTTCATTTTCTCTCATTGACAAGTTTGTTATTAGAAAAAAAACTCACATGAAGTCCATTGAAAGCATCATATTTTTTTTTCTAAAAAAACTAATCTGCTTAAGTTAATAAATAATATGGGTTGTCAGGTGAAGTGGCTATCTGTAAGGCAGCTGGTAGTAACTGAATGTAATTATATTGTAAAGCCAAATATTGTAAAGCTTGGAAGTGTAATTTAGGCAGACTTGTCTCTGGAAGTGGACAATCACAAATTGTATCAATTTGAAAGCAGTATTTAAAAGTATAGGGCGATAAGAACCTTATGTTCATTGAGTTGTTGCTTACAAAGTAATAAAATATTTTAAGCCTTATAAGTTTCCATGCATTAAATTGTCTTTAGGATTCTACAAGCTCAATAAAAAAAAAAACATTGAAATGATTTAATTTTGCATAAGTGATATTTATTTATCACATAATCTCAGTATGAGCTTGATCCCCTTGACTGCATACAATGTCAGCTTATTAGTATTGTCAATGACCAAGATCTCACTGAACGGCTAGATCCTTTGGAACTGTGGAGGGATATATCATTGGTCAGTATCTTTTATCCTTTATACCATGGCGAGTGCTCTAAGGAATTGTTGAGGATGATGTTGAGTTGCTGGAAATCAGCCCGTCATACCATCTACCATTTACCAATTACGGCTGCTGAGTTCCACTACCGCACAACTCTGGATGAGTGGTGATTCAATAAGGTGCCTTTTTCCAGAAACTTCTTTCCTTAAAGGCGGGCAATGCTTCTGCACTGCCTATAGCACTGTGATTGTCTATGGATGGCTTTGATTGTTTTTCATCAGGTGACATACCTGCTCGTTTGCCTTTCTATCCCATAAATAAAATATATAGAATGAATCTGTTACATATAATTACTATCATATGAAACAAACTTTCAGTGATGATCCACTACAGAGAGTGGTTAGGATTAGCCCTGATGGTAAGCTAATGGCCACTGGAGGTGTTGATGGAAAAGTTCGAGTTTGGAGTTTCCCAAAGATGCAGACACTCTTTCAGTTAGAGGGTCATACTAAAGAGGTAATTTATATTTTATATTATATTTATGATACTCAGTTTACTTGAACTATAGTAAAACAAGAAATAATATGTACTAATGAATAAACATGGGAGGAATCTGGTCCGCCGGACGATTTACTGTGAAGTAAAAGTGAATTAATTGACCATTTTCATTCAGCGTTTAGAAAAACATTACATTCTTGCATAAAATTTAAGCCTATGTGTAGTCTAATAGAATGCTTATTATTTACTTATCTTGTGTTGTATGGAACACCTAAAGGTGAACTTTATTACATACATATCGTCACACCTGATTCCCATAGAGGTAGGCAGAGACCACAGATCTCCTTTAGCTACGATCCCGATACACCTTTCTTGCATACTCCACACTCATCAATCCTTCTTCTTACATCCATCATAGCGAAACGGCACTCCGTTAGTCACTTCTCGCCCTCGTAGGAATCAGGACGTAACGGGTGGCGAACCACCTCGCCGTCATGTTTTTACCATTAGGTTTATTAAAATTCTTTAACAAATTAGGTTTCTTAAAATTACTTCAATCAAAATATAATGGGTTCTTGAATATGTTTTCATGTTCAAAAATTGCGAGGAAGGTACATTTCACTGGGGTTTTGTTTTTATTTCAGCTGGACGATCTCGACTTCAGCCCTTGCAGCAGCCGGCTGGTGAGCATAGCGAAGGACGGTCTTGCACTAGTGTGGTCCACGAGTGGGACACCACGCGAACCGCTGCTCAAAATAACTTGTCAGCCACCCAACGGCACCAAGTACCTGTTTCGACGCTGCAGGTGCGTTTTGTTTTCTCCCAAAAAGCACCAACTAGCCCGATATTTGGCTTCACGCATCCAGTTTATGCTAGCCACCCTACGCAGATCGTCGCACCATTTAGCCGGGGGACGTCCCACACTACGTTTGCCGGGACGCGGTCTCCACTTCAGCACTCGTCTGCTCCAACGATTGTCGGATCTCCGACAAACGTGATTTTATTGCCACTTTAGTTTGCTAATTCAAAAGACTATGTCGGTGACTTTAGTTCTCTGGCGGATTCGTTCACTCCGAATCATATCTACCAGAGAAACTCCGAGCATAGGTCTCTCCTCTGAGCGAGCTCTGAGCTTGTGAAGTATACGGACTGTCAGCGTCCACTAGTCGAAGACTTGTTTACAGGCTCTGAGGTATGGCCGACGAGAAGACCATATTAAATATATATAAAATTTTCTTTTTAACATCGGTTTTTGTGCCTCTATTGAAAAAGGCGCTTCCTCCAACTGTAACCATTTTTTTCTGTCTGTAAGCCACTCTTGTCCATGTGTCCCCTGTTGTAGCCTTTATTTCATCGGCATATCTTATAACTGGTCTTCCATTTCTTTTTATTCTTCTGGGATAATAATTGTTTGTAAACCGCGAACGCGTAGGTTTGGGTTGGTGGAGGAGTCGCCGAAGGAGCTCCGCATGTTCACGATCGCGAACCCCATATCGCGGTCGGGGCGGCAGCGCGGGGTGCTGCAGCAGTGGCGCGAGGGGGCGCTGCACCGCACCGTGAAAGCGACCGAAGCCCTATCGGCGCTGGCGGTTCGCGACGACGGCCGCTTCGTCGGCGTGGGCACCATGTTCAGTGGCTCCGTCGATATATACGTCGCGTTCAGCCTGCAGGTAACCTGGACAAGAACTTGATTAACCCTAAGCAGACCAATGCCGCCATATTGGCGGCATGGCATTTTTCTGAATTATATAAGTAGATCTGTTCTTTATTGTATACCAAAAATAAAGTTGTACAATTATAAATTTTTATGGGATAGGAGGGCAAACGAGCAAGCGTGTCGCCTGATGGAAAGCAATCAACGCCGCCCATGAACAACCGCGACACCGCAGGAGTCGCGGAAACGTTGCCGGCTTTTTAGGTATGTATAGGCTTCTTGTTTGAAGGTTCCAATGTCGTAACGGTTCGGAAAGACCGCCGAGGGCAGCTGGTTCCACAAACTGGTGGTGCGTGGAAAGAAGTTACGAGAGAAACGCACCGTAGTAGATCGCCACTCATCCAGGTGGTGGGGATGAAATTTTTCTTTTTTTTGAAAATTGAATGATATAATTTTATAAATAATCCACACGTCATTACCACAGTGGTTGATTTTGATTTGAGCTACAGATTTTCTGCTCTTACTACAGCATGTTGCTGACGCTACTCTTAGAACTTTATCCATCCATGAAGTGTCCAACGCACACACATACAATCGGGTATATACAGCGTGTTGGCGTGATGCGTGTACGTAGGCAGCTGCGCGCGCATTTACTGTTTAAAGTATGTCTATACTCCGCTTCAGATATACCTTAAGCATTAGCATGTTGCTGACGCGAGCCCATAGATATTTCCCCTATCCAGAGTCGTATAATGCGGTTATAAAAGTTTTCACTTCAAAAATAAAGGGAAAACATGTGTTTCTTTTGTGCGATTTTGAAAAGTATTGCATACCTAAGTACTAACATACCAGGAGAAGATAAGCCTACCAGGAGATATCATTTTCGTTAATTTGAATTAAATAAATTGTAGGTGGAACGAAGTTCAGTGTGTGTTAACCCTTTCCTGCCGGGGTATAGATTTTTAACGAATTTTCCTACTTTAACTGTATTATTTTAATAGGGTAGATAAAAAGAAAAGTATAGATATATATTAGACTTTTATTATACCTAAATTTTTTACGAATACACAGCAATATCATCAATATGTTGATTAGCGATGAATTCAATGGTGCGTTTGTTGTCAGCGCGTGCTGCACGTGGGCAACGCGCACCGCATGTTCGTGACGGGGCTGTCGTTCGTGCCGGTGCGGGGCGGCGGCGGCGGCGGCGGGGGTCCGGCGGTCGCGAGCCGCAGCGAGGCCGCGCTGCTCTCCATCTCCGTCGACAACTGCCTCTACGTGCACAGCCTGCCGTATCCCGGTACGTACGCACGCACGCACGCACTCACACGTACACGTACGTACGCACGCACGCACGTACTCACACGTACACGTACGTATGCACGCACGCACGTACTCACACGTACACGTACGTACGTGCACGCACGCACGTACTCACACGTACACGTACGTATGCACGCACGCACGTACTCACACGTACACGTACGTATGCACGCACGCACATACTCACACGTACACGTACGTATGCACGCACGCACGCACTCACACGTACACGTACGTACGCACTCGCGTTTACATACACATATAGATGACTTCGTTTAAAGCAAGTATCATCACTTACAAGTTGTTTCCTCTGTGTTATCTTGCTTACCTAGCTAAGCACGCCATTTCCTTCCGTGGGGTTGGTGCAAGGCGATTCTATGAGCAAATACGAGGGGCTGGGCCACCTCATTAATAAAAGTCTTCCTGCTAGGTATACTCGTATATAGTAATATGCCTACTACAGCTTTAAAATAAAAAAACTCATGCTCAGGGATTTTTTATAACCTTAGACTGCGGCAATCCACTGTTCTGAATCTACTACTCCACTGAATGTATGTTCAACACGGATTGCCGGCTAAGGCGGTTTCAGGCATGCACATACTGGCAGCTTGTTTCTTTTAAAGGTGCAGTATCCACTCCGGCACTTATCAACCTTTTTTTCGGCTCTTTGTTTAAGGTGATCAGCATTATCAATTTAGATTGCTAACACGAAGAGCTTCCTCACTACTTATTAGAGGAATGGTCCACAATCTTTTTATTGCTGCAAACCGTTAATCTCGCGTCCATGGAAAGACGCACAATCCCGAGACAAATACTCGACAGTAAAAAAAATAATTTAATATCTTGTGTACCGTTTGAGCCACGGTCCGGTACCATTTGAGCCACGGTCCGGTACCATTTGAGCCACTGTCAGGTATCGTTTGAGCCCCGGTCCGGTACCATTTGAGCCACGGTCCGGTACCATTTGAGCCACTGTCAGGTATCGTTTGAGCCCCGGTCCGGTACCATTTGAGCCACGGTCCGGTACCATTTGAGCCACTGTCAAATATCGTTTGAGCCACGGTCCGGTACCGTTTGAGCCACGGTCCGGTACCATTTGAGCCACGGTCCGGTACCATTTGAGCCACGGTCCGGTACCGTTTGAGCCACGGTCCGGTACCATTTGAGCCACGGTCCGGTACCATTTGAGCCACGGTCCGGTACCATTTGAGCCACGGTCCGGTACCGTTTGAGCCACGGTCCGGTACCATTTGAGCCACGGTCCGGTACCATTTGAGCCACGGTCCGATACCGTTTGAGCCACGGTCCGGTACCATTTGAGCCACGGTCCGGTACCATTTGAGCGACGGTAATATCAAAACATTGGTCTTAAACAAAAATTGAAAATGGACGTTTTCCGCCAACTTACATGAGTGACGTTCTGTTTTTATTTCATCATTTCTATAATCTTATATTATTATCAGTTATATTGTTAAATTGTGATGGCGTATTAAACAATATAGTTCGATTAAGGCGTATAAGTGAAGTGATATGAAATAAATGTGTGTATCGTGACTTTTTAAATTGACTGAAAAAATCCATAGAAGGTTTTGGTAGAATAGCCACCATTTTATCAAGAAAATATTACAAGTTAATACAAGTAAATTCCAAGATATTTTATATTATTATAGTTTACTTGATACTGTCATAATAGTTATAACTAATTGCCATCAAATAATATAAAAATTGAAAATATTTTTTGAAGAAAATGTTATTTCTTATAATATTGTTTTTCTTTTCAGGCACTGTACCTGCGTGGGTTGCCATCTTACTTATAGTTTTCGTTCTGTTCTGTACATTCACTTTATGTTCGTATCTAGGTATATAATGAAAATGTATTTATTATATTGTATTCAATAAAGAAATTATTTTTTTGTCCGTAAGTGGGGGCTAGTGGAATTGTTATAAGTGATAAGGTTTCGCGGGGACATCATGTTAGTTTTATATTTATTATAATTGCATATGTTTGTATAAATAGAATTAATTGAATATACTGATTTACCTAGTTTAATGTGGTCTTATTTTTAATAATTGTCCTTCTAGATTATAATTGGATCGTGTTGTACAGAAGGGTTCCATGCCACAAATACTTGAATAAAAGTTATTTCAATTGAAAACAGAAAAAAATGTTTCTAGTGAAAGCAACCCTATTATATCATGTTATATATATCATTTAAAATATATTTTTTATATAGTCAAATGTCATTCTTACCAACATTTGTACTTACTTTACTCGGGTCGGAGAAGAATAGGCGAGAGAAACTTCATAAATATCCTCTTTTGTCATTTTTTTTACAAAGTGGTAATTCATATACAAATGTTGTAAATTGTCTCATAAATATCCAGGAGAACATTCGGTTATGTGCAGTTATTAGATCAGTTTTGAGCAAAAAATTATTCAACCAGCAAACTTGCCAATATTAAGATATAAATATCTTTACAAGCCACAAATAGTCCCAAAATAAGTATTAAAATCTTAATTCTTTACATCGATAAAAAACACGGTTGAATTTAAATTCTTTATACCTGTAGTGTACGTAGATATAAGTATCTATTATTCGTCTCGAGCGCAGATGTCACAGTGTAAGCGGAGAGGGGGCAGTCTATGTCCGACCGCTAGACAGGTAACACGTGGTGCTGCGTTGGCGAGCCGTATACATATATATTATATAATAACACAGATACTACAATACCCTTTTCTTTTCTTGCCACATATCAACGCAAAAAGCGAAAACGCTGTGATTAAACGATGTCAAAAATAATTTATTGCATAATCGCATCAGAATAAATACTGCATCGAATGGTCGAACTTCTCACAGCTTTAAGAACAATAGAAAATGTAGTATAGCGTCGAAACTGCTTGTTTTTGAGTGATAAAAAATCGGGTACTATACCATAGTGCCTTACCTCAGCATGCGGGGCTGACCTCCATCCTCACTTGTAGCTCGAGGGATTCATTATGACGAATTATAATAACCTTATTTGTTAAAAATGACAGCGACGTGGTTCGCCGCCCGTCACGTCCTAATTCCCACGAGGGCGAGAAGCGAATAACGGAGAGCTGTTTAGCTACGATGAATGTGAGAGAAAGGGTGGATGAGTGTGAAGGACGCAAGGAATGTGTGCCGGAATCGAAGCGGATGGAGATCTGTGGTCTCTGCCTAACCCTAAGGAAAATAGGCGTGACAATATATATGTATATATGTATGGTGTTTTGCGTCGATATTATAATTTTGGACGACAGCTTAGCTCAGTGGTCATAGTGCCTGTTTTTGAGCCAAGCTTAAATGTGATCGTAAAAATAAAAAAACATTTTTTTCATAACATTTAATTACATCAAAACAAATAACATATACTTAATAATCGTGACCCTTCGGCAAGTTGCATTGAAATAGACCGACTAGAGACCTATGACACGGCGCACTACGACTCTTGCATTGTAAGCTCTATCGCTTTGTAAATAAGCGTAATAATTGCTCGGCTAACTTCAAAAAGTCGCTAGCGTGCCACATAATTAATAATACATAGGAATATTATCTATCATTTAGCATTGGAGAAGGCCTCTAACGACCACGTTTTTAACTTAATTATTTAGGACATAAGATTCAATTTCACTTATTCTTAAGCCAGCTTCATTAAATTCGTTGTCAAATGCAGGTTTTTTACCGTTCACAAAAACAAAATAACATAATAATGGAAGACCGACAGCTGGACATAACTTTCTTTGTAACTAGGTAACATTTAATATTCTTTTACAATTCAATATAGCAACTCATTCTGTGAAATAGTTTACTTATCTAAGCCGTAACAAAGGGTTACCATCCATTAAAGGTTGTCTGCGGGACGTTTAATTTTTTATCTGAATATATAATCAACAAATTACATGTATTCGTAAATAATTAATATTTATTAGATAACAAATAGAAAATGAACTTTTTATTTAATTATAAAAAATCAAAACATTTTATCGAATATGTCTGCGTCTTTAATTCGAAAATGGTAAACTTGTCCCGATTTGTTAATTTTACAGATGGCAACCCTATATGAACGACATACATATTTACAATTTGTATTATCCATTCGAAAATACATATAATTTATTATGAACAATCTATAGCACTTCAACATAAGCCTCTCCTAAGGTAGAGAGGCTTTGCCTTTTATATATAATATTATATATAAATAAATATATGTTTGCCAACGCACTCTAGAGATAAGTTACTAGGATGGCGTTCCACGATCAACTTATCATCGCTGTGTAGTCATGTGGCATTTGCGTTGAAGACAACGACAGTGATATACTATATTTCGTAAAAAAAAATAAAGAAAATGTTTTGTTAAAAATTATGAGTTATTGGATACAACCATTTAAACTATATAAAAAAAATACAAGTTTTTACTTTCATATAACGATTTGCGTGACTTACTAGTTACCCAAGTGTCGCAGTTTTAATACCAGCGTTGGGATAAATATATTTTACAGCCAACATTTTTTTACATATGTCGAGGGGAAGAATTTATTTACAATTTTTAATTTCAAATATTTTTCTAAATAATCCCGAGTAAACCCGTTAATATACCATAAAATAGGCATATTAAAACTGTTATCAAAACTTATTTTATAAAAACAAGATTCGTACACTTAAATATTTATTATTATAACCCTTTGATAGGAATACTACAGATTAAAATGATACACATGATGTTTCGAATTATAATCGATATTTACTCGAGTAAAATTATTCGAAAGCTATGCTATTATACAAAGGTACAATTGAGAAATAGTATATAGTGTCAATTATGGTCCCCGAATACACTACGCGACCCGGCCTCGGTGGTCCACGGTTGTATACGTGTCCGTGGAAGGCACGCGATTCTTTTGTCGGTCTATCACCTGAACGGTGTCGCGGATGCACGATACATGCAGATACACGACATATGTAGTGACACTCCCATTCGAGATGCGGAGGCGGCACTTCGTTCACATTTAAATTTGAGGCTTCGACAATCCATACAGGTAACATAAAAAAAAATTGAAGTCAATTCCTACTTAGGTCAATAAAGAAAAATTTTATTTTATATAATTTTATTAAATAATTACGACTATTGTAAATTTATATAGAAAACTTTTTTCTGTCATATAAAACTATAATTAATTAATTAAATTAATGAAGTATTTAAAAAAAAAATCTGTATTACCATCAAGTGTCATCCACTACAAGTTTACAAAAAATGTATTCGAACTCCAGTGGACGAATAAAAAGTATTTTATTAAGGATTGAAAATTTGATCAAGATATATAAATATATAATATAGGGAGAGTTTAAACTGATAGTAGGAATTGAAAAATAAATGATAGAACAGCTTGTGACACGTTGTGTATTCTTACTGCCAATCTACGTTTCTTCTTCTAGTAAATAGGATTTATAGTCCCCATATATCTATCTATGTATATATATATATATATATATATATATATATATATATATATATATATATATATATATATATATATATATATATATATATATATATATGTAATATTTTTTTATGCGATAGAAAGGCAATCGAGCAAGCGTGTTACCCGATGAAAAGCAATCAACGCCACCCATAGACATCCGCAACACCATAGACATCACAAATGCGTTGCTGGCCCTATAACACATTGAAGACGGTATGTATGCGCTGAAAAGTGTCTAGTCTCAGTTCCCGCACATTTTTTTTTATTATCACTACAACACAATATTTTATCATATTCCAAAAAACGTGAATTTCCCGTCATCCGTCGCCAACAGTTAAAAAATAAAAGACGGGAATTCCTGTCTCCCGTCTTCTATGTGTTTATATAAATATTCCTCCCGAAGAGTTCTTGCTTCAAGCTACAAAAAACTATAGTCAGTCTTTTATATTTTCCGGCCACAGTTTCACGATATCACTGACATTAAAGCTCTTTACGCAATGTAATGTATTTACTGACACTACTGCTAACCCCAAATTAATTTGAAGAGTAATTTTGTTATTGAGGGTATTAGTATATTTCTCATAGATGAAATTAAAACTGTTAGACCGACCAAATCAGATTTGCGTGGATGTGTACCAGGACGACTGCTAACGTAGAAAGGTGGCGTAGCGCATTAAGACAAATCACATCTGCCCCTCCAAAAGGGCGTGGAGGTCATTATCGTTTGTTCCTCGCCACTGCTCAGCTGCGTTTCGTGGTAGCTTTAAATACACCGCAACTAATTGTTGGAATAACTTGCCACCACCTCTTCGTGACTTGCATACTATATGTTTATAAAAAAAATACAAAAATCTAATTTTAAGTATGCATACAGGAACTTGTCCTTCTAGTTGCGTTGGATTTATGACATCATTTAGTTGTATTTATGTTTTTATTGTACTGTATGTATATATATATATATATATATATATATATATATATATATATATAGATACATAGATATATATATATGCATATATATATGCACATATATATATATATATATATATATATGTATATGTATAGCGGCACCCTTATCACCTAGGGCAGGACTTCTTAAACTATGGGTCGCGAACCCAAATGGAGTCGCGTAACAAAATTCTGCGGTCGCGAGAGATTTTAATGTCAAATATTTATATATACCATTTTATAACATCACTAGAGTTGGCGGAATACAGTGGACTTGCAGCGTCTAGACACGCGCATTCTAAAACTATATATTTTAATATGTATATGTATATTGTTACCTAATAAATAAATCATCAAAAAATATTAATTTATTTTTCTTTTATATTTGCATGGGGTCGTCAAGAAACTCGCAATCATAAATGGGGTCGTGATTGACAAAAGTTAAGAAGCCCTGATCTAGGGGTATAAATAATAGTTTACGATCTATTCTCTGAGCTACCGAATATACAAAATAAATTTCATATTTGAAATCGGTCAAGCCGTTTTTGTGTGTGACATGAGAATTTTATATATTAGATATATGTGTGTGTGTGTTTTGTTTATGTGTATAATATAATATTGTTTAGGTATAAATTTTAGTGTTAAGTTTTTGTTACAAAAAAAGTGTCGTAAATAAATTTTCTATTTGTATTTCTAAAGCCACGTAACGGTCACGTCACGACTGCTATGCCAAGAGCGTAACGATCGAGAACAAGCACATTTCTTCGCTCCAAAAACAATATATTGACGAAGCCCAAAGTGCCACCGCCACAGATCGAGGGAGCATTTGATATGCCACGACACTCACACGTACAAGTCTACATTACATCTATATATGTATATAGTATATATATATAATAATAAATGGCACATTAAATATTTAGTGTCTGATTTTTCAACTATATAAAAAATGAACTCTCCATAATATATGTTTCGTATATCCTAGGTACATATACATATAATCTTTGCTCTATAACATCAGTACTGTTGTCCTTATATATGACAGCTCAATATTTAAGAACAATAACACACGCTGTATATCACAATGATATACAGCGTGTGGCGAAACACCGTGACCTAAACGCTTAGAGATTGCGCGTAACCTATATATTCCATAACGGCACCTGAACTTCTATAAATTTGTGCAAAAAAAAATTCCGTAACGACCCTTGTTAGCTTACAATTGGTTTTTTTTTTTTTACTTATCCATAGACAAATATATTTTTTTTATTCAGTAATTACACTTAGTAGTTCATCTGTATGCCGTCATTTGCAGCACATTAAGAAACATTTATGTACAACTGTGTCTCAAATAAATATATTATTTTCCCTATATACTAAATATATGAAATTTCAATAACATCGCTAGATTTATATAAATGAGAAATGATGTCAGTTCATTTCTTCAATACGACATATAAGCGAGTACGCTACGGATGGAATTTCGCACGGAAATCAATGCAATCAACGCACCGGACGTGGCGACCGCCTTAGTTTTAGTGCAAATTCACCCAAAACCCATTTACATTAGATTCTTCGTTTGGACGTTACTCAAATTAATAATACTCAATATATATCATTCACAAACGACCGTCGCCACGTTTGAACAATTTTATATTTTAACAATAACATAAATATAAAGCTTATTTTATGTACATGTTAAAATTCGAAATATTATAGAACAAAAAAGTCAGATATGAAAAATACACAATTTTCACGTACCTATATATAAAAAGAGTTCATAGCTTTATACTTCATTTTTTATTAAAAATACATATTTGTTTTTTTTTTCCAAAGTTGTATACAGCGTGTAGCAAAACACCGTCGCAGCTTTCTCTATCCACATTCGTTTTCGTGTAATGTTTATAAAAAAATTTTCGACACAAATGTTTTCCTTTTAAAAAATATGCACTGCAAACGTGTTTAGCCGCACCTAGTATAGATAATTTCAATAGCCCTGTAATACTGACTCACATTGTGTACTAATTGACGATCCGAACGCAGTCCGATTCAAATATAACAAAAAAAAAAAAACGTGAATAACAACAAATAGTCTCATTCGACGCACTCAAAGATTCGCACGCTCCTATTAGAGATTATATCGTTTTACACAATACGCTAAACAACTATCTATAGCTTCATTAACATCCATTAAAAATTCACATAAAAACTGCTTTTGAGCCCTCAACACATCACTAAGAAATGCATTCCAACAATAGGCAAACGTCCAACCGTCGTTTCTCACTATTCTACTGAGTCTAATCTCTCGGTTCTTTTAGAGGCGACGCGCCAACGAGATTTTACACTGTAAGAGACAAAAACATATATCAACTTTTAATATTAATTAATAATTATTGTTTTGAAAGTTTAGTAGTAATATAACATTTCACAATTGTTAACACACACTGAATGAACAAACAGACAGAATTAAGTGAAGCTAACGCGTGATGACGACCAATTGGCTCAGTGGCGGGGTTCGATCCCCGCATCGGAATAAATATATGTATGGACGTACAAATATTTATTCCGAGTCTGGTAATCCCGCCAATCCGCATTGGACAAGCGTGGTGGGTTAACGTCCGTTACTCCAGAAATGGGGAGGCCCGTGCTCAAAAGTGAGATGTATATGGGCTGATAAAAAAAACCGCGTGATGCGAAATATAAATACAGTTTAAAACATGACGACGACGTGGTTCGCCACCTGTCCCGTCACGTTCTGATTCCCACGAGAGCGAGAAGCGACTAACAGAGAGCCGTTTCGCTACGATGAATGTGAGAGGAAGGATGGATGATGAGATGGATGAGGTTGAAAGAAGCAAAGAAGTTGTGCCGGGGTCGTAGCGAATGGAGATCTGTGGTCTCTGCCTACCCCTACAGGAAACAGGCGTGACGATATGTATGTATGTATGTTAAAACAAGACCGTTGTAATATTTTTCTCAAGAATGTTTGATCTTTTAGGAATGTAATTGCATATAAGATGTGGACAGTCAGAATTCTTACTTAGCTAAGATATACAGAATCGACGGACCACGGATCTACTCTACGGAAGACAATCGTTAAGATTCAACGGTTGTCTACTATATACCTGATGATGCCTCGCGATGAGGTCGAAACACGTGTCGCATAGTGGTTGGTAGGTGGAGAGTAGCCGACGGTCGTTTATTTCGGTAAGATTTAGTTTAAGTTCCCCGTAAATCCACTTCTTCCAGTAACATAACACACATTATTATTTTTCTATTTTTGTTTGCTTGTCGCGGATCTTAGCTAAGTGAGAATCCTGACTGTCCGCATAGTAATGGATTTCCGCAAAGTAACGCCTCACTCCATTAATGCATATAAGAAGAAAATTATTGGTAAGCAATTAAGTTTATATACATTATGAAATAAGAACAATTTTAACGTCATAAAAATGTTAACGATTTCAAGAATAAATAAAATTGTTACAGAAATTTTTATGTAGTTAATGATTTTAGTACGGTTTTGTGTCAACCTGTATAAAATAACAAAATATCGAAATAAAAATGTTTTTTTCCAAGAAGTAGACAAAAATAATACAGTTAGATGAGACTGAATAAAAACAACAGGAAATTAATTAAGAAATATGCTTTCACCTAAAGACCATTTAGAACATGTAAGTGGGTTTTTAAATGTGAAACTTCATAAACTCCATGTTAAATATTAGTAAAAGAACAATATATGAAAATATCAAAAATCAGCAGTGGTTATAGGAATAGTTAACAAATGAAATGTATTTATTAATAATTAAGAGGTAAAGACTTAAGTCAATTTTAATATTAACAACAAAAATTTAAGTACTCAATGGAAAATACTAGAATAGGCGCTACATGTACGGCGGTTTGAGCAACATGTCGATGTACTCACCCTGGTCAAACGTGCTGGGGTTTATGTATGACAGCAGATCCTGATCGCTCATGTCAGTCAAACCCTGAACGGGGCCTGTCATTTCCTGCGAGACGGCCTGTGACACGGCGTGAGACACGGCCTGCGATACGGCCTGAGTCACGGCCTGCGAAACGGCCTGGGACATGGCAACCAGCGGCGTTTCCGCGGCCGGTTCCGCCGGCGGCTGCGCGTCCGTGGTCTGGATCCCGTTGCCGCTAGCGCTCTCCGTTGTCAGTATATTTGCGGTGTTGATTGCTGACGTCACCAACGCGTTCATAGTTGTGTCTGACGTCAATATCTCCGCGGCCGCGTTCAGTATCATTGACTTCACAGCCGACGGTGGCGTTTTGACTGATGTCGGTATGTCAGAAATCATCATAAGTTCGTCCTGGGAGGAACCGGAGGGCAGAACTATCCGTTGGTTATTGTCGCATAGAAGACTCGGAGACACTTGGGGATTTAAAATGACATCGGGAGATATATTCGACGAGGGCATAGGTGGGAGGAGATCTGCAGTGGAGGTGCGGGAAACGACCGCTGCGTTCGGACTCAAAATGACGTCCGAAGCGTGCGATGCTGTCGACGGAGAGGTAGTCGATCCAGACAAATGGTCCTCGACCCTTGAATTAACTAACTCGTCTAGCTTCGCCGCGTCCGCCGGGAGGATGGCCGCTGTTGCTTTCATCGCGTCTTCGACTAATTTCTCCATGTGCGCGCTCTGCTGCGCCAGTCTTTGTTCGATTTGCGTGGCCCCCATCTCCATTTTCGTAATGGCGCTGAACGGATTGAAACTCTCCCCGTTTCTATTCGATTGCATCTGATTGTAGACTATCAGCCGTTGTTCATTCGACGATTGCAAAGAGTTATCGGTCATCATTAGTTCAGGGTTGAGGACTTTCATTTCGGTCTCCAGCGAGTCCATCGTGGACTTTGAGGATATTAGCTGCCTCATAGGGTTCATGGTTCCCATCGGGAGCATGGGTGGGTCGACGTAAATCTGGCTGGCGTTATCGTCAGAGTTGAAGATTGCCGCCGTCACGGATTCGACCATTTTGTCGGTTTGGACTTGGGCGTGAATGGCTTGCAGCTGTTGGGTGAAGGTCTCCAGAGAAGATGGCGATTCGCTCTGCGTGGGCGTCGTCGGTGACAGTTTAATCGAATCGTAGCCACTCACATAGCCCACCTGCTGACATTAAAAAGAAAATCAATCCTCCACAAAAGCAAATTTCATTACCCATTTGAGTCAAAGCGTATGAAATATAAAAAATGAAAATAATAAAATGAATGCATAAAACAAGTTCTCAAAATGATTGATTCATAAATTGTATTAAATTTGAGTAAAAAAAAAATGAGAATGCAACAATACATGTCTGACGAACGCGGATTACTTTCATCTATATAAAGTGAAGTAGCAGACCTGTGACTGGGTATCGCGCGGAATGCTCTCCGACTTTAGCCGTAGGTCGATGACCTTCAGCTCGTCGGGGAGGAGGGTGGGGGCCGGCTCAGGCCCCTCGGGGCCGCACGAGCCCTCCGTGTGGTCGACCAAAGAGTGCTGGCTCGATTCGTCCGGTACCTGCGTATACGCCTCTCTTTATCAGCCTGTTTTACCTCGGCCCGATATCATCTCTTCTAACGGTAGACTGACATGCAGCCCTCTCTGGTTGTATTAACACGTTGAGCGCCACGCGAATTCTGGTAGAAATCCCCTACAGGCTACACGCGCCGCTTACAAGCGCTGGTATTGCGGTACAGCAATGAACAAAACACACTTCTACTGACTACTAAGATTAAAATTTTTTCGATACAGCTGTGTAAATGCGTGACATAGTAGATCAATCGCCAGAAAAATCACTAAACGAGTTTTAACATTTTCTGATACCTTCGAAGGACAAGCTTAGGGAAAGTTCAGTGTCAGCTACCGGTGGTTGACGCGGCCTTAATGGAAAGTTCAGTGTCAGCTACCGGTAACTGACGCGGCCTTAACTGAAAGTTCAGTGTCAGCTACCGGTGGCTGACGCGGCCTTAACTGAAAGTTCAGTGTCAGCTACCGGTGGCTGACGCGGCCTTAACGGAAAGTTCAGTGTCAGCTACCGGTGGCTGACGCGGCCTTAACGGAAAGTTCAGTATCAGCTACCGGTGGCTGACGCGGCCTTAACGGAAAGTTCAGTGTCAGCTACCGGTGGCTGACGCGGCCTTAACGGAAAGTTCAGTGTTAGCTACCGGTGGCTGACGCGGCCTTAACTGAAAGTTCAGTGTCAGCTACCGGTAGCTGACGCGGCCTTAACGGAAAGTTCAGTATCAGCTACCGGTGGCTGACACGGCCTTAATGAAAAGTTTAGTGTCAGCCACCGATGGCTGACGTGGCGCTTAACGTGTTAAGACTTTCCATGTGAGGTTTCCTGTTTAGGTATTTGCGTCAATGTTTGTACTTATTTAATAATTATTAATCTTATGTCGCTATATATTATATTATATACTACCAACTAGATTTTCTTGTTTATGAAGAATTTTTTGAAAAATTGAATAGATATAGTAATGAAATTTGACTATACGGAGTGTTCAAAAATTCCAAGATATCCGGCATTCTTTATTATACTTAAATAATGAGATGATTTATATATAAATATGCGAAGACACACAAATAATAACGTTTGGATCACTAAAACAGAGATATTTAATTGTAAAGTATTACTTATACTATTTTTCAGAATCAAATTACGCAGTAAATTCAAAACGTTATACAAAAAATATTTGAAGTTACAAAAAACAAAATACTAAAATAGTATTGATTTTTTTGAGAATTTTCACAAAGACATGCATTTCTTTTAGTTCTTTAAGGATCAATTACTAATGTTTGATCAAGACATGTTTTTGAGTATGCCAGGCCTTGAGATGGTCGTCGGATTTGTCACATAGACTTTATTTTTGAGGCCACAGATGTGAGTCTATAGGAGTTAGGTCCGGCGACCTGGGCTTATTAATTCGTTCTAAAGGGAAGAAATCACGAAAAGCTCCATGGTCTCTCTAACAGTGTGAGGCGTGGCACCATCTTGTTGAAACCATGTGCGTTGAAACAGTGATCTTAAAGGCCGGCAACGCTTTTGCAATGCCTATGGCACCGTGGACGTCTATGGGCGGCATTGATTGCTCTCCATTAGGTAACGCGCCTGCTCGTTTGCCTTCCTATCGCATAAAAAAGTGAAGAAGGCACAATGTAAGCATCCGTTTCAATATAAATATCAGCCCGCAACAGTCCACTGCTAGACATAGGCCTCACTGAAGGCGCGCCACCTAGCCCGATCTTCGGCTACACGCATCCAGTCTCTGCCAGCCGCCTTGCACAGATCGTCGCTCCATCTAGCAGGCGTCCAACACTACGTTTGCCGAGTCGCAGTCTCCACTCCAGCACTCGTCTACTCCAACGATTGTCGGTTTTCCGACCATACGTATCCAGCCCATTGTTACTTCAGTCTGCTCACTTAAAGAGCTATGTCGGTGGCTCTGGTCTGGTTTTCATTTCGAGTTCTATCCACCAGAGAAACTCCGAGCATAGTCCTGTGAGTGACTTTAAGCACGGTCGAGCCTCTGCCTTTAGGAGCTCTGTAGTAACCCCGTCCTTGCTTGGAGCTTTTCCATTTTTAAGTTGTCCGAGAGCCAACTCTATTTCCACATCTGGCAGCTCGTCGGTGTAGTGTGGCTAAATGTGGCTCTGGGATCGTTGCGTGTGGGTTAAGGTTATGGATCCGTTTACTGATTATTAAACCTATAAGATAAATATGGCACCTGAAGCCCTATATTAACGAACGTGTATTCACCTCGCTTTTAAGTCCGAGCGGCGAGTGTGGGTCAGGCACGATGAGTGAGGGGCGACGCACGGGTAGCGCGGGGGGAGGCATCATGGCGGCCCCTCCTCCCCCACCCCACACCAACAGCGGCCTGACCTCCTCTCCCGCTGCAACTCCTGCGACACGCACACACACGTCACACATACACACAACGACACAACACATCCTAGCCTAGTGCCGCATCAAAGCCCTGCTGCAAGCCTCCATTCTAGTCGTTTCGATAAACTGATGGAGAAATAACAACTTCAAATCACATTGAAATTATTACTTGTGCATCTGAATATATAGCATGTTCAAACAATTAAAACGATACAAAAACAAATTGTTCTTCGCTTGTACTTTTCCTCTTCATCTTGACAGTATTTTATGTATGTGCGGGTGTTTCGTACTAAATATCAATATCGCATTTAAATGGATAGCATATACAAGTAAATTTAACTAGCTACAGGATTAACGTTAAAATTGAACTACAAATATATTCAATATGAAATATTTGTTTATTGTAAATATTTTATTTTATTTTATAAAATCTGTGAACATTTATCTAAGTACGATATATACAATAATAATTATTAATAAACTCAAAGTTTGCACAAAATTCGTGTTTTATAATAATGACTTCACTGATATGGCCAAAGCTTTTATTTCTCCATCAGTCAAAATACGAATGTTTTGCAACAATGAATTAAAAATGCTTTTATTTTTACAACAAAAAAAAAAGTGAGATTTAATCGAATTCTGATCATGAAAAAATATTTTTAAAATTTAAAAGTCAATCAATTAATGAGAATATTTTAAAAATGGTATGCATACATTTCTAATATGATTAGATTAAAAACAACTTTAATGGATTTTGAGCAGTATTACGAACAGTCAAGGCTGCTTTTTGGTAAATGCGGCACGGATTCGTCTAGCTACATTATGTTGGATAGATGTATGTAAAGTCTGTAAAAAAATAAAGTGTTAATGAAGTTTTTATAATCTGTGTGATAATGATTTTATTTTTTGTTTATATAATGCATGTCATGTGCAGTAGTATATTTTACATACAAAGATTTCATTAAAAGTGTGTATTGAATAATAATTTTTATTTATATAAAAATTATTTTTGCAAACAAACTAGCAACACCGGACACCACCATCTTTTTTTATTTATGCAATATAATCATTCTTTGATTCCCTCGCACCTAATGTCGGTTGCCTACTTCTGTAATTTGCTATATTTTATCAATTAAACTACATTATAGTCAAAGAGGAAAATAAACTATTAGTGGCCGATCGTCAAAGTCTTCGTAAGAGCGTGTGCAGAACCAGAAGAGAGGATGGGTCGTGGAGGAACCGAAGAAACGCCGAGATAGAAGACGTGGTGCACCAGCCAAACATTATGGGCGAGATTAAGGCACATCGACTTCGTTGGCACGGTCACCTTGGATCGGAGTGTGAAGAGGGCATATTTGTGACGATCAAGTTGTCGAATTCTAGTTGGTCCACCCAAATATCGCTGGAGAGATCAGGTGGATGCTGACGTGCACGAACTTCAAGCCAGCATTTGGCAAGAACTAGCGCTGGACAAGAGTACTCTCGTTTCGGATGCCAAGATCCACTTCGGGTCACTGAGCCAACGGAGTAAGTAAGTCAGCGTTATAATTAATTAATCAGTGCGATTAAAAAATAGCTCTTCGGGTTTGAAATAACGCTTAAATTAATAGCAACGCACGCAATTCGGGTTAGTCATAATCGTACTGGCTCTTGTGTATCACGTTAAAAACTTACGGGAGTTTTTTTTTCATGGGAAAGAAACGAGCAGGCGTGTCACTTGATGGAAAGCAATCAACGCCACCCATAAACATCCGCAGCGCCATGGGCAGTGCGAAAGCGTTGCCGACTTTTAAGGAAAGTTATTATGGGAGTGGGAGTGGGAAGGGAAAAGGGAGGGTGTTGGGCCTACGAAACTCAGCCGCTCACCGTACGAAGCGTGGTAGCTAAGCTACCACGTAAACGCCAGTATTCCGCACGGATGTTATGTATATTATGCCATTCTTGACAAAGTATTCGTCTGCAGCTTGGCTCTACCACTATGAGATTGTATTATTATTTAGTATTTTTGTAAATAAGCAAGCAAGCAATGTCTTCATTTGCTTTTACAAGGCGTGCAAATAGCAATTCTTTTGAGTGTAGATAAATGTAATGTTACTTTACGCCGTTTGTTTCATTTTCAAAGCGAGTTTCAATCGAGTAAAAGTCACAATTATTGTTATCTCTTTCGCACTACTGTCTGCGTTTATCTTCCTATCTTTGTTGTTGTCGACATGACTGTTCGACATAACAAAATCATCTATGTAAGATTAGATTCATAGTATACATAAACTCGGGCATAGCAATTCTTAATTCTTTTTTCACATATTTTTCTGCCGTAAATACATTTATTATGCAAGATATATACATATATTTCTATTCTATTTTGCAGGAAAGTGTTCCTTGCGTTTCCTACAGTTGTGCAACGCAAATTGGTAGGGCATCCCTTTAATTGTAATTATTAAAATTTGAAATAAATTTGTAGAGACGTAAATAATCGACTCAAAAATTACTGTGGAGATAGACAATACCACCTACCTATACGACTGTAAATATTTTTAAATTAAAACTGTTTGGCTCACTTTAATATGCTAAAAAAATTTGAATCCATTGAATAATATTCTTCCATTTATTATACCTTGTTTCATTTTAACTTATTATATACGTACATATATACCTGTATCCTATGTGAGGAGTATACAAATAAGTCTATTTAATATTTCATAGTTATTGATGTCTCTTAATGATTTAAGCAAGGCAAAGAAAAACATAATTTTAATATCCTTAGAATATTCTTTAATTTATTATTTCCCTTTGAATAAAATAATACTTGAATAATGTTTTAATTAAATTTATTCTGGTAAAATTTCATATGGATTATATGTAATTGGTAGATTGAGATTGGTAGTAAACAGTAGATTTTGGATCTAAAGAAATTGGCCACCCCCGGCAAAGTGTGCCGTATACGCTTTGTTTATAACTTTATATACAGGTTGTTCTAAAGCTCAATGTTAAGGTGGCAGCTAAGAATTACAGGAATTGGTTTTTCGGAAAAAAAAAACTAAAATGTCATTATTATGGAGGATTAAGATTTGTGTATTTTTTTAATGATTTGTGTATTATCGTTTATTTTTTAAAAGAATTAAATAAAACAACTACCGAGACCATTCCATACAGCTTTCCTTTTTGATTCAAATTGTGTATAAAACCAAAATACGTCATTTTCTAGTTACAACAAATACGTTTTCTATCGTCTATATGTATATATGTTTTACAGTACAGTATTATAAAAGTTTTCGCGGATTAAGAAGTACGCTCCTTTCATTTAGACTACTTAAGCAGTTTAGAATTTCAGATAAGTGTTGCCATCTCGCGTAAAAAGTACCCGAAAAATCTTCCCTAAAATATTCGATACAATGTGTTAAAACTGGTGTTCATCAATGATGGGTATATAGAGCCATGTAATGTAGTGGTAAACTAGTATTGCATATTGACAATGTGATATTTAAAAGTGTATGGTGTCTGAGTCATATGTATGACGTGCATGAGCCATGTGTAATTTAATTTCGAAAGCGTTTATATAATGCGTTGTGTAATATAGTAATATAGTTTGGTAGTTTGTGGGGAGAGGGGGCAGTGTAAGGGTACTGTGCAGTGGGGGGGAGTTCGAGGTGTGTTCGTGTGGGAGTGTCAGTACCGTGACGGGCGGCGCGCGGCGGGCTGGCGCTGAGTAGCTGGCTACCTAGACAGACCTAGCTTGAACAGAAGGGAAAAAAGAAACAGTACGCTATTTGCGCATCAGTCATTTCTTCCAAAATAATACATATTGCTCATATATCTATACAGTACACATACACACACAGACTTATATGTACGGGCATGCAACCACGACGTGAAGGCAGCAACGGACAAAATGTTATGGCGTTAAAAAGCAACATACGTGTTCAATATATACAAATTCAACTCAGACATTGTCACTACTACAATTATATAAATTATTTACTATCTTTTTCCAACCTTTTTTTATAGGATAGGAAAGCAAACACGCCTGTCGCCTGATGGAAAGCAATCAACGCCGCCCATAAAAATCCGCAATGCCATAGGCAGTCAAGAAGCGTTGCCAGTGTCGTTATGGGCGAAAGCGTTGCCGACCTTTAAGAAAAGTGTTATTATGGGGATGAGGGGGAGGGGGGGGGATGGGGTTGGGCCTCCAGGACTCAACCACTCACCGGACGAAGCGCAGTAGCTAAGCTACCACTCAGACGCCGGTTTTCTGCGGGAGCGTGGTACTTCCCCGGACGAGCCGGCCCATTCATGATACAGACAAATAATGTGCCATTCTTGACAAAGTATTCGTGGACGGTTTTTGATTGAGGCTGTCTAGAAGAAATAGCTTTTAGCAATAAAAGCAACTACTATATCGTTTTTATTAATTTTTGGCGTGCTCTATTTATCTATCTTTTATTTAATATTATTTTTTTATTATAATTACTAACGTTGTCAGTAAGAAGAGCTTGTGATGTGGGTAGTCGATTTTAGCTGAAAATCAGCACTGTGGTTTCCTTTATTGTTACTGTAATATATACTAATGTTTGAGTATTAAGTTCAAACTACAAGAGAGGAGACAAGATTTCAGAGAGGGAATAAAGAAGAAAAAAAAAGAAGAGCTTCGATCTCCAGATTCCATCTGATTCCAGATCATCCTCTGAATGTATACAGTGGTAGACTAAAGTGGGAGTCAGCAAGATAGGGAGGGTAAAACGGGTTTGGATCTCCGCATCACATTGCTCACCTAAAGGAACGCAGTAGGCGAGAAAAGTAAGTAGAGAGAGAGAGAGACAGAGAGAGAGAGAGAGAGAAATAAGACGAGAAGATATGCTGAGGTTACAAAAATGTAGACAGGAAAAATGGAAATAAGAGGCATAGTTGCAAAATTACTTTTATAAAAATGGTCTTCTGCGAAAATGCGCTACTTCTGTGACTGTTAAGTTTTTCATTTCCATCAAGACATCAATTTTTATAAAATTAAGGTATGAGCATTCCGAGTTGAATCTTTATATAAAACAATCCCCGCAACTATTAATATTAGAACTATTAAAAATGCTTAACTATAATACTGTATTAAATTACAATGTCAACTATATTCAATTTTTAATGTGAGATTAAAATCAAAAAGCATCAAAACATCAGTGATCAAATTAAACATTGCAAATGAAAAAAGTAACGTAATGCTCAAGTTTTCCAGTTTCATTTGATTAATATTTATATATCTTAAGTGTGTAACAACGGTGCACAGATAAGCTAAACATGTCATTTACATAATAAGCGAGAAACTAAGTAAGCGGTATTTTTCGCCAGTTACATTATATTTGTGCCATTATGATTAGTAGGAAAGGGATTAATAGTAGACAATCTTTACAGCAATTTGATATTATTTTACGCCATCAATAAGCCTATTATTGCATGCAATCACATAACAAGATATACATAATAACTACACCTATTAAAAGTTACAATGTTCGCGCGCTTTTTGTCACAAAATGCAAAACACGTAGACATTATGAAAAAAAATTAAGACAATATTCATTCATTCGTTCATTCGAATTAATGACTTTCAAAAGAAATTAGACCAATAATTGAGTTAGGTTTGTTTGACAGGTATTGTTTGACAGTTGCTATGGCGACGAAAAGCGCGCGGGCCACAGATAACACACGTCCCCGCTTTAGGCCGTTTACAAACGTGTCGGTTACCTTGTGTGTGGTGTCGTGTGCAATGTAGCGGGCCCGTGTCGAGTGCGGGCGGTGTGTAGTAGAACGTATGCGGCTCGGACGCTTTCCCGCCGGAGCGGACGAACAGTTGTACCGTCACCGTTTCCGTTATGTCCGTGCACATGTATGGCGGCACGCAACATACGAGGTGTGTCTGGAATCGAAACAATCGTGCTCTTGGTATTTAATTTAAGAATAAAGCTTTGCTCTCCCACGGAAGTTGCTCTTCATGGAAAGTCGATATGAAGTACACATGGGGTACTTCATATCGACTTTCCATGTTTGGAGGATGGATATTAACCCACCACGCTTGCCCAAGGTGGATTGAGGGGAAATTCATATCAATCAATTGTAACGAGATAATGGAGTCAAGCGTTATTTGCGGAAATCCATTACAGTGGAGAGTCAGAATTTTCACTAAGCTAAGATCCACTCGACAAGTAAAAAAAATATAAAAGAAACTCTCCAATTCCCGATCACTATCAACAACACCAAACTCACACTACCACAATGTACACGAAACGTGTTTCGCCTCAACACGAGGCATCATCTGGTATAGTAGACTCTACGGAAAACTATCGTTAAGGGACCAATTTAACCTTTGTGTTAGGTGTAAATACGTGCTTTACCACCACATGGGTATTCAATGGATAACATTTGTTTACCTGTTGAAGGAATTCTTTGTCGGGTGCGACTTCCTCCTCCCAATTCGGCCGGCCCTCCTGCCGCTGGCAAAAGACGACACGCGTCTCCTTGAGGAAATTCTTCCCCAACAGGTAGAGCTCTAAACCGCCAGACGCCGGACACGACACCAGCGACTTCCGACACACCTCGGGCACGCCTGGAGGTTGTGCTGAAAAGGATTTAAATTACTATGATGTAGGATTTAACAAAAATTTGTTTCGATTTATGGGAAAAGAGAAATTATTGTTGCATTTGTCGCCTATATAGCAATATCGAAAGCGAAAACGCTGTAATTTTGCAAACAGTATTTTTTTCGTGGGTAGATGTTTACAAGTTATATATGCTCTTAACATTTAAATGTTTATATTTAATTTAAACAATTAGAATAAATATAAAATATACTTTTTTATAAACGACTCGGCAAACGTAGTGTGGGACGCCCTCCTGCTAGATGGAGCGACGATCTGCGCAAGGCGGCCGGCAGAGACTGGATGCGTGTGGCCGAAGATCGGGCTAGGTGGCGCGCCTTGGGTGATGCCTATGTCCAGCAGTGGACTGCCGCGGACTGATATTGATACTTTTTTACATTAAAAAAAGTATTCACAAGTTATACACTGTGTATACATTAAGACCTTCATGTCTTAAGTAGATTTTTCAAATACTACTTGCCGGTGACATATTTATTTAGATTCATTGCACAAGCCTAAATTAGAAAACATGAACATTATTTTTGACATTGCGGAGATTCAACCAGCGAATGGCAGAATTTGAAGCGTCCAGGGTACTATAGTGCCTTAGCTCAGCATGCGGGGCTCTGCTGGGGCTGACCTCCATTCTACCCTGTGGCTCGTAAAACAAAATTAATAATAAAAATTGTCATAGTGAAAAAAATTACGGCGACGTGGTTCGCCACCCGTCACGTCCTGATTTCTACGAGTGCGAGAAGCGACTAACGGTGCGCCGTTTCGCTACGATGAATGTGAGAGGAAGGATGGATGAAAAGATAGATGAGTGCGGAAGAAACAAGGAAGGTGTGCCGGGATCGTAGCGGATGGAGATCTGTGGTCTCTGCCTGCCCCTACGGGAAACAGGCGTGACGATATTCATGTATGTCGTCCAGGCGTTATTGCTATGTTCATATTATATTTACTGTTCCCACGACTGTAATTTGTTATTTTTAGCCGAATAAATTAATAAATTAAATTCCATCCACATTTGCAAGGGAATGAAATTTACCTTGCGAATGTGGATGGAAGGGTCGGTAGAGGAAGACCACGAAAAACATACCTTGACCAGATTGCTGAACTTTTTAGGAAAGACCAGGTCAAAAGTACCCTCAACCGGCGGGCTTGCATGAGGAGAATAATGAGTGTGGAGGAAGCAAGGGAAATATGCCGAGGTCGTAGCAGATGGAGATCTGTGGTCTCTGCCTACCGCTACGGGAGACAGGCGTGACGATATGTATATATGTATGTATTAATTTCACAGTAACAATATAAGTGTGGAAAGTTTTCGTTTTGCGGTTTACTACGTTTTCGGTTTTTTTAGGTCGGCATGTATATAGAAGTTTCATGTACTCACTGCAGATGATCTGCGTGGAGCAGACCTGCAGCGTCTCCGACTGGCCCGCGGCGTCGACGATGTCGGTGCGGAAGACCATGCGGCAGCGCGTCGACTTCTTCTTGCCCCGTGCGCCCGCCGCCGCGGCCCCGCCCATCGCCTCCCCGAACCGATGCTCTACATCCACGTTACGTTCCTAGAAGGATTAATCAACTCTCATCATCACTAAATTATATTTTTCAAAAAGAAAATACAAAACACTACTTTTAAGTATATAGACGGACTTCTACCGCCAACTTGACTCAATTGACTGATATCTCAATGACCGGCAACGCATTTGTTTTGTTGAGGCGACACGCTTGCTTGTTTGCCTTGTAGTATGTACCGCCTGGATGTACCGCCTTGTACAAATAAATGTCTTTTCTTCCAGAAATCGAGAGTACCCGTGTCTAGTACAATTTTTAATTTTAGTTAAACTTCCATGCACGAATACATACATGAGGCGTCTGAGTGGTAGCTTAGCTACCGCGATTCGTACGGTGAGCGACTGAGATCCGGAGGCTCAACAACCTCCCTCCTCCTCCCTCCCATAATGACACTTTCCTTAAAGGTCGGCAACGTTTCCGCACTGCCTATGGCGCTGCGTATGTCTATGGGCGGCGTTGATTGTTTTCAATCAGGTGACACGCCTGCTCGTTTGCCTTCCTATCCCATACAAAAAAAATCTTTATAAATATGTGAGCTACTAGAAAAAAAATGACACGTTAGAAAGGGTCGCTGAGTTATTGTAATTCTCATAACCTGTCTCGATCGGTACGTAACTGTCCTGCAATAATAATAGCACTAGCATCCCTTCCCCAACAGCATAAATAAACAGACAATCGGAAGTCCAACAGGTCCGATTACCGGCTGTTATCGAGTGCGTCGACTATGAGGCGCCGGCCACACTAGAGCGATCGCGACTCGCGCGAACGGTCGGCGTGAACACGCTCCTTTTGCCGCGTGACTACGCCACATTGCAGCGGCCACGTGTCGCGCAGTTAATAAGTATTATTTGTGCGATATATATATATATATATATATATATATATATATATATATATATATATATATATATATATATATATATATATATATATATATATATATATATATATATATATATATATATATATATATATATATATATATATATATATATATATATATATATATATATATATATATATATATATATATATATATATATATATATATATATATATATATATATATATATATATATATATATATATATATATATATATATAAAGCTGAACGATAATTGCAGAATGTTTCAATTTAAGTAAAAAATGTGGTTAAAACTTAACAGGAACAAAAAGGAAACCAAAAAACCAAAATAAAAATCACTTTTGAATTAGATTTCTGAACGACTTATAAATTTAATTGATTTCTGAACGACGGGGCGAACATCAAATAGTAAGAAATAGAAAGACGTGTCTAAAATCGTGGGAAAACGAAATTGTTGCTTTTACTATATTCCTAATATTTTTATCATATTTACTGACATTTTAAATCTTCCTTGGACTTCCGAAAATAATTCAAAACCAAAATTAGCCAAATCGTTTGTGCCGTTCTCGAGTTTTAGCGAGACTAACGAACAGCAATTGATTTTTATATATAATATATAGATTAAATGGATTATTTTTATATTTTTTGTTCTAACTGTAGATTTTAGGCCGAATTTTCTTTCATTATCTCTTAAGTGGTCAATGACGAGGTTCCCCGACAAGTGAAGCAAAATATGAACTTTTGCAGACCGTCAAAGGTAGGAAAGTTGCTTAACTGGGTCATATCAAGTACAAATTGCTGCAACTGATTATGACGGGAGAAGTCGCAGGCAAAAGACAAGGAGAAGGAAGTCTTGGATACGTAATAACAGGGAGTGGAGAGGGATAGCGTGTGCTCCAGAACTGCTGCACCTTGCGAAAGAAGAGGAGAGTTGAGCTGAATTGGCTGCCAATCTTCGCAAGATTTTTACATTAATTAAGGCTGTCGCCACATAGAAAAATAGGTCATTTGACGTCGCTCTACATCATTGGCCCCTTTATCCCTTTTGCCTGAACATTACTATCTCACTTATAAATATCTGCGAAATGATGTTCGACATTTCGTTTTCGCGCAGAAAAATCAATAGAGTTTGAAAGGCGTAAGATACTTGAAAGCGCTCAACGTCGTTCGTTGCATGCAACCGTATGATGTGAACGCCATAATCAAGACGCGCCGCTCCAATGTGGCTCGCGGCTTCGAGCTGCATGTTCGTGGCCTTTGTCCCCGGTACCCACTTATCAAGTGATGTCTCTCCTCGCGCGCTTATCTGGGGTCAACGCGCCCGCACTATTGTGTACCACGCACCATTTGTTAACAACTACTGTTGTAGCATTATTCAAGTATTGACATATAAATTGCATTTGTAGAACTACTCACTAAATGCTTTACATGATCGAAGTTTTCGATAAACATCGTATCGGATACACACAACTATTCAATATAATAATAATAATATTATTATAATTATTATATTGAATAATATTATTATTATTATATTCAATATAATATTGTTATTAAGAGAAAAATATGGAAATAAAGGAAAATAATAATATAATGTATTACATAGACCTCGCGCATAAGATTACCGCCATGTGGCACGTTGATTCAACTGTCATTGTACCCATAGTGGTCTCTGTGAATGGACTTATTTGTAAAAATTTGGACGCCCATCTGTCCAAGTTAGGTTTAGGTAAGTGGGTTGAATTCAAAATTCAAAAAGAAGCCATATTGTGCACGGCTAGGATTGTGAGAAGGTTCCTTTTCTTTGGATGCATAATCCTTCGTGTGCTTGGTTTATCCCAGCACAGAGGATTAATAACCCTCGTAATAGTATTATTTTTATAGAGATTTTTTTTTATATTAATAATATTGTTATTAAGAGAAAAATATGTAAATAAAGGATAATAATATAATGTATAATATATCTTTATTTTCAACATGTTTACATATGTTACAGGTCCCTAGATCCCACACTAGGATTTCCTGTGGTGGGAAACCGGGCTCTTCCCTTTATAAATACATAAGTGTTATAACATAAATAACAAAACTGTAAAAAAAAAATTAATTAAACACTAGTGACAATAAAAAATGTATTAAGTAAGATAATAAATTATAAAAGATGTGATCAGTATGTGTGCAGATGTGTGTTTGTGTGTGTATGGATTCTGTGGTGTAAGTTCATTCTATGGTTCCTACGAATAAGAATTATGGGAAAAATTCAGTACTGACTCGTATGGCTTTATTACAAACACTTCTTTGTCTTTGATATTTTTAGAATATCAGCAGAAGCAGTCAGCATGGCTAATATTAAGATAATATAAGCCATGCTTCAATATATAGGGTGTCAGGTTGCAGAATTGGATTATAGTTTGAACAATCAGTATGCAGCATGCGTACTGATTATTTTCTGCTAATATTGAGAGTCCATTCTGCCTTCACTTCACGCAGATTTCAACAAGATGTCGCCACGCCTCACAGACCTACGGGAGAGCCCATGAAGCTTCTTCGTGACTTCTTCCTTAACACATTAATAAGCTGTTTCGACGATATCCCCAGTCCACCCAGGTCATCGGATTACTCCTATGCACTTGTAGGGGGTTACTTTAGAAGTAAAATCTATGAAACAACCTTATATATATACATACATATATATATATATATATATATATATATATATATATATATATATATATATATATATATATATATATATATATATATATATATATATATATATATATATATATATATATATATATATATATATATATATATATATATATATATATATATATATATATATATATATATATATATATATATATATATATATTACCCTACAGTTTTAAGTAGTAGTTATAAGTGGCCTATGGTATAGCGAATGTCTAAGGGCAGCACTTATTGCTTTCCATCAGGCGACACGCTTGCTCGTTTGTCTTTTCATCCCACAAAAAAAAAAGAAACCGAGTTGCGGGTACAATATACCTAGTTCCATGGTCATCAATCTACTTCCACAGACAGCCAGGGTAATGATTTCAGAGTGTATATCTAAATATAGCAATATAATGCAAATATAACGAAGCATAAAGTTCACCTTGAGTATTCCAACGCAGTCACAGGTGACCTGCCAGTTCTTCGTGGGTTCGAGGTCTATCTCGATGATGACCGTGCCGTCCTCCTTGCGTTCCTTGCATGGAGTGGAATTCTTCCCGGAGACGCGACACGCCTGGTAGAACATGTGTGGAGCCACCCGCCCCGTGTCTGTTCCTATGAATACCTGGAAACAATAAAATATATTACATGGTCTTCGTCTTATATTTGAGAAATGGATGCTTAGATGGTTTGGGCACACAGAGAGGATGGATGCGATAAACTTATAAAAGCAATTTACGTTGCGGATATGGATAGAAGACCAAGGAGAACATACCTTGACCAAATTGTCGAAGTTCTTAAGAAAAGATAGGTCAAAAGTACCTTTAGGCGACGAGCATGTATGAAGAGAGTGATGAGTATAACGCAAAGAAAGTGTTTCTAGATCATTGTAGATGAAGATCTGTGATCTCTGCCTTCCCCAACGGGAAACAGGCGTACGACGATCGTTTGTCGGTATTAAGTTCAATCCTCAGCCATCAACCTAGAATCAACTTTTCTGTGCTTTCCAGCTTCAACCATAATCATCATCAAGGCATTACAGCCACGGATGGGCGTTAGCCTGGTTCAGTAAATTTTTCCAGTCGGTTCTTAGTTTGGCCTTTTCTCTCCAGCCCCTCACACCGATTGCCTTTATGTTGTCCTCGACTCCATCTAGCCATCTGAGCTTAGCCCTTCCGCGGCTTCCAAGACCATCTGGTTTGCCGTCGAGTAGGCATTTGGGTACTCTAGCCTCGTCTATCCGTGGCTATATGTTTGTATATACTTTTTCACAGAAGACGAAGAGAGAAGAGGTTTTTTTTATAGCAGCGTAGGCAAACGAACATGCAACCCGCAACGCCGGAGGCGTCTCCGGTCCGTTGCCGGCCTTTTGTCGTCGCTTGTGACTTAAATTCTCTTATGACAATTATGTGGGAACACTGGCTTATTGCTTGGCTATAGAATTATTAATGGTAGACAACCGAAAAGTCTTTTCGGTTGTCTTCCGTAGAGTCTACTATACCTGAAGATGCCTAGTGTTGGGGCGAAAAACGTGTAGTTTACCAAATGGTAAAGTGGTGGTGTGTGTTTGGTGTTGTGTATAGTGGTTCGTGGGTGGAGAATTGATGGCCGATTTTCGGTAACTTTTTGGTTTAAGTTCCAAATAAATCCACTTAACCCAACGGAAAAACACACATTATTAATTTTCTGTTATTGTTTTGCTTATCGCGGATCTTAGCTAAGTAAAACTTTTGACTGTCCATATTGGCTATAGAATATGTTGGATATTGTAAGAGGAAAGTTTTCGGATTAATTAAAATACTTTCTAGTTGAATTATGTCCGGTTTAAGCATTGCGACACGTTTGGATGTGTTCCAGGTTCAAAATACCTATTTAGAATAATGTGAACACTGATGACGTCAATGGTATCATCACAGGTTCTTTGAACGAACGAGAGAGCGATATGATGATGGTGATGATATATTTGTTGATCATTAATATAAACTAGTTTATAATTTTGTTTCACCGCTGAATTGGGGCAAACCCTGTACTACGCTGTATTGTGGTGTGCATTCCTCCGGAATTAGTATGGCCGTGCCCAGCGGTATGGGCGAAGTATATCTGAAGAAAAAAAAGGATTCACCTGTAGAACGGCAGGTTTGTCGTAGCCCACGAGCTTGACGATCGGAAAGCCGTTGCCAGAGTTGTCTTTGACAGCACCTCGGCTGCCTTCAGTCTGATACCTGCAACAAGATTCACATCGACGTAATCATCACAATCGGCGTGCGGTAGTCCTTTGGACCTTGATCTCTGTCAAAATTGAGGGGTGTTGGCGCAATCCCCATTCTTCGCGGATTGAGGATCAAAGGTTGGTTTTTAGTCTCAGGTATAGGGTGGCCGGTGGCAGAATTAGATTTTCAGACATAAATAATATACAAAAAACTACAAAGGGTATAAGTAAAACTTTATAGTTTTTACAAAGAGAAGTGCGTGTTTTTAAAAATGTTGACTGCCACGTCGATATCTAGCTGCGGTATTCTGCACCACTCGCTGAAGAAGTGACGTTGGGATGCCCTTAACAATCGCGGACGGTACACGCGGACCACAAAAAATCGTCGGTAGGGGTGGGATTAGGCGACCTGGGTGGCCAAGGGATATGGCCGATAGCCTATTCATTTTTTAGGGACGAAATCACAAAGAAGCTCCTTGGCCTCTTTAGAAGTTTGAGGCGTGGCGCCATCTTGTTGAAACCATATGCGTGAATTGAAGGCAAGATATTGTCAATATTAGCAAAAAATATATACGCAAGCATGCGTTTACTGAGAATTCAACCTGTTACCCATTTCTGCCACCGAAGCACCTGTTTAGTGTCATTTATTTTATACTTGTATGAGATTTGGCCTTCCCACACCCCGTAACTGGAGCGGCTTATATCTATTGGTTATGTTGAAATGTTTTTTAATGGGATAGGAAGGCAAACGAGCAGGTGTGTCAACTGATGGAAAGCAATCAACGCCGCTCATAGGAATCCACAGCGCCATAGGCGGTGCGAAAGCGTTGCCGACCTTTATGAAAAGTGTTATTATGGGGATGGGCCTCCGGAACTCAGCCGCTCACCGCACGAAGCGCGGTAGCTAACCCAAATCAATCAGACGCCGGTTTTCTGCGGGAGTGTGGTACTTCCCCGGACGAGCCGGCCCATTCATGCTACCGACAAATATTATGCCGTTCTTGACAAAGTATTCCTCTGCGGCGTGGCTCTACCACTATCACAACTATACTATAGTCTGCTGTGATGATGAGACTGAAATACTGCTAAATGTTGACACAGATATCGTCATATTTTATGGGCGATCAAAAATTAAGTTAAGATATAATATAACTAGTATTGAGAGTTATTCCTTACAAGTTCCATTTCAATACGACTGAAAAGGTACGTACCTTGCTCTGTGCTGTGTTTCCGGCTGGCACAGTATCTGCAACTCCACTCTCCCGTCTCTAGAGCGACTGGAGAGAGGCGCCGCGAGGCCTGGAGGCCCCGACTGTGACATCGCGGCCAAGGCTCTCCGCCTGGCGAGCGCCTGTGCCAACTTGCCCCCGTACTTGCCACTGAACTTGCCCCCCAGCTTGCCCCCAAGCTTACCCCCAACGCCTGCCAGCTTCCCCCCACCCGGATACTTCCCCGAGAACTTGCCACCGCTGCCCAATTTCCCGCACGAACGGTACGATGGGTCTTGAAAGCGTTTCCCCGGGTTTTCGGAGATGTTTGGACTAGATAAACTGCATCCGGCTCTTATCCTGCAAAAATTACATACATTTCATTGCAGTTTCCTAAAATCATTAGTTAAAAATATTTAGATAGCCTCTCACTGGATGTATTTAAGAGAATAATTAAAGAACATTTCCTTTCAGGATAAAATATTTATATGTGTATATTATATTTATGTGTATATTATATATATGTATCCTCTTATTTATAAAGTATTATATTATATATTATTATTATTTATATGTTTATATATGTATGGTTTTATATACTATGTATTGTTATGTATATTATTATTATATTTTGTTGTTGTACACTTATTTCAATCCTCACAGCTTATCTTATCTCTCTTTCACTCCTGGGTTTGCTAGAGGAAAACTCAATTTTGAGTTAAGCTCGCCCTTGTACATCTTCTTTCCTTTTAATTCTTGTATTTCCTGTTTTGTGTACAATAAAGTATTAAATATATATATATATATATATATATATATATATATATATATATATATATATATATATATATATATATATATATTTTTTTTATATATATATTATATATATATATTGTTTATTGTACACCAAAAACAAAGTTATACCATTATTGATTGTAATATTTATATACAAATGGCAGTCTTATCGCTAACAGCGATTTCTTCCAGACAACCGTAGGATGGGCACAATGTTATTTTTTACAGTTCATAATCTTACGATGTTTTTATTTAGAAATTTCTCGATCCGTACAACTCATAGATTATTACTATATATTACACATATATTATAGATAAATGAGTACCGAAGACCTTTTTTCATATAATTAAGGAAATTAACCCTTTTAAAGGAGTTTGGTAACCAACATATGCGGAACTCCTTTAAAAGGGTTATTTTATTTTATTTTTTTTTATTATAAAAGGTACAGTTACATACTACAGATTAAATAAAAAATAAGATAGCAAACATGCAAAAGAATTTAAGGTAAGCCTGAAGTCCAGTTACAACTATACACAACAATTACAATGAATATTTAACAATAACAATATGAGGGATTTATATTTTCATTCATATATATAATTAGGTAGACAAACACTAAAAGAAGAAACAAAAATTAAGATAAGTATGTAACAGGGTAGAGATAAGTTTTAAAAGAATTTAAACTAATATTAAAAATATCTGTGTGAGCACATATACAATTATGTTAAAAATTGAAAATGAAAATCCATCATTGAAATCAGTTAACTAGGACAAGAAGCTCACAAATGCAAAATAGGGCTTTGCTTGCTTTTCGGGCCGATTTTTTTTAAAATTAGTAAAAGAAATATTATTTTTTGCATAATATCGTTTCCTTTTTATTAATATGAATTATTGTTTTTTAAGTGTGTGTTATTTTTGGAATAATATGTTATAATGGATGGTGGGGTCGGTAGAGGAAGACCACGAAAAACATACGTTGACCAAATGGCTGAACTTTTTATGAAAGGCCAGGTCAAGAGTACCCTCAACCGGCGGGCTTGCATGAGGAGAATAATGAGTGTGGAGGAAGCAAAGGAAGTATGCCGACATCGTAGCATATGGAGATCTGTGGTCTCTGCCTACCCCTATGGGAGACAGACGTGACGATATGTATGTATGTATGTATGTATATGATATAATTATAAACAATATAAGTTTTTATTTATAAGCTTAAAACATCTTAATATATATTATATATACTAAACCCTGTATTTGTAAGTCCTGAAAATAGAAACCTAGAAACCCAATGCAGGGACTCAAAAACACAAAAAAACTTATAAGTTCAGTCTAGCCGCGTAGGAGGAATTCAGTGACAAACACACCTACAGAAGATATAGGTGCATATCTTTATATATATGTACATATATAATATATGTACATATATATAAAGATATGCACCTTATACAACTTACCGTAACTTTAGAAACAAATAACACGAACTGGAGTAAGTCGGAATGATGGTAACCCTAACATATAAATATTTTTCGATACAGAAACGGTATTTTATAATACCGTAGGCGTATATCGATGCAAAAAGCGAAAATGCTGTATATGACACAAATATCGAAAAAATTGCGTCGAACGGTCTGTCACAGCTCTATGACCAACAGAAAATTTAGCACAGCGTCAGAACGAACTGTTTTTCAGTGATAAACATACAATTTTTTCAGAAATCTTAAACGACTTTTTGGCTCTGGTCGTAAGTTTTCATTTTGCGGTTTACTACGTTTTCGCATTTATGCCTCGATATGTTCTAATTATTTTACACAAATTACAGATTTTGTGAGATTAACATAAACAAATGCTGGCACATGCAGGAATTAATGAGAATGCAATAAAGCATGCGACATACAGCCTTTAAATACGTATTTGTAAATGTTTTATCATATAAATACCAATAAAGTTTTTATGCTAAATGTATTTATGTATTAATATTTTTATTAATAATAAATGTATTTATGGACCATCAACAGGAGTTACATTCATTATACATCATTCTAAATAGTTCTAAAAATGTACTTAAATTTAATCCTAATTACCGATGGACACAACATTAACATAAAGTGAAAGCAGACAAATCGAATAAAAGATTATGTGCGTAAAGAAACAAGAGGACAAATCAATCAATTAAAAGAGGACAAGACATTGTGAAAAATTGTTTCAGAGGATTTACTTACTTTTTTTTTGTACAAGAAGTTATAATGATTAATTTTGAAGGAAAGCGATGTACGTGGATCGGTTCTAAAGCCCAATATAAGACTGGAACGGGAGAAAGTATATATTTATTTATTAGGAAACGATCGATCCATGGAAGCGTAGGCATACTGGAAAATTTTTTCAGTATTTTTTGCTATTCTTTGAACAATATAATTGGGGCATTTCGTCTGCTTACTTAGCGTCTTTTCGAGAAATGCGTCTGCTTGCTAATATATATTTAAATAAATATTAAAAGCGCTTTCTTATCATGATGTATATATACTTGCATTTACTTCTTTCTTCGATGGCAATTAGCTATAACTATTATGCCAGTGTCAAGTTAAATAAATAAACATCAAGTATCTTGAAATGTACAAGTCAGCTTATCACGACACGTCTTGATAAAATGGTGGTTATTCTACCAAAACCTTCTATGGACTTTTGCAGTTAACTTAAAAAGTCAACTATACACACATTTATTATATATCACTGTACTTATACACCGCAATCGAACTATATTGTACAATACGCCACCACAATTAAACAATATAACTGATAATAACATAAGATTATGAAAATGAAATGAAAACACAACGTCGCTGATTTAAGTTGGCGGGAAAAGTCCTACTTATATTTAATACGATTCTTCTGTTAATACTTCTACACTTCGCCAAGAAAGGGGGAAAGGGGGGAAATTATTTGTACTTATAAATGCTACATGGACGTCAGTCTTCTGTGAGAGTGCGGTACTTCCCCCGGGTAAAGGGTAGAACGGGGATGTACCAAATTCTCAGTGAAGATCGAGTTCTGATTGAAAGCTTTGTTCGATGAGCATCGAGACCCGGAGACCCTTGCCACTTTCTACTAGTTCTCCCTTCTTCATCCTGTATTCTTTTTATTATAAAACGGTAACGCATCTGCAGTGACTCTAGTGTTGTAAACGTGCTTACAAACTTTAAGAACACAACTAGCGTTTTATCAAATTTAAACTTGGGAATCTTTGGATTTTTTGATCGTTAAGAAGATTAAGGGTAAAAGACTGAGAGGAAGGACACCAATACTGGATTCTTTAAATCAACACCACAATATCAGTGTGGAGCCGGTCATGGTAATCAAAGCCGGAGCAGGTGGTAAAATATCATAGGACAGATGTTGTTCTAGTGATGGGTCGACTTAGGGAGTTGATGCAAGAAGAGGAAGGTTCTGATATTGACCAAGAAGTTACTAATAATAGTCTATAAAAGTCATGAAAAAAAAGACTAAATGTGTGGCTTGCAATATACGAGAATCACTTGAACACCCACCATATTTACCAGATTTAACCCCCAGTGACTTTTACCTCTTTTCTTAGCTCAAAGAACTCCTCCGAGGTAAAAAAAAAATTGAAGATGATAGAGAAGCGATGGTTGCTGTTGAGGCGTTTTAGGAGAATCATTCAAATATTTTTTTTCTAAGGGAATCCTAGGTTTAGAATTCTTTGGGTGGGGCAGACGGCGTCCACAGTGCTTCTCCATTGAGATCGATCTTGAGCGACGGTCTTGAGGTTTAGAATTAATATGGACATAATGTATCAAATATTTTGGAGACTACGTATTTTGTTACTTTACTTTTTAATTCATTATTTTAAATAACTTTTGGATCATCCCCTGTATGTATACGAATGTAGCTCATCAATGAGAAGGTGATACAGTTTGCATCCGATGTCACGTAATGTGAATGACGTGAATAATAATAATACATGTTGGAGACGTGCCAACTGTCAATGCAAATAAGACGTATCCGGTCCCTTATTGATTTTGATTCCCAATGAAAAATATCGATTAATCGACATAAACGGGTTATCATTGGTCGCTCCTCGCACCTGATACAGGTGACCTCATGTTTTATACATAAACTCGGACAAAAACGTAAGAAAGCTGGGGATATGTGCGCAGTATCATAAAGTCAAGCAAGTGATAGTATATAGTCCATTTTCTGCTTCTAATATATGTAGATAAATAGAAGTAATTAAATATTTCTTTACCTCTGTAAAGAAATATTTAATACTTTTATTTTGTACAAGATATGCTTTAGAAGAAAATGCACAGAATTAAATCGCGGAATTGATACATAATATAATCCATTTTCTGCTTATAAATATGTAAATAGAGGTAAATAAATATTTAATACTTTTATTTTGTTAAAGATATGCTTTAAAAGAAAACGCACAATATTAAATTGCGGAATTGATACACAATATAATCCATTTTCTGCTTTTAAAATATGTAGAGATAGAGGTAAATAAATATTTAATACTTTTATTTTGTAATAGCTATGTTTTAGAAGAAAATACACAGCATTAAATCGCGGAATCCTATCCTGTCCTGCTAATATTATAAATGCGAAAGTTTGTGAGTATGGATGTATGTTTGTTACTATATATGTTGTACTGTTACTTATGGTTGTTACTTTCACGAAAAAACTACTGGACGGATTTGAATGAAACTTCCAGTAATATAGGTTATACATCGGAATAACATATAGGCTACAATTTGTAATGATTTTATGTAATTTTGGTCGTAATATAATTTTAGTATGAAGTAAAAAAATATATATTTATTAAATATAATCTGTCACAAAACTTGATGTGGCAGACCAAATTCCACGCGAGCGAAGCCGCGGGCAAAAGGTAGTAGGTACATAAAAATAAAAAAAATAGACAGAGGTAAAAAAAAATAACGAGAACAATATCAAGAGATGTGTGGTTATAATAAAAGGTGTGCAACGTACACGGGGACCGGCAGGAGTTGTTCGGGTGCGGGCGTGTTGTCGAGCGGGGCGGGAGCGGAGGCGGGCACGTGCGCGCCAGCGGCCGGAGGGAACGACGGGTACGCATCGTTAGCGTCGTCGCACTCTAGCTTTACGGGCGTCTCGCTTCCACGCCTCCGTTTCGTTTCACGGTGCTCCCACTCCTCCGCTGTGTCCAAATATCTGTGCACACCCGGCAATGATGCCTTCACAGTGAAACCAATAGGAAAATATTTACAGAGCTAAGGAACATTCTAGAAAAGTTAAAGGAAGAAACAAATTTATGTCAAATTTCAATAGAAACCAAAACATACATTCTCAAGCTCAACTTCTTTGATTTTTTTTATAGCAGAGCGGACAAACGAGCACGCGGGTCACGTGGTGGTAAACGATCACAACCACCCATAGACATCCGCAATGCTAGAGGCGTCGCAGATGCGATGCCCGCCTCTAAGGAACACATACGCTCTTCTCTATCGTAATCACGTGGAAACACCGCAGACGGTAAGTTGTTCTATATATCCACAGTTCGTGGCAAAACTACGACTAAACCGCACGGTGGTTAAGGGCAGGCATCCAGGCGATGGTGAACCTGTGCGGTTGGGAGGAGATTAAACAACTCCTCGGAGCATTCGCCGTAATAAATTCGATATAGTACGCAGAGAGATGATACATCTATGCGTTCCGATCAAAGATCGATCGGAAATCCTGCGGTCGCCGACGATTCGGGACGCTCTACGTTGGATGCGGTCAAATAGAAAGAGCTGGTACTTAGGAGCTCCAGTCCACAGATGAGAGCAATACTCCGCACGTGACTGCACTTGTGCCTTGTACAGTTGGAGACGGAAGGCGGGTGAAATCAAATTACTGTTTTTCTTCTTTATTAACTAAAGCTGATACGACCGTCAGTAAGAAATGCTGATGACGTGGGCGGTATGGGGCGGTGGGGTCTAGCTGAAAATCAGCGCTGTGCGTTTACCACCGCATTATGCTGAGCTAGTACTTTCTCTATACTGCAGTTAATAATAGCTTGAGTCGATGTTATAGTTGAGCATCAATTAAAAATGAGTGTATATAAAAATGAGTGTATATTATTGTAGTAGAGAAATACAGCGTATGATATCCTATTCTTTTTTTTTCTCATTAAGTATAAACAGTAAACAACAAGAAGTATCATGTCCAGATCACATGCCACTTTTTTCAATGTTTACACTTGTAAACTCTTGGCCAATTGGTTTTTGTCCATAAAAAACAAGTTTTTTTTTACGCAACCGATGCGGCCTTGTTTTTGATTAGTTCCTGCCAGTTGTACCATATCTGTATTAAATGCAAAAATAAAACATTCTGTTTGTTTAATCTGTGCCCTATAGGTCTAGTCATAGTTCATTATTTATTTTTTAACCTCAAATCGTCGTTCTATCGCTTAAATTCAATAGTGATAGTGAATTTATTAATATCGTATCTCGTTTTCTTTTAAATATCGAGCTGTATGGAGCGTGCATTTATATTCATTATCTGTGGTATTCCCAAGGAAGGTAATGTTTTGTTTTCTTTATCTGCCAGTGCGTGTTTAAACGGTGACGTCACAATATGGTGTTGCAAGTATAGAAAAATATCAAAGAAATTGTAAGAAAAGGAAAATATCAACATGTATAGAAATACATTCAAAGCAAATTCAGATACTGGTATAAATGGTTATAATTAATTGTCATCAAAGAAAATAATAAGTTTTCATTCATACATTCATTCGTTCATCGGATACATTGGCAATAATTATTCTTTAAAATACCCTATTAATGTGGGAATACCCGAGAGGCTTTGATCATGTTTTAATAGTTAATTACTTCAACAGTGACTAATTTAACATTATACTAGTCTCACAGTGGTAGAGCCAGGCTATAGACGAATACTTTCTCGAGAATGGCATATTATTTGTCTATAGCATGAATGGGCCGGCTCCCCCGGGGAAGCACTTTGAATAACAAAGTAATTTTAATGTATCGAACCCGATTACAGAACAAGCCTATAATACTAGGTATCAACGTTCATAGACAAATAATGTAGTTATATAGGATATTCCCCCCTTGTCAAGACAAGGGGGAATGTGCTTGAGTAATGAAAGAGAGAGAGACCTTGGGGTGCGTGCCAAATTTTTCGGTCTATGTAAGATGTAGCACAAATTTAGAGATGATTTATTTGAAAATATATTTAAAGTTTTTTCTATGTAAAAAGGTACGTCTCATACTCCAAAAATACGGTGATAATAAACGGCGTACAGATTAAAAATACATAAATGAAATTGTGATTAAAATACCGACATGCACAAGCTTTGAAGGTAAACGCAAAATAAATAAACATATCAACCGTATCCATTGATTATTCGCAAACTGGAGTACGCTTGATGAGTCACAAGATGGCGCGCGCCCCAAAATAGGACCGGGACACGTGGGCTCGAGATATGCTGCGCCATGCTTTTCTGCCAAGTACTGTACCGTACTTGGCAGAAAAGCATGTAATCGCAAAAATATTCACACAATAAAGTTTCATCCCCCTCATCTGTATGAGTGGCGATCCAGTACTCTATGGAACTAGCAGTAATTCAGGTACATTTATGCACGGGACCGCTCACAGTAGATCTGGTCTGGTGGTTTGGTCGGTCCAGCGCATGGGTGTCTTCCCGCTAGTTCTAATTCCATCCATGAGAAATGTGCGTGCCAATAAATAATTTATAGCACGTCAAGAGATTTGATGTCAGTGATATCGTGAAACGGTGGCCGGTATCGAAATATAGAAGAATATTGTTCTTTAGAAGCAAGAACAAGGAGAAGGGGAGGGGGACGGGGGACGGGGGGCAAGGAGAGGGGAAGGGTGATGGGCCTCTAGGACTTAACCGCTCACCGGACGAAGCGCGGTAGGTAAGCCTACCGCTCAGACGCCGGCTTTCTGCGGGAGTATGGTACTTCCCCGGGCGAACCGGCCCATTCATATACGCCATTCTTGACAAAGTATTCGTCTGCAGCGTGGCTCTATTACTTCCATTTATTTATACATAATTGTTTTCATTGTATCAAAAAAGAGTTGAACAAGGTTTCAAGTGTATATCATATAAGGTAACAAAGCATGTGAATTGTGGTCTAGTACTACTGGGTATAATGATTTTAGTAAACAATACCACTAAATACATATCGATTTGGAGTTAGGGTTGCTCGTATGCGTAAAATTATTAAATTACGACACAAAGCAAGCTTAAAAGCTTTCTGATAGACTAAAAATTAAGTGTTAAATTTTTTTTTATGCCAATATGGATGGCTAGGGGCGAGCCTAGTCGCAAGCGTGCCGACTGTCCCGGGATCGGGCTCCCCCGGGTACTATGGTGGTCAGCATGCAGGGCTCTGCTGGAACTGACCTCCATTCTCCCTTGCGGCTCGTGGAATTCACTAAAGATGAATTTAATATACCTAATTTATTGAAAATGACGGCGACGTGGTTCGCCACCCGTCACGTCCTGAATCTCACGAGGGCGAAAAGCGACCAATGGAGAGCCGTTCGCTGCGATGATAGGTAGCGGACGGAGCTCTGTGGTCTCTGCCAACCCCTGCGGTGTATAGGCGTGAATATATATATATAAAAAAAAAATCTGTATGTATAAAAACGGAGAGCTATTTTTTAGTTTTGGTAAAACTCAAAAACGGCTCGACCGATTTGAATATTTTTTTATTTTGTTCCCACTAATGCAGGGAAGGTTTAAGAATAAGAAAATATAAGAAAAACATAAAAAATCTTGAAAAAGGGAAAATTATTTTCCTTCCTTTTTTACTTCCAAATACTTTCAATAGATGGCGTTCGTGACAGCTTGTGTTGTTATACAAAACTATGATTCGTTTGTGCGATTTTGAAAATTATTGCATAATTAAGTGCTAACATACCAGGACAAGATAAGCCTACCAGGATATATCATTTTCGTTAATTAAATAAATTGTAGGTGAACCGAAGTTCACTGGGTCGTCTAGTCTATTATAAAAATTAAAATAAATCCTTGGAAGTATTCTACATATTATAAATTCAATATAGTTCATAATTATTTATAATACTGTAATATATGATTTAATCTGTTAATTATAGTCAATTGTCTCAATTTATATTTGTTTCTTTGTTAACAGCAGTAACAGATAGATCGATTGGTAATTGTGCTCACGATTTGAGGTCGTGAGTTCGTATCCTACATTCGACTATTGATGTTGATATATCCTAGCACAAGCATTATTAGTTGTTTCACATCACGCCAGTTGAATGAGGATAGGCGGGGTAGTTACCCCGTAGTCTAGTTAGACTAGGCATGTATTTATCCAGATCTGTAGGCCATATATTTATCCAGATGCGGGGATCACATCCAAAACCATTGACTCCATGGGTGGCGGAATTGGTCGGCAATTATTAGCTTAGTTTGAATTATTGACGAGAATTCTAGAAATATCAAAAACGTTGCTAGTCTTCTTTTTTTTAAAAAAAATCGATCCCTCCTCGGACACTACAGCTAGCTACATTAGGATATATTTGTAGAAACCAGACAGGTGGCAGCCCTAGTCAGATTGTATCAAAGTCACAGGTGTACGCAAATGAGAATGCATTCACACGGCGCGGTAAGCGACTTCCGAGTACCGCGATGTGTGATATATTCTCTTACGCAACGTAAGTGATTTTAGATCTAGAATTTGTATCAGCATTAAGCATTGACGTTCAACTAGCTTGGTAGATTTTTTCCTTTCTTTTGTTTTATGGCAATTAGTTATAACTATTATGCCAGTATCAAGTAAAATACAATAATATCAAGCATATTGGAAATGTATTAGTTAACTTGTCACGTAACGTATCATTTCATTATGGTATTCAAAAATTAGTATTTATATGTATACAGTAAGGTATTCGAATTTTTTCTCTATAAGAAGGCAAACGAGCAGGCGTGTAACCTGATAGAAAGCAATCAACGCCACCCATAGACTATAGCAGTGCCATATGCAGTGCGGAAGCGTTGCCGACCTTTAAGGAAAGTGTCATTATGGGAGTGGGAATGGGAGGGGTAAAGGGAAGAGAGGGGGTGTTGGGTCTCCGGAACTAAGCCACTCACCGTACGAAGCGCGGTAGGTAAGCTACCACTCAGGCGCCGATTTTCTGCGGGAGTATGTATGTACTTCCCCGCACGAGCCGGCCCATTCGTGCTAAGTAAAATATTATGCCATTCTTAACAAAGTATTCGTCGTCAGCGTGGCTCTACCACTATTAATTTACAAAGGGGGAATAATTTATTACAATTCTTTTTTGCTAACCAGATACATAATCAATATTTTTTGTAATTTTATTATGTCTTTTATATAGGTTTATTAATTTTGTTTTTTATTTCTTTTAAATGTGTGAGTTAAATTTTTGTTCAAATATGGAAGATATATCGGGTATACACTCGCCTTTTACTAGCACACTACATCACCATTAACTTCCCAGCTAACATACCATTCCCAGCTACATTGCATCCCGTCACCTCTGACATAACTCTTAGATCATTTTTTTGGTCCTTCGAGCCGGACCCGTTTGCTCGTCCGCCTATATTTTCCATGAGAAAATACATTAGGCAACCGCATTACGTAATCCGAAGCCCGTTATTCGAAGTAATGCAATGTATGCGTATTTCATTCACCGTTTGAAACATGGCGCTCCGTTATAGGATGCCTTATTAATGTACATAAATAAACAAGGAAACTTGTGTTCCCACTTGAAACGTATCGCGCCTGTTTTTCCTTTTGCGTGGATTCAATTTGTAAAATACATTCCAAGGACGCAAGCAAAATTTAGATCATAATATAGGGTGGAGACGATTTACGTAAAATCTGTTTTTTACGAAAATCATCTCTTTTGTCATTGACCAAATAGTGAGTTCAAACTTAGGACCTCTACTGACACTCTAATAATAGCATAAAAAGTTCATCACCCAATGATCTCATTTTTAAAACACGTATAACTCGTTACAGGGCTCAGATCTCCGAATTTTTGGGAATAATTTAGTTTTTATGGAATAGAAAGGCAAACAAGTCAACGTGTCACCCGATGGAAAGCAATCAACGCCATCCACGGACATCCGTAGTGCCATAGGCGTTGCAGAAGCGTTGCAGGCCTTTGAGAAATGTGAGGGCTTGTTTTTTGAAGGTTCCAATGTTGTATCGGTTCGGAAATACCGCTGTACCTCCAGCGGTTGTTCCATAAGATAGTGGTGCGTAGAAAGAAGTTTCTAGAAAAATGCACCATCCAGATGGTGGGGATGACACTTTTCCTTGTGTTGAGTTGTGCGGTAGTGCAATTCAGCGACCGGAATAATCCCGAACAATTCCTTGAAGCACTCCTCATGTTAAAGATATCGATAAAAGATGCTGAGATGAGATATCCCTCGGCAGTTCTAAAGAATCTAGCCGTTCGGTGAGATCTTGGTCATCGACAATACGAATAGCCCGACGTTGTATGCGATCAAGAGGAAGAAGCTGATATTAAGGTGTCCCGGCCCAGAGACGATAACAGTATTCCATGTGCGGCCTGATTTGTGCCTTATAAAGTTAAAAGCGATGACTCGACGTGAAATACTATCTCGCTTCTTAGAGCGCTAATACACATAGCTTCTTAGAGGCTAGCCGTTAGGTGAGATCTTCTTCTAAGAGTGCCTCTCAGACTTGCAAAGGTTGGCGGCCAATTTAGCAAAACTCTCCTCCTCTTTCGCGAGATGCAGCAACTCTGGAGCACTCGCTATCCCAGTCCACTCACTGATATTACGTAGCCAAGACTTTCCACCAACTTGTCTTTTGCCCGCAACTTTTCCCATCATGATCAGTTGCAGCAACTTGTACCTGTCATGTCTCATGTTATGACTTTTCTACCTTTGACGGTCTGAAAAATTCAAGTTTTTGCTTGACTTGTCGGAGAACCTCGTCATTGGCCACCCTTTGAGTCCAACTAATTGCGAGCATCCGTCTATATGCCCACATTTCAAACGCTTTTTTATGTTTTCTGCGGTCTTCTTGAAGCGTCCAAGCCTCGCATCCGTATAGAAGAATGGGCCAGGTGTAACAATGGAGCATTTTAATGCGCAAAGAAAGAGAAATTTTGGTCATCGACAATACGAATAACCCCGACGTCAACAAGACGACTTAAATGAAGGAAATTGGCTGGAATCTGACATAACTGCAACTATGCTTCGTAAAATTTAGAATGATAATTTTGACAACTCACGCACATGAAGTTTCGTATTTTTTTCCGGTGAAATGTACTTCCGATAATATCATATTTATGGATGGGTACCGCCCACTTAGTGAAGTGCTACTCATATCGAACAATTACAGACTATCGAACAATTACAGACTATCGAAAATCGATTTGAAATAAAATAAATCGATCGACATTTAGGGTAAATTATATTATTATTGTAAATATATAAGTTATTTGGATTTATCTATCACATTTATTTGTAAAAAAAATCTATGATTAATATATCTAATGTTCACTTTTTTAAATTGTTAACCAATGATAATTGCACGTGATGTAGTTTTAAAAATTCATAACTGGGAATCATTCATCATTAATTTATAGGAGGTATTATTAATAAATTATAGGTTAATGCAACAAAAAAAAACTGAACATACGAAATAATTATGCAACTATCGATATCAATTTATATAAGAATAGTAATAGATGAACGTATTCGATTAACGCTCATTAACGATTATACACTACCCTCATCCTTAGTGTGACCCGTCAAAATTATCTTCCTAAATTTTACATAGTATAAGAATCCGTCGGCGGTCGCAGGACGCCGGTTTGTCCGACGCGCACGTGCCCGTACACGTTGCCCGCGCACGTATTACGTACGGCGCGCGGCGCAACGAAGGCCGCGGCGTAAAGCGCGCGCGAATTCTCACATACCGAAGCGCCAATATATCTCACGGACATAATGTCTGCCGATTCTATTTCGAGGTGTGTATTAAACTGCATTAATTATCACCATACTGTACACATTCTGCACGTGTGGATAAATTTATTAATACCTTCTCATTCGGGACGTGAAACGACGAAATATCCGCCTCGAGCGCCCACCTCACCTGTGCGCTATCAATATCAATGTTAGCCTGCGGCAGTCCACTGCTGGACATAGGCCTCACTCAAGGCGCGCCACCTAGCCCGATCTTCGGCTACACGCATCCAGTCTCTGCCAGCCGCCTTGCACAGATCGTCGCTCCATCTAGCAAGGGGGCGTCCCACACTACGTCTGCCGAGTCGCGGTCTCCAGTCCAGCACTCGTCTACTCCAACCATTGTCGGTTCTCCGACTAACGTGTCCGGCCCATTTCCACTTCAGTCTGCTAACTGTATCGGTGACTCTGGTCCTCCGGCGAATTTCTGCATCCTATCATTCACCTCATGTACCATTTATGGTACACGTTATAATTGACCTTCAGAACGCAGACTTGGAATAAATATCTGTAGGCCATATATATCGACGCAATAAATCGAAAACTTACTACCACAGCCAAAACAATACTATTAAGATTTCTTAAAAAATTGTATCTGATCACTCAAAAAGAGTGAATTTCTACGCTGTACAATATATTCTATTGATTGTAGAGTTATGAGACTCAGATCATTCATGCTGTATTTTTCTGATCCGAATATGTAATAAAAACTGTTGACATTTTCATTTACAGCGTTTTCGCTTTTTTGCGTCCACATACAACACATATTTATTCCGATGCGTGAATCCGCGATTACTACGATTACAAGCTGAAGGACAAAAACCATTCGGACACGAATAGATTCAGAATAAACACTTATAGGTAATACAAATTAATGATCACGCGGAAATCGAACCCTCGACCCACGGGTTAAGAAAGCGAACACTTCGCCACTGCGCTGTTTGGGTCGTCAACGTGTGAGTATATAAATAAAAAAAATTAAAATTGTGACGTCACCTCGTCAATACGCAGTATAAACGTAAAAAGAATATGTGGACAGTCAGAATTCTTACTAAGTTCCGCGACAAGCAAAAAGCAAAAATAGAAAAATATATGTTTTACTAGAAGAAGTGGATTTACGGGGAACTTAAACTAAATCTTACCGAAAAAACGACCGTCAGCAACTCTCCACCTCCCAACCACTATCAAATATACCGAATTCCATAATGATGTATGTAATAATGTATAGTAGACTCTACGGAAGACAACCATTAAGCCACTCTCACATTATTATTATTTTGTTTGTTTGTCGCGGATCTTAGCCAAGTAAAAAATTGTGACTGTCCGCATAGTAATGGATTTCCGCAAAGTAACGCCTGACTCCACTAATAACCTTAAAAAGATTAGTAAATTTTAAAATTACATACAATTACATACACTGATGAACTGTGTGGAATTTTATATAACATAACCCTCCTTGTTTCGCCACAGTTGAGTAAATGATTAGTATATATTTACCAGTTAGTAGCACATCTAATGCAGCGTTCGAAGCACATACAAACGGATAGATGAACGGATAATGGTGAACAAAGACAAGCGTGTGATCACATATATCAGGGCTGCCACCTTTTTAAGATAATTTATTTTTTTAATTGTATTGTACACATTGTACACATTGTATTGTATAATATTATATATTGCATATTGAAAAATGATAATACCCTTTATTAAAAAATTTATAGTATAATATTTATTTATAAATCCCATATATGTATATTTCTTACTGGGCACATGCTCTATTTTAAGTAGGAACAGAAAATAATCCGTGGTGGGTTGTTCAAGATGGGGATATACATATATTTCTTGATACAATTTACAAATTGACAACGATTGAGATTCCGATAAGACGTAAGTTCGCATCCTCCATTGTATATATATATTTTTTTTAACAGCCTATATATGTCCCACTGATGAGCACGGGCCTCTCCATTTCTGGAGAAATGGACGTTACCCCAGCAGGCTTGTCCAATGCGGATTGGCGCGGTTACCAGACTCTGAATAAATAAGTGTAATCCATACATATATTTATTCCGATGCGGGGATCGAACCCGCGACCATTGACTCCGCAGGCGGAGGGCCCCGCCACTGAGCCAAATGGTCGTCATTATTTATATATGAGAGATTTTCAATTCCTACCATTAGTTTACACTCTCATATATATATATATATTGTATATATACGTGAGTGTAAAATAATGGTAGGAATTGAAAATTAATAATTTTATTCGTTTTTTAGTTGTTGTTATGAGTGGCAGCCCTGCGTGGATCGTACAAAACGCCAGCCTCACCTGGTGACGGGGTCGGTGCCCAGCCCGCTGTCGTTGCTGTTCTCGCACGGCTCCGGCGGCCGCAGCGAGTGCGTGTGGGCGTAGTGCGCCAGCTTCCCGAACTTGCCGAGGTGCGCGAACTTGCCCGGGTTGTGGACGTTTTTACCCGGGTGCGCCAGCTTGCCCGCGTGCAGCATCTTCCCGGAGAGCGCCGTTTTCCCAGGATGTGGGCGTTTATGTATAACCTTTCTGTGGACGCGCGCGCTCATCGTAGCCGATGTGGACATAGTCATTTTCATGCCTGTCGACAAGCAAACGAACTCAGTTATACTGCTGTTGATTGCTATACGAGAAGTAAGATTTGGTGATTTTAAATATAGTCCGATTTTTATTTAATTGGGCAAACGTGCAAGCGTATAAAGTGGAAGCATTACACTTCAATCGTTACCGCGTTTCACAGGGCGAGATCAGGAATGTAATTCCTTTCCAGTTACTTTGTTTCTTTCTCCTCCTTCTATTACTTTCTTCTACTCTTATCTTTATTCACGTCCTAAATCAAAGGTAGGTAACGCATTTGCCATCAGGTGAGCCGTTTGCTCATTTGTCTTTTTTTACGGGATAGGAGGGCAAATGTGCAAGCGTGTCGCCTGATGGAAAGCAATCAACCCCGCCCATGGACATCTGCAACACCATAGGCATTACAAAAGCTTTACCGGCCAGAGTAAGCTGGTTTTTACAGCCCATATATAAATATACGCACACCCACAATGGTTGCCCAAGATAGATTAATGGAGTACATAGACTCGGAATAAATATCTGTAGGCCATACATATATTTAACCCGATGCAGGAATCGAACTGGCGACAGTTAACTTTGAAGGCGTTTACCGCGCCACTGAACCGTTCAGGTCGTCACAGTCATCACAGTTATAGTATGAGTGTGTGGACAGTCAAAAGTTTTACTTAGCTAAGATCCACGACAAGCAAAAAAATAACAGAATAATAATAATCTGTGTTTTTTCTGTTGGGTTAAGTGGAAGAAGACTTTTCGGTTGTCTTCCGTAGAGTCTACTATACCTGAAGATGCCTCGTGTTGGGGCGAAACACATGTCGTTTACAAGATGGAAAAGTGATAGTGTGTGTTGGGTGTTGTGTATAGTGGTTGGTGGGTGGAGAATTGATGGCCGATTTTCGGTAAGTTTTTGGTTTAAGTTCCAAATAAATCCACTTAACCCAACAGAAAAAACACACATTATTAATTTTCTATTATCGTTTTGCTTGTATATAGTGATGGATTTCCGCAAAGTAATGCCTGACTCCATTAATAAGTATGAGTGTGATTACTGAAGCTAAATAAAGGTGTCTCGTGACCGAATTACATTTTCAACCTAACTACTTGCCTACCTGCTTCCAAACAAGAATTATTGGACCATATGTATATTAGGTCACAGGTCGAATATTCCTTGTTTAAAAGTAGTAGTTAAAATTGAAATCCTTATTATGCCGTCGGATACTAACCATAAGCGTTTTATGTTAAAAATAAATATTTATGTAACCTTTGAAAATAATATAAGTTTAATTGTACTAACCGGCAACGCTTCCGCGTTGCTTATTGTCCAAAAAAATGACATTTTGTTATGGGGTAGGAATGCAAACGAGCAGGCGTATCACCTGATACAAAGCAATCAACGCCGCCCATAGATATCCGCAATGCCATAAGCTGTGCAGAAGCGTTGCCGGCTTTTAAAGAAAGTGTCATTATGGTAGAGGTAGAGTCTGGGAGGAGGGGGGAGGGGGTTGGGCCTTGCCTCAACACGAGACATTATCAGGTATAGTATAGTAACTTAACGGTTGTCTTCTGTAGAGTCTACTATACTCGATGATGCCTCATGTTGAGGCAAAACAAGTGTCGTATAAGGTGGAAGAGTGGTGGTCTGTATTTGGTGTTGTTGATAGTGGTTGGGGGGTGGAGAGTTGCTGACGGCCGTTTTTTTGGTAAGATTTCGTTTTAGTTCCCCGTAAATCCAGTAGAAAACACACAATATTATTTTTCTGTTTTTGTTTGCTTCCTGAAAGATGCGTCACTATAGTGGCGCACTCTAGTAGCGAGTGGCTCACCGATTAAATTAAATAATCCTTCATACGTTCTTTCACCGTACAGAGAAACATCCCCGTTCAAAATTCAGCCGTGCCTAAGAGGTTATATTGTTTGACGCACGATATGGTCTGTGGGTGTCCTTTGACCGTACGAACTACGATTCGGTATTTCCACAACCTTACTCCCCTCCACGATCGTCCACCTGAGGGACGCCCGCCCCCGCGCAAAATCCTTTTGTCGCCGCCTGGCTCCGTAGGAGCAGAGGCAGGACGCCTAAAAACCGGTGGGAATAGCGATATCTAGGACCGGGAGGCGGTCCTAGATGTCGATTATCGTGGAGTTGCTGCGCTAGCAGTGGGGTTCATCCCCGAGACTCGATCCCACACCCCTGTGATTGTGGATGTATATATTGTCTCAGTATATATCTGTATTTCTACGGTCAACTCAGCCCATTGGAGCTCCCATGGCTCTACCACTATATTTGTTTAATAGTTCCTCAAACATGTATGGTTGATAAAATACACAGTTTATATATCGAGGCCGTTTATTTCGTGATCGTGTTAACAACTTATTAAACATGAAAAGCGCGCGAAACATCAATACAAGGCCGCCATTTTGTGACTACATTTTATGACAGATCGCAATCTGTTTTACGATCGAAACGCGTTACTCGTAAAATCTCACGCCTATTGGAATGCATAAACATTATTAATTCGGCACACTCCTATCAACCGTCGCTGTAAGGTTTTTCCCGCCAACTTACATCACTGACATCGTGTTTTTATTTCATTCTCATAATTGACTGATATGCGTGGCTAAGGGCGAGCTTAGTCGCAAGCGTGCCAACCGTCCCGGGATCGGGCTCCCCGGGTACAATGGTGCCTTACCTCAGCATGCAGGGCTCTGCTGGGTCTGACCTCCATCCTCCCTTGTGGCTCGTGAGATTCACTAAAGCGAGTTTAATATACCTAATTTGCTGAAAATGACTTTAACGCGGTTCGCCACCCGTCACGTCAGGACGTGACGGGTGGCTCAGGGAATCAGGATTCCCACGAGGGCGAGAAGCGACTAATGCAGAGCCGTTTCCATGCGATGAATGGTAGTGGATGGGGCTCTGTGGTCATTGCCAACCCCTGCGGGGGATAGGCGTGAATATATATAAAAAAAAAATTGACTGATATCACAATATCCGGTAACGCATTTGTAGTCTATGGTGTAAAGTGTCAATGAGCGGCGTTAATTTTGTTAAGGCGACACGCTTGCTCGGTTGCCTTGTAATATGTATGTGACCATATCGAGGCAAAAAAGCGAAAATGCTGTATAAACATACGTACATACACACATACATGTCGTCACGCCTGTCTCCCGTAAGGGTAGGCAGAGACCATGGATTTCCATCCGCTACGATCCCGGCACACCTTCCTTGCTTCCTCCACACTCATCCGTCTTTTTATTCATCCTTCCTTTGACATTCATCGTAACGAAACGGCTCTCCGTTAGTCGCTTCTCGCCCTCGTGAGAATCAGGACAGGCAAGTCAGGCAGTATCTTTGCGTAGCCGCCTGTACGGTAGTCATGGTATTGTTACACGGGTACGCGACCCCAGCCTCCAGAACTAGTATCGTATCACTCCTTATCTTCTGTTGCGGTAGTATCATATTCCTATCATCCTGTCTAAATTCATTATTTCTTTTCCCTGCCCTTTCCTTTCTTCTCTATTCTTTTCCCTTCCTCTCCACGATCCACGGTCAGCGTGCCAATGGAGACGTGGCCAGGGGCGAGCTTAGTCGCAAGCGTGCCGACCGTCCCGGGATCGGGCACCCCCGGGTACTATAGCGCCTTACTTCAGCATGCGGGGCTCTGCTGGGGCTGACCTCCATCCTCCCTTGCGGCTCTTGGGATTCACTATAACGAATCTTAATATTCCTTATTCGTCAAAAAATGACGACGACGTCACCCGTCACGTCCTGATTCCCACGAGGGAAGGAACATAGAGCCGTTTCGCTACGATGAATATGACAGGAAGGATGGATGAAAAGATGGATGAGTGTGAAGGAAACAAGAAAGGTGTGTCAGGATCGTAGCGGATGGAGATCTGTGGTCTTTGCCTAACCCTACAGGGAGGCAAGCGTATTTGTATGTATGTATTTTTATATATATCACTGCCATGACGTATATGTAATACGCATGTATATAACACATACATATATCCATCTAGATGAGTGGCAATCTACTACGGTGCGTTTCTCTCGTAACTTCTTTCCACGCACCACCAGTTTGTGGAACCAGCTACCCTGGGCGGTCTTTCCGAACCGTTACGACATTGGAACCTTCAAAAAACAAGCCTATACATACCTAAAAGGCCGGCAACGCTTCCGCGGCTCCTTCGGTGTCACGGTTGTCCATGGGCGGCGTTGATTGCTTTCCATCAGGCGACACGCTTGCTCGTTTGTCCTCCTATCCCATAAAAAAAATATATATGTATGTATGTATGTAATACATACATATACGTAATGGCAACGATGTTAACGACTTTCCTAATCGTAAAATTAATTGTAGCGCAAATAAAAGACGTTTAATGATTCTTCGCCGTCTAGACATGACTCCATAAACATGTACATTATTTAATGATCATGGACTCGCTTACATTTCGTATTATCACAAAAGAAATTATAAACGGGCAATTCTTTTTATGGAGTATTTTTTTTATACATGACTTAGGAAGGCTACTGACTACTGCTACCTACACGCTTCGTATAGTGAGGGGCTGAGTTCCGGAGGCCCAACACCCTGCCCCCTCACATAATAACACTTTCCTTAACCTCTTCAGGGACGAATTTTTTTAAGTGAGACTAAATTGATAAATTTTTTCTTTTTATTACGAGTTATTCACCTTATATCTATAACAATTCAGTAAGATAAGAAAAAAACAGAAAATAGTAATTTTTACAAAAAAATAGATAATGTCCTGAATATGTGGCCATTTAGCGTAATTTCTCTTGAAATAACTAAAATAAAAAAAAAGCTAAACGTACACATATGTGCCAATGTCCCTGAAGACGTTATAGGTCGGCAACGCTTCCGCACTGCCTATGGCGCTGCGGATGTCTATGGGCGGCGTTGATTGCTTTTCATCAGATGACACGCCTGCTCGTTTGCCTTCCTATCCCATAAAAAATATCGTGTGCACACACGCAATATTAGTAAACACAATATTCGTAAAACAACCGCTCGTGTGACTGAGAGAGCCACACGAAAAATAGCACACCTGACTGACATCTTGCTCTCTGCGCCGTCACCTGCTCAGCAGATGATGTCAGTGGCCAAGTTCTGGACTAACAACATCTGATGCCGCTGACACCAAGAAGGAGTAAACGTACAACATTATATTTTCGTTTATATTTGCTTTTCGCGGATCTTAGCTAAGTGAAGTTCTCATTGTCTATATACGTCTTTAGCGGCAAACTTACGGTCGTATCAATCAATCAATCGGGGACATATACACCCTGTAGGGGTGTAGGAGCGAGCCTTGGGGTTGAACCCCATTACTCAGGAGGCGGCCGCCTCCCGGTCTTTGCGCCGCCGTTGCCAGCGGCTTTTAGGTGTTGTGTATCTGGCCAACCCCCTCATCTTCAAACCCGATGAGCAAGGTAGGGTCAAATAAGTTGTACAGAGTCGTGTTAAAGTCAACACCGGACTCCATCACGGCGACGAGCTTATGGAGCAAACTGGTGAGCAGGCTGTCGGCAGCTCCATACTGAGCGAGCAGGGTGGGGCGGTTGTATCGCTTACACGCGTGTCGCTAAGCGCTGAACAATCACCGCGTATTATGTTCACAGCTATTTTAGAGCTCTAGCGATAGCCATAAAAAGTTGATTCATCCATCCGTACGTCACAGAGCGTCGAGATTATGTCAGCGAGGCCGAATTTTACGGTCGAGGTTTATCGCTTCCTGTGAACCGTGAATGAAATTAATATGCCACCGAGTGACGCGTCCGAAAGATTACCTGCTTCTGATAAAACTGCGGACATGATTGACGGTGTGTGTGCATCGCATGTATAAAAAAGAGTATCGGCGTGTGTGTGTGTCCATCGAGGTCGCGGATGCACGCGGCGAACGTGCAAACTATTTTCATAGTAAATTATTTGTTGATTGTGAGGTTCCTTGGATGCCTAAATCCGCTTAGTTTATCCCGCTACGTAGACTTAATAACCCAAATAATACAATTATTATTCATTAAACCACATATGTCCCACTGCTGGGTACGAGCCTACCCATTTCTTAAGGAACGAAAACATTAAATCTCTAAAGACTCGGCATAAATATTTTAACGACATGTTGCGCGGGGATTAATTTTCAAGATAACTATCATGTTACCCGTTTGTCTACCTCATCAACAAAAAAAAAAGAAAAAAATATTAATCAAACCCATCGCGCCATCTGTGGGGAAAAACAGAACAACGTCTGTCAGACCAGCTGGAATGAAAACAGGGGACATTTTATCCACCTTAAGGATAAATAAAAGTTAATGAAACAGTTTTATGATGTTTACTTCGAATGCATTACTGGTATACGCATAATTTTAACATATCGAATTCTTGTGCGTATATGTCGAGCTTGACGTCATGTGGGCCATTCGTGAAATCCCAACCAGTCCTGTTGTGGACTCAATATGGACAAAAATAAAAACAATACGGAACAGAACTTCCTACATAACTGAGTAATTTACAGCCACTGTACTGTGGTAAAATATCATTTCTTGTAAATAATTAAGCTTTAGCGAAGCAAAAAAATAAAAGCAAAATGTATTGTAATCCAATCGCAAAATGTGGTAAATATAATAAAATTTAATGATATCATTTGTATGCCTATATTTTTTATAATCTTTATTTAAAATTTATGTATATACAATAGAGTGAGAATATACAAATATGTATTCTCATAAAAGCGATGGTACATATTTCGTATTGAAATTTTTTTATTTCTAAAAATTAAAAAATAAGGCCTGCTTAAAATGTATGTATGTATGTGTGTACGTATGTATGTATATGTAAGTATATACATATAGTATGTATTTAAATTTATAAAGTTAGCTTTTAATTTTTTCGTTTGTAAAGCTGCACCACCTGCAAACTGATTTTCTCAGTTTCGCCCGCAGGTCGACTGGTAGAGAAAGCCCGATGGCATGAAGTCCGCCTGTTGTATATTTTATGCAAAAAATTTTATTAGGATAGATATATTCTTTATTGTACACCAAAAACAAAGTTATACATTTATTTCTTATCATATTTATATACAAAATGGCGGTCTTATCGCTAATAGCGATTTCTTACCGTAGTGGAAAGGACAACATTCTGTCCATTCAAAAGATAATTTGATGTAGGTTTGGTCATACATTATTGTTAAGATGATAGAAAAGAAAAAATAATATTAATTAACAAAGAATATATATATATATATATATATATATATATATATATATATATATATATATATATATATATACACATAAATATAGGTTAACCGTAAATAATAAACGAATAAATAAAAGATACATATATATTTAGTGATACAGAAGATAGATAGTGATTTTTAACAAGCTTTTTGGGAATAGGATTTTTGGGAATAATATAATATTTAAAATAGGAGAGACTTCGCTTGTCTCACCTCCAGCGGCAACAAATTCCACAACCGAAATAAATTTACATATCTAAAGATTTGGATATCGATGGTTAATGGAGTCCGGGTTTACTTAGGAAAATCCATTAATCAGATGGAAAGCCAATAATCAACTTACTAGAATCCGCGAAAATCATATCCGAAAAATAATATTGTGCGCACATAGATAAGCTTACAGAACACCACTTTTCAACAATGAAACAAACTCGTTTCGCCCTGTAGGAATCCTCATGTGTGATAGACTCTACGGAAGGAAACCGTTGAGTGAACGCGTTGATTTCTGCGTATCTTAGGGAGGTGGTTATTGATCTGCGTATCTTAGAGAGTTTTTGGTATAGAGAGGCAAACGAGCAAGCGTATTGCCTGATGGAAAGCAATTAACGTCGCCCATAGACACCTGCAAGATCGAAGGCATCACAACTATGTCGCGAGCCATTAAGGTATGAATAGACTTTTTTTGGAAAGAAGACAACTGGTTCCATAGAGTGGTGGTGCATGGAATGAAGTTAACCCATTGACTGCCAGACATATTTAGAGCGTCTTGCCCTGGGTGCCAAGGTTTTATTTTGAAGAATACATGAAAGTTTACAAAATATAATTATATTAAGTTACTGATATAATATTGTAATAGCATTTACAGTAATTTTTATTGAAAAAAAAAACACACTACGAGATAACTCGTAGCTGGCGTCACTAAATAAAATTCCTGTGCTGGTTGCCACTACGAGATATCTCGTAGCTGGCAGTCAATGAGTTAAACTAGGTTAGTTAGATTTCGATATCATCGCGATAATGAATTTACAATTAATAGAACACGGCTATCTCATTGCGGGACATCAAGCGTCACAAGTGTAACTGGATCGGCCACATTCTCCGGCGGGAGCCCAATAATATCCCTAAACAAGCCCTAAATTAGAATCTCCAAGGCGAAAGGAAGCGTGGACAACCAAAGCAAACGTGGCCACGTACGGTGATAGCAGAAGCGGGTAGCATCGGAATGACCTGGAGCGAAATGAAGCGCGTAGCTCAAGATAGAACGCGATGGCGGAGCATTGTGGACGCCCTCTGCCCCATATGGGGGACACAGGAACATAAGCCAAGTATCTCATTGCGGAAGTAACAAGTTATCGTTGTTATATTATCATGTGTCATTTTTTGTCACACGGTATGATTGTTATCAGCGCATTACAATTATTTGCATACAGTAGCGAGGCGGCTACTCATTGTATTGTATATCTGGATGAGTGGCGACAGTAAGGTTCGTTTAGTCGAAAACATCTTTCTACTCACATCCACTCTATAAAACCGGCTATCTTCAGATATTTACGAGTCGATAGGACATTCGAAAATAAACGGAGAGTCGAAAAGTATTTCGCGTGGATCCGTGAATATCAATTCGTAAATTCAAATTGCGGGTAGGGCTTACAGTACCGAACTAAAATTCGAATACCGGTATTTGATATTTAAAATTAGAAATATCGAGATACCGGTATTGAAACCGGTATTATTGATAAAAAATTTACTAGTTATATTTTTACTTATCTCAGTTGTTATATTGACTTGTTAACAAATAATATATTAAATATTGATAATATACAAAATATTGTTCTGAAATGAGTAGATATTATTTATTTTATTACATAGAGAATAGGAGTAGATAGATACAAAAAAACGTGCAAGTAAAAAAAGGTACATACTAAATTCTATGTTACATTTTACATATATTATAATAAATGTGCCAGATATAGATTTTAATACAATGAAATTGTTTGTTTATCCTAAAAAAAAACTAGTTACAACTATTATGTCAGTGTGAAGTGAAATACAATAATATCAAGTATCTTGAAATGTACTAGTCATCTTGTCACGTTACGTCTTGATAAAATGGTGGCTATTCTACCAAAACTTTCTATGGATTTTTTCAGTCAACTTTAGTCACGTTAGACGCATTTATTTCATATCACTTCACGTATACACCTTAATCGTACTATAATGTATAATACGCCACAATTAAACAATATAAGTGATGCTAATATAAGATTCTAAAAATAAAATAAAAACACTACGTCACTGATGTAAGTTGGTGGGAAAAGTCCATATTCTACTTACAGCAAATACGTTTTCTGTCATCTATATATATATGCTTGATTAATATAAGCACAAAATACTAATCTAAATTCTTGCGCCAACAAATTATATGAACAAATTAAAGAATGAACTAGAATGATAATCAAAATGATTAACAAATAGTAGTCAAACAATACACCAATACCAGTATCACCAAAAAAGGTATATATGATGGTGGTAGAGCCATGCTGCAAACGAATACTTTGTCAAGAATGACATAATAATTGTCTGTAGTATGAATGGGTCGGCTCGCCCGGGGAAGCAGTATACTCCCGCAGAAAACTGGCGTCTGAGCGGTTAGCTACCGCGCTTTGTGAGGTGAGAGGTTGAGTTTCGGAGCTCAACAACTCTCCCTCCCACTCCCATAAAGACACTTTCCTTAAAGGACGGCAGCGCTTCCGCAATACCTATGACGCTGCGGATGTATATGGGCGGCGTTGATTGCTTTCCATCAGCTGACACGCCTGCTCGTTTGCCTTCCTATCCCATACAAAAATAAGACATAAAAAACTGATTACGATATGGACAGTCAAAAGTTTTACCTAGCTAAGATCTGCGACAAGCAAAACAATAACAGAAAATTAATAATGTGTGTCTTTTCGTTGGGTTAAGTGGATTTATTTGGAACTTAAACCAAAAACTTACCGAAAATCGGCCATCAACTCTCCACCCACCAACCACTCACTATACACAACGCCAAACACACATTATCACTTTAAAAAAAAAAAGTGGATTTCCGCAAAGTAACGCCTGACTCCATTAATAACTGATTACGACGAAAGTAAACGGCCGTAAACGAAACGGCCCGTACAATCGAAGCCACGAGTAGTGATCGTGGGTCGTAATTGCAAGCTTCAACCAATTACCTTTGCTGTTTCCGTATTTGAATATATAAAAACAATACCGATTTATTGCCTTGACAAAAAAAAATATGACCAAACCCATGACTAAATAATCAAATAGTATATAATGACGCTGTAAAACAAAAACGCTGTAAATGATACATACAGTAGTAGTAGTGCATATATATATATATATATATATATATATATATATATATTATATATATATATATGGATATTTGTGTGTGTGTTAGTATTGTCCTCACTGTGGTCCGCGACCTGACCACGTTGGTGCTGAAAACCGCCAGGTTGAGCGTCAGGTGCTCCAATAGAGCGACCGGCATATGCTGAGCAAGAACCATTTTATGACACTTGTTTGATTAAAATTATTTTCTTTTGCAGGTGCTCCAATAGAGCGACCGGCATATGCTGAACAAGAACCATTTTATGACACTTGTTTGATTAAAATTATTTTCTTTTGCAGGTGCTCCAATAGAGCGACCGGCATATGCTGAGCAAGAACCATTTTATGACACTTGTTTGATTAAAATTATTTTCTTTTTGTTTGTATATTATAATATTATTAAGGTTTTAAGCAAAATCTGTAAAGAAACGGTGTCATAAATAAAGTTTTTCTCTTTGTTTATTTTCTATGTCAAATATGTTTATTCCATATTCGGATCAAAAAAAAAATACTGCGTCGAATGTTCCGCACAGATCTACAATCGATACAAAATATTGTACAGCGTTGAAACTGACTGTTTTTGAGTGATCAGATATAATTGTATCCGAAATCCTGTGTCAATATATTGACACAAAAAGTTATATTTAAGACACTTTTCAGGGGTGAGATCTTCCAGGTCATTTCCTAATGTTGGCTAAAAAACGGGATTATGATATAAGTTGTATATATTTTGAAAATATTTGAAGCGAAGTCTTCATAATGTTCGATAATGTTTTTGTTATTGTGTATGGCGCCAGATCTTATCAATTAGTGATTGTAAACTTGTCGACAAGATAATAGGAGGCACTTCAGTATTTTCACTATAAGTAACATATAAATTAACAATTAATATAGAGATAGGAGCTATGATAGTTGGACGGAGAGTGACAGATAGTAGAATGAATCACATTGAAAGATATCAAATATCTCAGTTAGAATTTCTCGTAGAAATGTAATATGAAAACCAAGATTATCTCAGAATTTCTCTTACAAATGTTATGCGGAAAAAATTTTCAACCCGATCAAATTTCCCCCATTATATCTACGCAAAAAGCGAAAACGCTGTAAAAGACATAGATGTCAAAACTGTTTATCGCATATTCAGATCAGAAAAAAAAAACAATGGTCCAAGGTTCGCAGGTCTGTAGACCGATAGAACATTTTGTACAATGTTAGAACTGACTGTACCTTTTTATAGTGTAGGAAGGCAAATAAGCAGACGTGTCACCTAATAGAAAGCATTCAACGCCGCCCATAGACATCCGCAGTGCGATAGGCAATGCAGAAGCGTTGCCGGCCTTTAAGGAAACTATCATTATGAGAAGGCAAGGGGAGGGAGAAGGGGGAGGGGATTGGGTCTCCGGGACTCAACCGCTCACTGTACGAAGCGCGGTCGCTAAGCTACCGCTCAGACGCCGGTTTTGTGCGTGAGTGTGGTACCTCCCCGGGCAAGCCGGCCCATTCATTCTACAGACAAATAATAGGTCATTCTTGACAAAGTATTCGTATGCAGCGCGACTCTACCATTTCAACTGTGTTTTTTTGGATTGATTGGTTGGACGATTACTACGTATTCTTGCGTCTATATGTTATTCAGATAAGGACAGTAAATAATTTTATTTGAGAAAAATTTTAATTATCGCAATCTTATTGATGAAAATCCTCATAAGCTTACTTCGCAGCCTTAAGGTATACCTAAAGCGTAAGGTATAAGTTTCATGTTTGAGACGATCGAGGTCGTTACCCTGCGGCACGCCAACATCCCGACCTTTGTGTGATACCATCGTTTATCGGTCGATATCGCGACATGGGTGAAAGTCCGTCCGTACTACTAGACTATCTATAAAAACTGAGTGAAAATCAATTTGAATAAATTTGTGAATCAATCTATTTATGATCGATGCAGTCGAAAGCTTTTAAAAATTTTCTTTCGAGCTTCTTTGTACCGAAAGAATATATTTGAATTCATATCGACAAATCAAATGAATAATTCAGAAAAGATGAATATTTATGATATCTTTATTTTTCATAACGTAATAAGTGCTCGTGACATGGCTGGCAAGTTTTAGATGAAAATCAGCAATGTGCTTAGTACTTAGTACCTCAGCACAATTCTGAGGTAGTTTTAGTTAAGTTTTCGCGGATATCATTGATCGCTTTCCATCAGGCGACACGTTAGCTCGTTTGCCCTCCTATCCCAAATAAAAAAGTTCCATTTTTGCTATTGCAATATTTATGGACAATTAGGCGTATATTAAATAACCTGAAAAGAGAAACCTAAGGTCTAAATGTATATTCTAAATACATGTAATCACACATCTTCTACTAAATACATACATTCTCTCACAATAGAATCTCTCATTGTTTTGTTTTAGGATAGGAAGGCAAACGAGTGTATTACTTGATGGAAAGCAATCAACGCCGTCCACAGATATCCGCAGTACCACAGACATTTTAAAAGGGATGAAATTAAATAATAGTGCTAGGAAATTTCTCAGATCAGTGGTCCGATGGAAGATATGATCTCTACCAACTACTATTGCTGCTTACAGTTGGACAAAATAAAAAAAAATAAGAAATGGAGGTAGCTCTATTGACATCAACAACACATACGCGCGGCATGTTTTATTTTAATACCATTACCTTGCTAACAACAATGTTTTCTCATTACGTAACACCACGCAACCAGTATAGGTCAAAAACTGAATAACATAAATTGGAACGGTCCGTGTCGCTCCTCGTGACCCATTACAATTTCAAATCGGCCGCGTCTCACGGACGTTATCCTATTATTTTGTTTACCTTTAGATGTTACGTAATAAGAGTGGACACACTTTGAATAACCTCGAATCAATAAATAATGGGAATTGGAAAGTGTTTGAATTCAATGTTTATATATTTTTTTCATTATCATCAAAAGTCCGCGACAGTTCACTGCTGGAGATAAGCCTCTCTAGAAGCGCCACCTAGTCCGATCTTCAGCTTCACGCACTTAGTTTCTCTCAGCCGTTCTGAACAGATCGTCGCACCTAGGCGGGTAGCGTCCTACCCTACGTTAGCCGAGATGCTGTCTCCACTCTAGCACTCGTCTGCTCCAGCGGTTGTCAGTTCTCCGACAAACGTGACCAGCCACTTCCGTTTACTAATTCCAAAGACTATGTCGGTGAATTTGGTTCTCTGACTTCCGAATTTTTTTGATTTCTTCATTCCGAATCATATCTACCAGAAGAGAGATTCCGAGCGCTGTGAAGCAGACGGACTGTCAGTGTTCACGTTTGGACGCCGTAAGAAAATATAGGTAGGACACTCTGGTTGGAGGCTTCAATTTTTTTAAAGATCATATATGTATAAATATATGTCTCGCTTCTGGGTACAAAATCTCTTTATTAATGGAGGAATAGACATTAATACACCACGTTAGTTCAAGGCGGGATTGTCATAGACTTTGAATAAATACCTATAGGCTATACATATAGTCTATAGGTACTTATCAGGAATAAATACCTATAGGCTATATGTATAGCCTATATGCGATACTATTAGCGGATATCCATGGGCAACGCTGGTCGCTTACGATCAGGTTACTGGCTTGCCCGTTATCTATCCTATAAATATTTTTTTATATATATCCCCCGCGGGGATTGGCAGAGACCACAGAGCTCCATCCGCTACGATCCCGGCCACTCATCCATCATATCATACACACTCATCCATCCTTTCATCCATTCTTCCTCTCATATTCATCGCAGCGAAACGGCTCTCCATTGATCGCTTCTCGCCCTCGTGGGAATCAGGACGTGACGGGTGGCGAACCACGTCACCGTCATTTGTTTTTCAACAATTTACAATTTTTCAACAATTATACCATAAAAATCGGAATAAATTCGACAATATCCGTGAATAAATTTTCATAAACAACTTCTATTCATTTCCGTTCATTAGGGTCATCAATAACGATTGACTATAATAGTAAAATGTTTTCTCGACACGTTTTATCACTCAAAATTTTCGTAAGGTGTAATTTGCATATAGATCGTGCATCAGTGTGAGCGCTACGGCCCACGCAAACGACCGTGCGCGGGCAGCGCTAATATCGCTTGTTTTGCGAAGTACGCGAGTTTATTGACCGTCGCCGCACGAAAATAAAGATGCGGATGTTTTTACAGCGTCTGTACATTGTGTACTAGCTGACCCGGCAAACTTCGTACCGCCTCAGAATCAATAAATAAAAAAGCTGAACGATAATTGCAGAATGTTTCAACTTAAGTAAAAAAAGTGGTCAAAACTTAACAGGAAAAGAAGTAAATAAAAGAAATAAATAAAAGAAATCGTAGTTAATAAAAAAAATGCTCGATATGAATTAGGTTTTATTATTATTTTTATTTTACACATGATGTTGCTTGAAAAATTGTTATGTCACAAAGGTTATGGAGCTTACAAAATAAAGTCTATAGTGTACGGTTCTAATTTGAAACTTGCTTACAATACAAATTAATATGATAACTTTATCTCATTAAATACAACACAGATTAAATATAGTTAATTAAGTTTTATTATTATTATTATATATTACACTTGATGTTACTAAAAATAGTCACGTCACAACGATCAAATATTTGACAGGTAGGAATAGGTTATTATTCCGTATTAGTTTATATTCCAAATCGGTCCAGCCGTTCTCGAGTTTTAGCGAGACTAACGAACAGCGATTGATATATATATATATATATATATATATATATATATATATATATATATATATATATATATATATATATATATATATATATATATATATATATATATATAGATAATATATATAGATAAAAACTTCTTTCTATTCGACGATTAACTGCGTCCAGTAATGAATGTTTTCATAGCGTCTTTTTTGTGTATGAACACTAACCGACATTAGCCGCGTCTAGTAATTACAACCTGTTCTCAACTTGGAAGCCTTTTTATTGAGGCTACAAAAAGGCCGTTTTAGTAGTAGTAGATCGACGCTGCAGACGACTGCAATGTCAAGAATGGCATATTATTTGTCTGTAGCATGAATGGGCCGGCTCACCCGGGGAAGTACTATACTCCTGCAGAAAACGACATATTAGTGGTAGCTAAGCTACCGCGCTTCGTCCGGTGAGCGGTTGAGCTCCGGAGGCCCAAACCCCTCTCCCATAATGACAATTTCCTTAAAGGTTGGCAACGCTTCTGCACTGTGGATGTTAATGGGCGGCGTTGATTGCTTTCCATCAGGTGACACCAAATTGCTAGATATTCTCAAGAAAGTCTAGGTCAAATTTACTCTTAACAGGCGAGTTTGTATGAAGAGAGGAAGTGTGACGAGGTCGTAGCAAAAGGAAACAGGCGTGATGATATGCATGTATGTTTATATATTGGAAAACCGCGCAGACAGCGTCTACGCAAACGCAGTGTGGGACGCCCCCCTATTAGATGGTGCGAAGATTTGTGCAGGGCGGCTGACAGAAACTGGATTCGTGGATGAAGATCGAGCTAGTTGGTGCTTCTTGTGAGACACCTATGCTAAGCAGTGGATTGCCGCAGGCTGTTGATGATATTGGAAAATAATATAAAAAATTATAAGCAGATATTCTGTACTTTTAAACAAGGTACCTACTAGTATTGCTTCGATCAGGTATCAATTTGACTGCGACATTCGTATCCAAAGTGCGTCACTGTATCACAAAACAATCACGGTTATTCGCCTTAATAGCTTTAGTAATTATTGGGCCGGACCGACAGCAACCGCCTCGACAGATTACCCGAAACCTGACGCAAATAGGGTGTCTGTGTTTATAAGAAATGGAGGACAATTTACATTTATTTAATATGCTTGTGCTATTGGGGATGTCTATGGGCGGCGTTGATTGCTTTCCATCAGGTGGCACACCTGCTCGTTTGCCTTCCTATCCCATAAGAAAACTAATCATGAACAATCTACGGCAAGTCCCTTGACATAGAGTTTCACTAAGGCGCGCCACCTATTCTCATCTTTCAATTTTACATTATTTGATAATATTCGACAATTAATAGTTAATTAATGCTATAAGCAACAAAATCGGTAAGCCTCGGCCTTACGAGCTGAACGTCGTGAGTTCGTATTTTTCACTGGACTACGATGTGAACCATATCTTAGCACTAGTTACAGCTAGCTTAGTTTACAAGAATTCTTGTAACATTAAAAACATTGGTAGCCTTTAAAAAATAACATTAATATTTTTAAAATTATTCATAAGTTCCTATTTAATCTAAAGTAACATAATAGTTTAGTAATGTTTGCCGTGTAAATGTCGGCATAGAATCGGACCACCCAATTTCATATCATGGTGCCGTATGAGGAGACTTCTCTTACAGCAGTGCAGGCAAACGAGCGTGCGGATCACGTGGTGGTTAGTTATCATCACCGATCATAGACATCCGTAATACCGGAGGCGTCTGCCGTTCTTTTGTGAGCAAGTACGTACGATTCTTGAATGCCTCTATGTTAAGACTGTTGGAGCAAAAAATATAACAGTATGTGGATGGATCGGTGTAGGTGGCGGTTCTTGGGTGAGACCTGTGTCCAGCAGTGGACTGCCGTGGTCTGATGTTAATATTGATACGCCAGAAACAAAACATACAATACAACTGTATGTAAAGCACGGTGCGTGAACGACTCACGTGGAACGGAACGTGTTAATGATGAGAATGTCTTTATAAAAAAAAATACATGGTAGCAGTAGCGGCGACCTACATGCCGACGAGCAAATAAAAAAAGATAAACTATTAACAGTTATCTGTCTCGTGTTGTAACGCGTGCGTTGTCCGCGTGTTCGTACACACTCCGTGTGTACATCGTTTGTGTATGATTTAATATTGACTCAGATAGAGACTCAACGACTACCCTGTTGAGGTCTGCGAACGACAAATTCAATAAATAGTATTGTGTACGAACTAGTATATACACAAAACAACTTTATTATATACCCAACACGTTTCGCTTCAACACTAGGCATCGCTCAGGTATAGTAGACTCTAAGAAAGACAACCACTGAGTATAGTAAACTCAAAGAATGTTTCCTGTAGAGTCTTTTACACCTGAAGATGCTAGGCATGTTGTGTTGAGACGAAACACGTGTCTTATAAATTGTTGGTGTTGTGTGTATACTACTTCATACACACACAAGATCATTTTTCGAACTTGTTGTTCGTAGGTCTTAGATACATCTATAAATTATGTAATACGTTAAGCGGAGGGATGTTACACAAAAATCTGCGAAAGCCGCTATAGCGGCGCATCGTTCAGAAAGATATCATCCGCGAAAGCCACTATAGTGGCGCATCGTTCAGAAAGAGAACATCCGCGAAAGCCACTATAGTGGCGTATCGTTCAGAAAGATATTATCCGCTTAAGCCACTATAGTGGCGCATCGTTCAGAAAGAGAATATTCGCGAAAGTCAATATAGTGGCGCATCATTCAGAAAGAGAACATCCGCGAAAGTCACTACAGTGGCGCATCGTACCCAAGAGGCTAATGTATTACAAGGAAGGAGGCTGCAAAATCATGTAGCACCTAGTCATTGACTCTCTATCAGAATAATAGATTCCCACGAAGTAACGCCTGAATCCATTAATATTGACTTTAAACATATGTATAATATGCTTTAGGTCATGCCACAAGGTTAATCGAAAAAATATATAATAGAGGTTATATAGTTAGTTCTGTCTGTAGTTGCAACTTCCTGGATCGTGTCTTTAGTCATTAAAACACTAATGACAATATTCACATAATCAATTCCACTACGGCCTTATTTTCAGATACAATGTACGTACACCGTTAACTCGCATTGGACAAACGTGGTGGGTTGATGTCCGTTTCTATAGAAATGGGAAGACCCATGCTCAATAGTGATGGGCTGTGAAAAAAAAATATATAGCACTATCAGCCAATCCGCCTTAGACAAGCGTGGTTTCCTTTTCTCCAGTTAAGAAGACCCCGTACCTAGTTGGATACATCATTATTTTCAGCCTACGACAGACGAATACATATAATACTTTTTACAATACACAAATACATATTAATTAAACAGAAAAACCAATTATTGTAACAATTTCCTTAATCTCTTAAGCACGACGCGCCACTATAGTAGCTTTTAGGGATGTATTCTTTCTGAACGATTCGCCACTAGGTGGCTTTCGCGGGTGTGTTCTTTCTGAACGACGCGTCAATATAGTGACGTTCGCGGATGTGTTCTTTCTGAACGACGCGCCACTATAGTGGCTTTCGCGGATGTGTTCTTTCTGAACGACGCGCTACTAGTGGTTACTCTACTACTACTTACTAGTGGTTTTCTAGTGACTTTCGCGGGTATGTTCTTTTTGAACGACGCGTCACTGTAGTGGCTTTTGCGGATATGTTCCTTCTGAACGACGCGCCACTATAGTGGCTTTAGGGGATGTAATTTTCCTGAAAGATAGGCCACTATAGTAGCGTACTCCATTAGCGAGGGGCTCACCGTTTAAATTAAATAATCATTTTCACATATTGTTTCATACTTGTTTTGCCTTCACATCTGCCGTACAGAGAAACACCCCCTGGGCAAAATTCAGAGGTAAAAAAACTTGTTGTGATACTTAGAGCCTAACTTTTACAGTAAGTTACAAAACACTGTTTTTACTATTATACTAAAAACCGCCCGAGGAATATGCCAGGCGTTCGCCAATGGCATATTCTGAGCAAAAACCATTTTATGACACTTGTAGATTGAAATTATTTTCTTTTTGTTTTGTTTATTTATATATTATAATATTATTAAGGTTTCAATTTTAGCTATTGTAAAAAAAAATGTCATAAATAAAGTTTTTTCTGTTTTATTCCATTCTACGTGTCTAGTCCAGTGGTTGTGCCCTCGCCGACAAATGTGATCACCTCATTGACACTACAGTACACTTAGACGAGCTATGTCGGCGACATTGTTATTAGAATCAGTCATAAAACTATCAGACGGTACATGTCCGCAATCTAATGTCTTATGTAAACCTTATTAAATACGTTTACCATTTAAATAGTTATTAATTTACTAGTTTAATTAACATTTATTAATTAGTGGTCAGAGATATTCGTGTTTGTTCAGAAATCTCTCGATGCACATTTGAAGTAGGTAATAAAGGACTGGCGACACAAGTATTTTTATGTGTCGATACAACGATTACCACATTCCGTAAGACTAGCCGGTAAAACTGCCTTTTCAACTGATCTTTTCGATTATATCTTATACCAACTTTTACGCGGCTTGTGTTGCAATGGAAGAGTACGTGTTCTCATACGCCGATAACGCTACCCGCCGTAAAAATTATCTAACAAATTCTTCTATTTCTAAGAGTATATATACTCACGCCTATCCCCCGCAGGGGTTGGCAGAGACCACAGAGCTTCATCCGCTGCCATTCATCGCAGCGAAACGGCTCGTCATTGGTCGCTTTTCGCCCTCGTGAGAATCAGGACGTGACGGGTGGTGAACCACGTCGCCGTCATTTTCGACAAATTAGGTATATTAAATTCGTCTTTAGTGAATCCTACGAGCCGCAAGGGAGGATGGAGGTTAGCCCCAGCAGAGCCTTGCATGCTGAGGTAAGGCACCATAGTCCCCGGGGGAGCCCGACCCCGGGACGATCGGCACGCTTACGACTAGGCTCGCCCCTAGCCACGCATCCATTGGCACGGCAGACCGTGGATTGGCGGAGAGGAAGGGAAAGGATAGAGAAGAAAGGAAGGGGCAGGAAAGGAAATGGTGATTGGGGGGGGGGGGTTACCAGACTCAGAATAAACATTTAAAAATCCATATAAATATTTATTCCGATGCGGGAATCGAACCCGCGACCATTGACTTCGTGGGCGGAGGGCCGCGCCACTGAGCCAATCGGTCGTCATTTCTAAGAGTGCATCGCCGATTTGCGAAGGTTGGCAGCCAATTCAGCACAACTCTCCTCCTCCTTCGCGAGGTGCAACAGTTCTGGTGCACTCGCTATCCCGGTCCACTCCCTGATATTACGTAGCCAAGACTTTCTTTTTCGACCAACTTGTCTTTTGCTCGCGACTTTTCCAACCACGATCAGTTGCGGCCACTTGTACCTGTCATGTCTCATGATATAACCCAAATTAGTAACTTTTTTACCTTTGACGGTCTGCAAAAGTTCACGTTTTTGCTTGACTTGTCGGAGATTCACGCCATTGGCCACATCTAAGAAATTGGGCACAATCAATTGTTAGGACTTTTCCCGATGACTTACATCAGTGACGTGTTTTTATTTCATTTTCATAATTTTATATTATTATCAGTTATATTGTTAAATTGTGGTGGCGTATTATACAATATATGATAGTTTGATTAAGAGGTATAAGTGGACTAATATGAAATAAATGCATGTGTCGTGACTTTTTAATTTTGGTAGATTAGACACTATTTTATCAAGTCAAGATACTCGAAGTTATTATATTGACTAGACATTGAAATAATAGTTTTAACTTATTGTTATCAAAGAATACAACTATTGTTAAATGGGTTAAAAAGTTTATAACAACAACTCTTGATATAAATAAGAATCAAACTTCAGCATCGATCGATTTGTGGGCCGATGTTCAAAACAATAACAAAAATCAACAAACAACAAGGATGAGCAACAAACGTCGACGTTTTAAAAGGACCACGCTTGAAATGGAACTATTATCATAAAAATTGAAAAGAGCTATTTCTTCAATTAGAATCCGCATCCGCAATACATCCGCAACTCTGGACACACGCCAGCTATGGTACATATGGTGCACATACATATGGTGTGTGTTTAGGGTTACGGATATATATGGGCAGCGATGATTATTTACCACCAGGTGAGCCGAATGCTCGTTTGCCTGCCCTGATATAAAAAAATGGTTTCGTAGGCCTTGACAATCTAACTGGTGCGCGTTATTTTCAATTAAATAAGAAATGAAAAAAATTAATAGCATAATTATATTAAAATCTTATAATCTATTGAACTATACATTTCCGCGAAAACCAACGCAAGCATCACTTAATAATTCACATGCGAATAAAAACATATTTTTACTTACATGTAGGGCTGTCAGCTAGTATAATACTAAAATAAATAAATATATTTTTTTTATTTGATAACGTGCATGGACAAAAACGTAGGCTTCGAAGGAAATGGTCAATGGCTCAATTCGCTCATTGGGATAAATATATGCACGACATATGGATAATAATTTATTCCGAGTCTGGGTATTTGCCTAATTAATTCGAGTATTATAATGGTTTCATAGTTGTCATTCATGATTGGTTATTAAGAGAACCAATTAGTTCAGAGGCAGACATGAATTCATGTCCACGGTATTCGAAAGTTTAATATATGTATGGTTTAGAATCTATTTATATCGAGTTTGGTTATCCCGCCAATCCGCATTGGATAAGCGTGGAGGATTAATGTCCGTTCCTCCAGAAACGGGGAGGCCCGTGCCTAGCAGTGAGTCTTATCCATATATGGAAATCAATATATACATAATCATCAAATAATGGCTTCGGACAGAATGGTATTCGATTCAAAGAATCATATTGTTAAATTTAAGGAGTTTTTTTAATGGGATTGTAGGAGAATGGAGGAAGGCAAATGAGCAGGCGTGTCAACTGATGGAAAGCAATCAACGCCGCCCATAGACATCCACAGCGCCATAGACAGTGCAAAAGCGTTGCCGGCCTTTAATAAAAGTATAATGGGAGGAGGGAGGTTGGGCCTCCGGAACTCACGATACGACGAAGAGCGGGAGCTATGCTTCCACTCAGGCGCCGATTTTCTCCGGGAGTGTGGTACTTCCCCGGGCGAGCCGGTCCATTCATGCAACAGACAAATATTATGCCATTCTTGACAAAGTTAAAAATGTAATAGACTTGTCTATGATTACCAACCCTAGCTGTACAGTCAATAGAATGCTCGGACAATAACAACACATTCGGGCCAATTTGGTGGGAGAAAAAAAACCTCGCTAAGCTTTGGAAATCCCAACCGCAGAGCACAAAGAAGAAAGATAAAAAGAGACAACACAAAAACTAGCTAAAAAAAGCGACAAGTTTTAAAAGAAAAGACGCACGCAACCGTGGACGGATCGAGATTATTATCAATCCCCACATAACAAGCAATAAGTTATGCTTGGTGTTCAACATAATGGTACTCAAACAAGCCTACACATACCTAAAAGGCCGGCAACGCTTCCGTGACTCCTGCGATGTCGCAGTTGTTTATGGGCGGCGTTGATTGCTTTCCATCTGGCGACACGCTTGCTCGTTTGCCCTTCTAACCCATAAAAAACTCATAATATCAATAAGAAGCGTTTCGTGTAGCAAGTGATAGCAATTTACTGTTACCGCTATGAGTGTGAGTGAGTCCCTTTCATTTCCTAACGGAAATTATCAAAACCCTTTTTGTTTAAAGTGAGTGTAAGAGCGTGCCTCGGAGATCATGCCAATAACACAGGCCTTTTCTTCTTTTGAAGTGCAGGCAGTCAAATCAATACCGAATGAACTCCAGTTGTACTTCTTCGGAAGAAGAGGTAAGTTTTTAATTTTTGTTTCTAATAACGAAAATCCGCCGATCAAATGGCTTTTTGCATGAGTCGAACCTGTTTTCCATTAACTTTAGAAGAAAAAGGATCGTGTAATGAGGAAGGCCTCTCACGGTCTCTTCTTCAAAGGAAGAAGCGGTCGCAAGAGGCCTGATAGCTGTACCCTGGTCGCAGGATGAAGAAGTCCCTGTGCAGCTTCCGACCTGGCCAAGTCTTTGATTTTGTTTCCGATTACAAAAAGCCGCTGATTAAATGGATTTTTGCATTCAATGGCGTTGTTTTTGCATTCAAAACAGCCGTATGTTCTCATAAGCCGCGCCTTCGTATGTTCTTCTTTCTAGATGAGTTTTATGAGGTAAGCCGTGTGTATTCGATAACACGCAGCAGCTAACGATGTTATTTGTTTGTGTAGATAGTATATTGACCACGCGGTCGCGTCGTGCACGGGACGCATAAAATGCCGCTATTAAAAATCGAACGGGGAAATTACGAATAAATTCAAATTAATTTAAGATAATCTAGTTTATTGTAAACGTAATATTAATTATCTATAATCTGTGAAAAAAATATATGTGAAAATAATTACATAATTTTATTTGCTTCATATGACCTAGTTTATGTTGTCTATCTCATTATTTTTGTTTTTTCTTTCTTTAGTAATGCAATTTTCTAATCCAAAACAAGGATTGATGTTTTCCGTATGAGATTTTTGACCAGACGGTTTTCAGTCCTTTTCGAAAATTTAGTTGACCTTTTAACTTATAATGTGCAGACAAATGCATGAAATTCTGTTTTAAATAGATGATTCTATAATAAGACTTTAAGCCCACTTTGTCGCATTATATAAACATGGACTCAATCGCTTACATTCACTGTACTGCGATAGAACAATACAAATAAATGGAGCAAATAAATCGTGAATGCCAGTAGAAGGTCGATTACGTGCCGCATTAAAACTTCTTGCCGCAGTTTGCAGTTTTTTAGTTTCAGTGGCTCTCGGGACCGCACGGGATAATATTTGGCTCTGGTGTCTGTATTTGGTATAAACAATGAATTGACATAACACTCATTTCATGAATATTAACTTACGCACCACCACCATGTGGAACCAACTGCTTTCAGTGACATTTCCGAGCCGATATGATATTGGCAACTTCAAAAACAAGTCTACACATACCTTAAGGACCATCAACCATTCCGTAATATCTATGGTGTCGCGGATGTCTATGGGCGGCGTTCATTACTCTCTATCAGGCGACATGCTTGCTCATTTTATCTAACACCCATAAAACAATAAATTTAAAATATCCAATGATAATAGTTCTTTTATGAAAGAGACAGGCAAATGTGAATTATCTGATCCTAAATAAAGACTGTCGCCTGTAGAAACCTGCGAAACCAATGGCATTGCACATTTATTTCTACCTTCGATTCAGATGTGATTAATGGGAAGGGCAATAGAAAAATGGGATGGAGAAGGTGAAGGAAGACGGGATGGGCTGGGTTTGAGACTCTCTCCAAACGAAGCGCAGTTCAGACAAAAGGCGTTCGATCCGCTGAGGCAGGTCGCACACAAAGCTTAAACGTGACAAGCATACTACAGCGGCGCTTAAATCGAAATTAACTTGATATTCAAATAGCGAAGTTAAACATAAAAAGTAAATATTCAATTGAAGTTAAGACACACACGCCGTGTTTGATTAACACCGTGTCAAGTGAAAATGGAAATAATTATTATTATATATTCACGCCTATCCCCCGCAGGGGTTGGCATGACCACAGAGCTACATCCGCTGCCATGCATGCATGGAAATAATGTTTTTAGATATTTACTTATCAATTTATATGATAAGAGATGTGATGACATATTGATAGTTTTAGCAATCAGATTTTATGTATAACCGGTTTATATAAATTATATGAAAAAATGATTCCCATGATACTTTGGCCACATCATAACGAAAGAGTCCCAAAACCTAGAACACAAATCTGTTCTAGGTAAGGTAGATGGCACAAGATCTTGTGGACGACGGCCGTCACCATTGGAAAATGTAACAACTCACACATTGCAGATGTCCATGCAGGGAGTTGTGAGAGGTTCGCGTAAGAGACACAACAAGCGGTTACTAATAAACAACAAAACAGCCTACCATTGTGGGTCACAACCCACAGGGATCCACGAAAAGAAGCAGATCCACGAGAATGATTCGAAAACAGCGTCACATGCCACCCTATTACGCACATGAGAATCACAACTGAACGGCAAAGACAGAACGTGGAGATGCTTTAACGATAATTACGACGCATGTTTCTCTTCCAGATGTGAATATCTGCGTTTTTAGATGTTTGTTATGTTAATATAAAAAAATGTGGGGAATGGCTCATGAGTTGTTTGATGATAAGTACTAAAGCACCATCTATTGACACCCGCAGGTACATAAACAGCCTTAGAGTAAGATATCAGATGATGGGATGAAGTAACAAAGCTAATATTCAGGTGGCTAACTTTCGAGGAAATTGATACATTGTACTTCCTGACCCGTAGATACGACGCTTATATTTGAGATTGATCTAATCCCTTTTACTCTGAGTGAAAAGGAGTCGCGAGATGAGCGAAGGGATACATGGAAGGCAGAAATGATGAAAATTTAAACAGTATTGAGAAATTTGTCAAGATAGAACGAAACAATAACGCGGATTTTTGTTTCATGCTTTAAAAAGAGTCTAATCTTAGCGGTATTGTATATATAGACTATTGCTGCTTTTTACATATAAATAAATATTCACACAAGTTTTATCAAAATATATTCAAACATTGATAATTATAATTACAACACGCAACAACGTCTATCAAAATATAAAATATTAAAGAAAAGCAAGTCATACAAGATAACACGAACGCAAAACGAAATAGCAGTTGAGTTAGATGCAACATTTTAGAGGCCCGTCACATAATGCGTACAGGTGTGTCTAGTCATTAGGGCCGGACGATTATGAAGCGATTTGTTGCTCGTTACGGCGATATTAGAGCGCCGATAGCGGCCCACAATTGAACTTTGTTCAATTATCAGCGACGATGACCGATACGGGCCCTTCTTCGCATCGACACATGCAAACAAACACATCGACACATAAAATTTTGGAGCGTATCAAGGCTACACATTGGATTAAAAAGTTGCGTAGTTTTGTGTATATAAATTCTCGTTTAGAGTGCGCATATTACAAAACTTCAGGATGCAGAGTCAGATACGGAGTGGATCTGTATCTATTTTTTTTTATGGGATGGGAAGGCAAACGAGCAGGCGTGTCACCTGATAGAAAGTAATCAACGCCGTCCATAAATATCCGCAGTGCCACAGGCAATTCAGAAGCGTTGCCGGTCTTTAAGAAAAATCTCAGTGCTAAACTATAGACGCCGGTTTTCTGGGGGAGTGTGGTGCTTCCCGGGCGAACCGGCGCATTCATGCTACAGACAAATGATATACCATTCTTGAGAAAGTATTCGTCTGTAGCGTTGCTCTACTCCTTTAATAAAAGATAGATTCTTCTTTCAACGCAATCTATGCTGAGTATAGGGAGCGTGTAGATACGTATTACACATACAAATTATATATACATACACGTGGGAAGGGGCTGTTCATATAAAATACGTCACGCTGAATTTTACCTATTTGAAAACCCACATACACATAAGCGTAGATTCATTTAAAAATCTAGCTTCATTTAAAATTTCATGGTTAATATTTAAATATGTTAATATGTTATATTAAAATTATGGAGGAACAAGCTTAATAAAGATAGCTTAGCGTAAGTTATCGTAAGCAATAATTATGTATCGATTATATATCGATATAAATGAATATATCTAATATAAAAAAACCTATTTGGACTCTCGTGTCCCTTCGTCACGCCACGCCACACTTTCTGTGATCCTCCTATAGCTGTCACGTTACAAAACATCCTCCCTACCTCTCCCGGTAGATGATTTATTGTGATGAATGAAACACAAATATTTTATATATATATATACATAAATATTTTATTGTGATTATTTTTAAAATAATTATGAGTAAATATAACAAGTTACAAGATATTGATAGAAAATATGCGAACATATTTAATGAACGGCCGCGGACAAGCAAACTTCATATTGTTATCTTGTAACTACTGACAAAGGCCTAAAATAGATTATGTATTTTAATTTTAAACCAGATAAAGCTATTATCACACAATTGTTTATTTTAGTTGAACTCGTGAAATATTATGTTTGACACTAGGTAATTTAGGATTATTAATGGAGTCAGGCGTTACTTTGCGGAAAACCGAAACTTCACTTTTCGGTTGTCTTCCGTAGAGTCTACTATACCTGAAGATGCCTCGTATTGGGGCGAAACATGTGTCGTTTATAAGGTGGAAAAGTGGTAGTGTGTGTTTGGTGTTGTGTATAGTGGTTGGCGGGTGGAGAGTTGATGGCCGATTTTTGGTATGTTTTTGGTTTAAGTTCCAAATAAATCCACTACATCCAGCAGGAAAACACACATTATTAATTTTCTGTTATTGTTTGCTTGTCGCGGATCTTAGCTAAGTAAAATTTTTGACTGTCCACTAGGTAATTTAGTTTCACGCACAAAACATAAAAAAAGAAATCGTACAATACCAAAGTATTTAATTATATAAATTCTTTGCTATTCAGCCCATTTTATAAAACCTTAGGAGGGCTCATAAAAAATTTGAAATTAATTCAATTTTTTATATAAGAGAAACTAAAACAATTTCGAATTTTGGAATGCTAGAACTTTCGATCGTCGATGAAGAAAATAGTAGAAGAGAAGAAGTGGAAATAAAAGTGAAGAGAAGTTAAACTAGTGGCCGATTACATTTTTCCGATCTCCGAACCCCAGCTCGCAACGGTATTATTATTATTCTATTCTTATTATTTTTTGACATAAGAAATTACATTGTATTGAGAATTCTTTGGACGGTGCTGTTTCCTCATCAGGTGACACGCGCGTAGTTTGCCTTCCTATCCCATAAAAAGAACTCCTATTAATAAGATGATTAATGGAGTCAAACGTTACTTTGCGCAAATCCATTACTATTACTATGTGGACAGTCAGAATTCTTTCTTAGCTAAGATCCCCGACTAGCAATTAAAAATAGAAAAATAAAATGTTTTTTTTTGCTGAAAGAAGTGGATTTACGGGGAACTTAAATTAAATCTTTCCCAAAAACGACCGTCAGCAACTCTCCACTTTCCAACCACTATCAACAACACCGAAAACACATCACCACTCTTCCACAGTGTACACGACACGTGTTTCTCCTCAACACGAGGCATCATCAGGTATAGTAAGACTACGGAAGACAACCGTTAACACATTGAAGACGGTATGCACTGAAAAGTGTCTAGCTACTATCAACTTTTTCATGTCTTTATGTTGTCGTTACTTGCAATTACACAATATTGCATCCGAGCGTCATCCGTAGCTACCAGTTGAAAAACAAAAGACGGGAATTCCCGTGTCCCGTCTTCAAAATATTAATAGGCCTGATTGCCATCAACCAAAAAGTTCAAATAACATTTAAAGCCGGTAAAGAACTTTGACGTGTTTTCCCACCTGCAGTGTTCCCAAATAAATACGACGTAGGGGTATTCAAGGGAAGAGCTTACGTGTTCACAAAAAGCCAGCAAAGCATCTGAGACGCCTCTGGTATGGGCGACGTACTATAACGTGAGAGCCATACTGATATGGCGACAAGGGATCTCTAGGGGGGTATCTTGGATATCTTGGATGTAATGTAATTTCATTAAAATGACGGCCACGTGGTTCGCCACCCGTCACGTCCTGATTCTCCCGAGGGCGTGAAGGACTGATTCTCCCGTGACTAACGGAGAGCCGTTTCGCTACGATGAATGTGAAAGGAAGGATGGATGAAAAGATGGATAAGCATGGAGGAAGCAAGGAAGGTGTGCCGGGATCGTAGCGGATGGAGATCTGTGGTCTCTGCCTACCCCTACGGGAAACAGGCGTGACAATACGTATGTATATATAATATAACTCATCTAAGTGAATTTAATTTATTAATGAATCACTTTAGATTTTATATTCAATAATAATTTCTTATGCTAGTAAAGGTGACATGTCCCTCGACAGACGTCAGTCGATCGAATCTTGTTTTAATAGAAAGCAATGCGTTTCATTCTTTTTTAAATTTTAAAATTACGAATGTCAAAATAGTAAAAAGGTTTTATTATATTTAATTACAAAATGTTAATACATTGGTGATACATTTATAAATGTATCACCACAGTACCACCAGGTGACCTGTATTGCCTGCTCTCCTATAAATGACTTGTGAAAAAACATCTTAGTTATTTGGTGGCTGCGTCCGGTGAGCGGTCTGAGTTCCGGAGGCCCTACACCCTCCCCCTCCCACTCTCGTTCCCCCTCCCACACCAATAATGTCACTTTCCTTAAAGGTCGGCAACGCTTACGTACAGCCTATGGCGCTGCGGATGTCTATGGGCGGCGCTGATTGCTTCCCATCAGGTGACACGCCTGCTCGTTTGCCCTCCATCCCATTAAAAAAAATAGTATCCGATTTGTCCCTCCCGGCAACCATACTCGCAGTTTATGCCTACAAGCTGCCGAGGTGTCGACTAATCAAACAACAGGCGACCCATTACGATGATAATGAGGCAGTAAAGCACAACGGTCGCAGTCGATTTACGGGAGTTTTATTAGCGGGACAGTTACGATCGCCATTAAAACATATACACTGTTTATCTTTACGTCTGATTGAAACGAACCTTCAGTGGCGGACTAACGGGGGGCGGAAAAAGAGACGTGCCCCGGGCCTCTATATCTTATAGAGGGCCTCGAAATATCCACAAGTTCCCTTCATCCCTAGACAACGCATTTTTTTTCAGACTAGCAATGTTTTTAATATTACTAGAATTCTTGTTAACCATTCCAACTAAGCTAATAATGTTTGTGTTTGGAAATTGTTCACATCAATAGTCCAGTGGAAGGTACGGACTCACGACGTTCAGATCCTAAGGCCCAGGCTTACCTACTGAGTTATTGATGCTTATTTTTTTTATATATATATTCACGCCTATCCCCCGCAGGGGTTGGCAGAGACCACAGATCTCCATCCGTTGTCATTCATCGCAGCGAAACGGCTCGTCATTGGTCGCTTTTCGCCTTCGTAAGAATCAGGACGTGACGGGTGGCGAACCACGTCGCCGTCATTTTTCAATAAATTAGGTATATTAAATTCGTCATAGTGAATCTCACGAGCCGCAAGGGAGGATGGAGGTCAAGCCCCAGCAGAGCCCTGCATGCTGAGGTAAGGCACCATAGTCCCCGGGGGAGCCCGACCCCGGGACGATCGGCATGCTTGCGACTAGGCTCGCCCCTAGCCACGCATCCATTGGCACGGCAGACCGTGGATTGGCGGAGAGGAAGGGAAAGGATAGAGAAGAAAGGAAGGGGGCAGGAAAGGAAGTGCGGATTGGGGGGGTTACCAGACTCGGAATAAACATTTATAAATCCATATAAATATTTATTCCGATGCGGGAATCGAACCCGCGACCATTGACTCCGCGGGCGGAGGGCCCCGCCACTGAGCCAATCGGTCGGTGAGCCAATTGATGCTTAAATTATTAAATATTATTTTTAGTTTCGTACGTAATAATATCCTGGTAAAACAATATCGTTTATTATTACGATATGATAACGTGTATGAAATGTTGTTGCATTTTTATGGGATAAGAAGGCAAACGAGTAAGCGTATCGCCCGATGGAAAGCTACAACGTCGTCCATAGGCATCCGCTACACCACAGAAATCACGAAATCACGGATATAAGTCGCGTTCTTATGTAAGAGAATTTTTCTTCCGTATAAAACTAAAATTAATAAATTAATATTTGAATAAACTGTATTAACATTAAGTGTCATCCACTACCACTATAAATTTAAAAAAAAATATTTGAACTTGAGTGGATGAATAAAAAAGTATTGTATTAACGACTGTAAATTTGACAAGATATATGATATATAGAGTGTGAAAAAATAGTAGAAATTGATGTAATAATAAATCATAGTGTAACCTCAATTAGCCTTTATATTAAGTAATATATATTTAAAGCATTTATTCTAAATAATAAATAAGTAAAAAATTTTTTTTTTCTTTTCTTTAATGGCAATTAGTTATAACTATTATGCCAGTGTCAAGTAAAATACGATAATAGCGTTCGTTACGTCTTGATAAAATGGTCGCTATTCTACCAAAAACTTCTATGCACTTTTTCAGTCAACTTAAAAAGTCACGATACACGCATTTATTATTATATATATCACTTCACTTATACGCCTCAATCGAAATATATTGTATATACACCACCATAATTAAAGAATATAAACGATAATTATATGAAATGAATAAAATGAGTGAGGCGAGAAGCGACCAATGGAGAGCCGTTTCGCTGCGATGAATGGTAGCGGATGGAGCTCTGTGGTCTCTGTCAACCCCTGCTGGACCCCTGGGGGATAGGCGTGAATTTATATAAAAAATGAAATAAAAAACACAACATCACTGATGTAAGTTGGCGGGAAAAGTAAAAAAAAAAATTGTTTGTAATTATTTGACCCAATTTTTTTCGTGTCCGTGAGTGCGCCAACGCGGTCGGTGTAAAGGCAACATTACATAACGTCAAGGCAGGGAGATATTTGAACAGCTGATCGGTCGTACAATCTCGCGGTGGCCTCGAAACACTTAAAACAATCGACATTAGGGTTGCTTATTACTTATTTAATTCGCCGACAAAACGCGCCAAAGTATATATCGACGCGAAAAAGCGAAAACGTAGTAAACCGCTAAATGATTCTAAAGTGGCAGAGCCACGCTGCAGACGAATACTTTGTCAAGAATGGCATATTATTTGTCTGTAGCATGAATGGGCCGGCTCGCCAGGGGAAGTATCACACTCCCGCATAAAACCGGCGTCTGAATGGTAGCTTAGCTACCGTGCTTCGTCCGGTGAGCAGTCTGAGTTCCGAAGGCCTACACCTTCCCCCTCCCATTCCCGTTCCCCCTCCTATATCCATAATGTCACTTTCCTTAAAGGTCGGCAACGCTTCCGTACTGCCTATATCGCTGCGGATGTCTATGGGCGGCGCTGATTGCTTTCCATTAGGTGACACGCCTCCTGCTCGTTTGCCTTCATTCCCATAAATAAAAAAAAATCAAACCATGCCACAGGAGACAACGATTTAAGATTTTCGAACAATTGTATCTGATCACTAAAAAAACTGCCAGTTTCAACGCTGTATAAAATTTTCTATTAGTGGTAGAGCTGCTAGACTTAGACCATTCGACGACGTATAATATTTCTGATCCCGAGTATGCAATAAGGACCAAATCTTCGTCATTTTTAATTTATTCATTTGGTCATCAATTCATCTTTGGTCTTTGGTGTTTGGTCCTGTGTTGAAAAATGAGCGATGGCGTACTCTTTACAACCACGAGCTATATGAGCTGTACAATAAGCCGAACATCATCAAAACCATTATGATTGGACGCCTTCGTTGGGCTGGGCACGTGGTATGGATGGACGAGGCTAGAGTACCCAAACGTCTACTTGACAGCAAACAAGATGGTCGTAGAAGCCGCGGAAGGCCTAAGTTCAGATGTCTAGATGGAATCGAGGACGACTTAAGGACAATCGGTGTGAGGGGCTGGAGGGAAAAAGCTAAACGAGGATCCGACTGGAAAAATTTACTGGACCAGGCTAAGGCGCACCCGCGGCTGTAATGCCTTGATGATGATGATGAGTATGCAATAATTTTTTTGCCGTTTTCACTTTTTTACGCCGATATGACTTGGCTCATACGAGAACCAATCACTGGTCACGATGTTGGGCGGCCTCTCGTCAATTGCCTGAACAAACCTAGGGCGACCAACCGAACATCGACCGGATGGCATTCCCATGTATGCCTTTTGACCGCACAATTCTCTCCTATCCTCTCCAAGCGATCGAGTCAACGGAGTCTACGTGCTTTTGTCTCTCTGATATTGTTGGCATTGTTCACTCTTTGATTTTGGCATTCCGTAGGACTCACCTTCTACCCGGTCCCCGTTTTGATCAAGGACCATTTGCAGGATTTTCCTTTCGGTGGGCAATATAGCTTGTTCTCACCATGGTAAATGGACAATATAGCTTGTTCTCACAAGTTGTGGTAAAATCGATAAAATATGAGATATCCCTTCGCAGTTCTAAAGAATCTGTTCGGTGATATCCTCGTCATCGACAATACGAATAGTCAGACGTTGTATACGATCAAGGTGATGAAGTTGATATCAGTATCAGCTCATACCCTTGACCGCATACACCTCAGGGTGCCCGGCAGAGATGAGAACAGAGTTTGACGAGTTGTACGATAGTGGAATTTGTGTCTCTGAACTGAATCTGAATCTAAAAACTAATCCGTGATCCCGAAGTAGTCCACCAATGTCTACCAAAGGACTGTTTTTATGGTGGTATTGAAGAGATATTTTAGTTTATTGTTGTCTTAACAAAAAAACGACGATATAAACGGCAGTTTCATTTGCCGCATTCCAAGAAATCCCAACCCTACAAAAGCAATTATTCAGTGTCGTCAGCTCTACACATTCGGTTGGCGTCGTGTAACCCGAGCACGAAGTCCGACCCCGCTGACGTCACACCATTCATTACGGACGCTTTGTGCGCCACCGACAAACGCAGTCACGTGTTCGGCTGTGTGAGACCGAACGCGTACATTTTGCATGTAAAGTCGATTGTACACTCTCGCCGAGACAGCACGAGAAAGAGCGAGAGTGTAGATGGTAGTGCTCGCTCGCCTCGGCCTGTCTCGGTGTTACTCTCTAGCTCTCCATCCCGGGTCGATTTTTGTGCCCGAGCCAAAGGGTCTCGCGCAATCCGCGAGCGTGTCGCAGTTCACTCTCGCTTCTCCCAGTTGCGCTCGCGCCGTGAAACCGTGAGCACCTACTTACTTTATTTGGCAGTACACGATGTCGTGGAATAACGAGAGTGAATTGAATTTCATAGAAATTTACCAAATGGAACCTGTTTTATGGGATCCTTATCACAAATTTCACAAGGATAAAAAACATATGCATGATGCGTCTTGGGCGAGACATAGCGAGTGCTCTCGAGCGAGAGTGTACAGCCGTCATAAGGATTGAACGTACGCCTTCCTCACAAACATATAATTAGGCGCCAAACACTCTTTACCCTACACATATAAAAAAAACAAGTGATGAGGATGTGTCGCCTATACAATAATTTATTATTAATTATAGAACTGTACGTATATAAAGTTAAGCAACGCATCTATAGTCCCCTAATACTGCAGATATTAATGGGTAACGATGCCTCGTTAGCCTTTTTGTGCATGAGATAGGAAGGCAAACGAGCAAGCGCGTTTTGATTTATATAATCTTGATGTACTTATTATAATTATATATAATATATAAATAGAAATTATAAAAACAATCGATTAGATTCTGTATGGACGACAATCAAAAGTTTTACTTAGCTAAGATCCGCGACAAGCAAAACAATAACAGAAAATTAATAATGTGTGTTTTTCCGTTGGGTTAAGTGGATTTATTTGGAACTTAAACCAAAAACTTACCGAAAATCGGCCATTAATTCTCCACCCACCAACCACTATACACAACACCAAACACACATTATCACTTTTCCATCTTGTAAACGACACGTGTTTCGCCCCAACACGAGGCATCTTCAGGTATAGTAGACTCTACGGACGACAACCGAAAAGTGAAGAAACCAAAAAAAAACTTTTCGGTGGGTGGAGAATTGATGGCCGATTTTCAGTATGTTTTTGATTTAAGTTCCAAATAAATCCACTTAACCCAACGGAAAAACACTCATTATTAATTTTCTGTTTTGTTTGTCGCGGATCTTAGCTAAGTAAAACTTTTGACTGTCCATATAGTGATGGATTTCCGCAAAGTAACGCCTGACTCCATTAATAAGATTAGATGCTGCAAAAATAATGTGTATAGTGCATATACACATAGCATTGTTACGCGCTGGGGTTCGGGGACCGGAAAAATGAAATCGGCCACTAGTTTCACTTCTCTTCACTTTACTTCCACTATTACACGTAAAGCGAAAACAGTGTAAATGAACCAGAATTAAAAAAAATTGCATATTTGGATCAGAACAAAATACCGCGTAGAATACTTCGAGTCTCAAAGCACTACGACCAATAGAAAGTTTTGTACAGTGGTGTGGACGAGATATATATCTCTCTCCGGGTCCACAGTTCAAGAGTCGTCGAACGACAAATTGCAATCCCCCCCCCCACAGCACGTGCATGTCGCGTGACATCTACCTCCCCACTCCACGGCGCACCACCCAGCGAGTGGGTGCGGCCGGACGCATTGAAAGAAACGGCTTACCCACCTATATCGTTTAGGTCTCTGGGGACTTCGTGGATATCTTCTAGTGGTTGAAAAGATACGTGCGAGTGTACGTTTTTTTTACTAGAAGCTATTTTTCGCAAATGGATCGTGTTGTCGCAGTACTTAGCGTTACTTAGCGTTGAAAGAGAAAGAATGATTGGCTTACTTTTTTCTAGTTCAAATTAAATTACAATTTATTATATATCAAAATAATAAATGCATAATATTTAAGAAATAGCAAAAGTACTCAAGAAAGACCAGGTCAAAAATACACTTAACCGAGGCGATAAAGAAAGTGAGAGTGTAGATGAAGAAAAATATGTGTGCCAGGATTGTAACAAATGGAGGTCTGTGGTCTCTGCCTACACCTACGGGAAACAGGCGTGATGTACAGTTGGGAAAAGATGAACCAATTCACTCAGTGGTAAAACTACTTCGGAGTCAATAGGTTCGATTTCCCCATGGGGATAAATATAGGGTGTTCGTTGGCTGAACTAGGTTCAACAAAAGTAAAACTACAAAGGTATATTCCTTAGGGTTCCATAGGGTTGAGGATTCTACCTGGGTGTCCAGGGGATATCGCCGAAACAGCTGATTAATTATTTGGTAGGGAAGAAATCACGAAGAACCTCCATTGTCTCTCTAGCAGTGCAGAGGTGGCACCATCCTGTTGAAACCACGTGCGTGAAGTGAAGGTAGGACAAATAGGTAGGACTCAAATAAAACTGGTCACTCAATTAGAAAACAATGAAAAATAAATTCAGGTAGTTACACCATCGTACAGCGTCAAAACATAACCAAGCTGGTACCCACGATTAAGACGTCCGAGACGGATGAAAGTAAGCCGGTGCGTGTAAACAACTTACTTTCAGTTGCTTACAAAACAAAGCAGTTAAGTCGGTGGAGATATTTAATTGCGGATATCGTGTAATTATATCTAGATTTTTTTATACTTAACTAGCAATGTTTTAAAAAAATCTTGATTCGATATTATTGTATTTTAACTTATTACCATCAAATAATTATAACTAATTACCATCAAAGAGAAGCAAAGATTCTAGAGATGTATCTAATCTTTCTCGTCATCAGAAATCGAGCTTATACTTAGCAAAAATATTTTCTATTCATATCTATTTAAGTATATCTGAGTTAAGCTCGCCTTTGTACATCTTCTTTCCTTTTAATTCTTGTATGTCGTGTTTTATGTATACAATAAAGTATTAAATAAAAATATTTATAAAAAAAAGCATTGCTTTCGATACGCTTGCTCGTTTGCCTCTCTATCCCATAAAAATTACATTGAGATACCGTGTGTTGGTACTGTTATAAAATAAATACAAATGACAAAGAATTTTCAGACTAAAAAGAATTTAGATATTAAGAAATAAACTCCTGCATCCGGATAAACGAAAATATTTGATTATGCACACGATTATTATGGCGCGGAAATCGAACCCACGACCCCTGAAAGTGAACACTTAGGCACTATGCCATTTGGGTCAGTTGTAGGACTTCAACATAATATAAAACAAGCAACATATTCGAATTATGATGAGATGTTTTTAAATCCGGCAACGCTTTTGCAATGCCTACGGTGTTGCAGATGTCTATGAGCGCGTTGATTCATTTCAATCAGGTTACGCGCCTGCTCGTTTGCTTCCCATAAGAAAATGCTGTGGAACGTAGGGTATGACCGGTCAATTATTCGAATCAAACATAGAGCGGTTGACAGTCAAAAGTTTTACTTAGCTAAGATCCGCGACAAGCAAACAATAACAGAAAATTAATAATGTGTGTTTTTTGTGCTGGATGAAGTGAATTTATTTGGAACTTAAATCAAAAACTTACCGGAAAACGGCCAGCAACTCTCCACCCACCAACGACTATACACAACACCAAACACACACTACCACTTTTCCACCTTGTAAACGAGACGTGTTTCGCTCCAACACGAGTCATCTTCAGGTATAGTAGACGGAAAAGACTACGGAAGACAACCGAAACGTGACTTGACTTTTCTGTTATTGTTTGCTTGTCGCGGATCTTAGCTAAGTAAAACTTTTGACTGTCCACATAGTGATGGATTTCCGCAAAGTAACGCCCGACTCCAGCAATAACAAACATAGGGCATTCAAGAGACTAGCGTGCGTGTTCGCAAACTGCCAGCAACGCATGAGTCGCCTCCGGCGTAGCGAGTTTCTATGGGCGGTAATGATCGCTTGCTTCCATGTGATCCGCACGTTTGTTATTTGCCTGCACTGCTGTAAAAAAGTACAGTAATACCCCGGACTTACGCGATATGTGGGACCGAGCGCTATCCGTGTAAGTCGGGGTACAATTTTACGTATAAAGACATACAAAGTACGTTTCAATTGGGACCGGAGACTAAATAAAACAATAATTTAGGAAATTAAGAGTACCCTAAACCGTCGGACTTGCAAAGGAAGTATAATGAGTGTTGAGGAAGCAAGGGAAGTATGCCGAGATGGTAGCAAATGGAGATCTGTGGTCTCTGCCTACCACTACGGGAGACAGGCGTTACTATATGTATGTATGTATGTATGTATTTAGGAAATAAATGTGAAAATTAAAAAATCGTGTATACTCCGAATTCGCGCATGTCGAGGTAGCGTAAGTCGGGGTATTAGTGTACATGAGATTACCATTCAGCGATTAAGCAGTCGATTAAAAGATTGGATTTTTTTTTACAGAGAAGTTACACAACATCCAAAAAACAAGTGATTGTAACATTATAACTGGATCGTATCTGCGTCGCATATTGTAAACAAAGTGGGTGGAAATTCAAAAAAGGCTTTTATACGTATGCGATTAAAGGCGAGAATTGTACGACGGGACGCGCTGACCGACTTGCAACCTGCCTATCCGGAAGAGGTGAAAGGAACCGACATAAAACGCACGGCACATAATCGGCCATCGACACAAATGACCATACAGCATTCCTTTACATCTATATTTAAAGACGTATAAATGTGAAGATATCTTAAACAAGCTGCGTTAAATGTGAACAGCCTTAAGGTCATTTCCGTCACGGAGTCGAGGACGACTTAAAGGCATTCGGCAATCGGTGTGAGAGGCTGGAGAGAAAAAGCTAAGCGAAGATCCGACTGAAAAATTTACTAAAAACAGTCTAAGGCCCACCCGCGGCTGCAATGCCTTGATGACGATGACTTAAGATCATTTAAGTATCACTTTCTGAACTCCACATTAGTGAGTATAATCACTGTGGTCCGCGCTATAGTTACATTAGTGCTTCTGGAAACTAGCGCCAGGTTCTCTTATAGAGCGTCTCACTTACGCTGAGTAAAACCAATTTGTTACTATCTCTTTCTCTCTCTCTCTGCAGTCGACCATGTCTGATGATCGTAGTCATCAGTAGTGACTCGCCTAGCTGACTATATTATGAAACAAGTAGTAGCTGATTCCTCGATTTGGTCTCTTCATTATAGTTCAGTATTATTATAATTTTCTCCAAAATTCTGTCATATTTTGTAGCATATCACAGGTTTTAAGATGTTTTTCATCTCTTTGTTAAATTTAATTTCATTTAGTTTTTTAACATTGATTTTCTTGTAGAAAAAAAGGTTGTAACAAATTAACCGTTTATGCACCATATATTATTATTATCGAAGAGGTTTATGCTGAAAAGCAAGGTGCTATCTTTGGCGACATGCCTGCTAAAAAAACAACTGTAGCAAGGTAAAGGCGAATGGCAATGGCTAGTTTTCTTTTTTTTTTGAAAAACAAGTTTCCATTGAGAAGGATTTCCGGGCCCAGGGAATTCCAGCGTACTTGACATACCTGCCTTATGTGCGCACCGTTGTTGTTTAATATTTTTTAATTTAATCCTGTAAACATCACAGAGTTTATTACACGCTCGATTATACCTCACGTTAAGAGTGAATTGTGGCATAAACATCTGGACATTTCGTCTGGTGTATATTTCTATCATTAATTTCTTTGCCTGTTAGCATACAGAGTTTATCGTTTTGAACTCATAGTTTATATTTTCAATTTGAACGCATAGTTTACAAAAGGCCTTTTGTGACCACATACGCTAGTCTCTTTAATACCCCCATGACGTATATATGTTAGAACATCGATTCACACTTGAACTTGACTGTCAGTCATCCAGGTGATGGGGATAAAATTTGTACCTATGAACATCATCAAGGCTGTTTCCCGTGGGGGTAGGCAGCGATCACAGATCTCCATCTGCTACGATCTCGGTACACTTTCCTTCCTTCATCCACACTCATCACTCTCTTCATACAAGGTCGCCGGTTATGGGTACTTTTGATCTTAAGAATTTTCGAAATTTGTACCTCCCTGACATAAAATATTTTTCTCTGAGTGAACACTACTTTTTGTATGAGAGGTATTTTATATAAGATTACGTAAAATACAGAGGGAGGCATCGCACTCAATTCTCGCCGTAGCCTTGCCGAATGTTTGCGAGGCGGGTGTCAGACCCCTCCTCCCACCTGTTGCCGGGTGCGTGGGTCGCCTGCCAACAGGTGACAAGGACGACTGACACTGTCTTCTAATACCCTATGTTTCTCACAGGTGTCGGATTAATTAGCTTCATATATAAGTAAACAGAATGGACGTAAATATGTAGCATTGATTTTTTTTGATGTGAAACTATGTATATCGTATAACTCCCATATATATCGCGGGGATAAGATATGCCCGCGATATATATGGGAGTGAAATCTTAGATCGAGACGTCGTCTCGATTCAGGCTACGCTCCCCTCCACTTGACTCTATACATCGTCAGTGACACTCGGCGATGAGCACACGGTAGAGACCGAGCCGTCGTCAATGTTTCATATCTACGATGTTTCTCTAACCTATGATGTTTCTCTTTTATAAAAAAAAAGACGACTACAAATATTTTATAATATGACTAGAATTCTTGATAACTATTCCATGTAATATGTGGACAGTCAGAACTTTTAAATAGCTAAGATCCGACAAGCAAACAAAAACAGAAAAAATTGTAATGTGCGTTTTCTACTGGAAGAAGTGGATTTACGGGGAACTTAAACTAAATCTTGCCGAGAAAACGGCCGTCAGCAACTCTCCACCTCCCAACCGCTATCAATAAGACCAAACACACGCCACCACTTTTCCACATTGCACGTGACACGTGTTTCGCCTCAACGCAAGGCATCAGCAGGTATAGTAGACTCTACTCAGGTATAGTACTCCAACCAACTTCACTTGTTAAATGTCATAAATAAATAAAATATATACGCACGGGTCACAATGAAGGTAGTCTTGTGGGTTTTATAAAGACCCTTGATAAGCCCAATTTTCACTGCCTTTCCGAAGGCCGCAATAAAATTTGTTTAATCAACAAACATTTACTTCCGGGCTGAATGTAGTTAATGAATGCCCTATGTCTGTGTTGATACTTTCCGATTATCCGCACTGTATAGGAACTTTGTATCACTGATGTGAACAAACAAATGCCTTTCCTTTGTGCGCATACTATTAAATACGGCTCGATGGACTGCGCATTTTTTAGTGATCGGATAAATTATTATGCAATTATCTGTCTATAATAGCCTAGGACATAGACCTCTCCCTATCTTTCCACTCCTGTCGGTCTTGAGCTATCGACATCCAAGGGATAGGAAGGTAAACGAGCAGGCGCGTCACCTGAAGGAAAGCAATCAACGCCGCCCATAGACATCCGCAGCGCCTTAGGCAGTGCGAAAGCGTTGCCGACCTTTAAGGAAAGTGTCATTATGGGAGTGGGCCTGGAGAGTCAGTTGGGCCTCCGGAACTCTGCTACTCACCGGACGAAGCGCGGTAGCTAAGCTACCACTAAGACGCCTGTTTTCTGCGGGAGTATGGTACTTCCAAGGACGAGCCGGCCCATTCATGCTACAGAAAATTATTATGCCATTCTTGACAAAGTATTAGTCTGCAGCGTGGCTCTACCACTATCAAAATATATTTTAAGAGATATGATCTTAACATATTTTACTTGACACTGGCAAAATAGTTGTAACTGGTTGCCATCAAAGAAAAGAAGAAGAAGAATTATTATAATTATTCTAATCAAATCTTTCTAATATCTTTTGCCAACAGATGGCAACACAAGACATATTAAAATTAAGTTTTGTCTATTGCTTAAAATGATTAAATAATGAGATTTATTCTAATACGCCATAATATACATAGCTTATAGAAAAAAAAAGAATTCAAGCTAACGTGATCGAAAAAGACAATTTACAGCGTGAAATAAGGCAAGCTTTCAAGCTTACGATATTTGACGCCGTAAATTGTCCAGCGAATTTCCTTTTCCCGTTACATCTTTCCAATTCATGTTGTCGTTAACTGGAATATTTGTGAAAAGGAACGAGAAATATGTGATTCACTTCTATCCTTACGCTATCGATTGGAGTATCGGTGGGTGGTGCCCCGTATACTCTTCCACCTGTTGGGAGTCGACTGCGCGCACATAATTAGCTCGCCTTCTCACGGATTTTTCCAAACGAACGATTATACGCTAAACCTCTACACTGCGGAGTAAACACCAATACACGAGCGCTTACCGGTATTAGAGCGAATAATCCGAGTAAACTTGAAGAAATTCCAATAAAAATAACCGTAGGTGGATACTAAATTTAATTATATTATATACAAGAAAAATGAAGCAGACGAATTTTCTAAATTAATATAAACTTTTATCTTGAAACACATTTATGAGCCTGCCTACCCTTACGGGAAACAGGCGTGATTTCCAGTTAAAGTAGGCAGAGACCACAGATCTCCATCTGCTATGATCTGGGCTAATGTGTACGTGACATTGAAAGGCGAGTGAAAGCTGGTAATTATAGAGCTCTACAATCCTTTATGAAAAGTCAGAATATTTCTAAAACGGCCCGACTGGCGGTCCATCGGTGAGTGATTGTTCCCAATCTGATGTACGGTAGTGTAAGTTGGGTTTTGCAAAAGCGTCATGAAAGCTGACTGGATGCGGTGGAAATGAGAGCATTAAGAAGAATGTGTGGGGTAACTTTGAATGATAGAATGAAGATATAAGAGAGCGATGTGAAATAAAAGAAGGTATCTTGACCAAAGTTGAGAAAGGGATGCTTAGATGGTTTGGGCACATAGAAAGGATGGATGAAAGACGACTGGCAAAAGAAATTTACGTTGCGGATGTGAATAAAAGGATGGGTAGGGGAAGATTTATCAAAACATACCTTGGCCAAATTGCCGAAGTTTTTAAGAAAAGGCCCGGTCAAGAGTACCCTTAATATGCGGGCTTGCATGAGAAAAGTGATGAGAGTGGAGGAGACCAGGAGAGTATGCCGAGATCGTAGCAGATGGAGATCTGGTGTCTCTTCCCGTAGGGGTCTACGGGAGACAGGCGTGACGATATGTATGTATGTACGATCTCGGCATACTTTCTTTGCTTCATCCACACTCCTCATACAAAGCTCGCCCGTTAAGGGTACTTCAAATAATTTGAAGGCAGTATTGACGATTATGGTTATGAATTTAGAATGGACAAGATTTAGCATGCGAAAGTGGCTCATGCCCATTGCCCATGGACTTGAAAATCAATATTGAAATTTAGCATGTATTATTTTTGATACTGATCCTAAAACAATTTTTGTTAAGTTAATGCTTGTCTTTGGGCGGCGATGATCACCACTACTCACACCCATACGTATGGTGACCCACATCTTCGTTTGCCTGCTCTGTAAAAGAAGTAATATAAAAAAAATTAAGTCAATTTTTTAGAAAAATATACTTTGAAAGTAAGTGGATGACTAAAAAGTATTTTATTTACGGTTGAAAATTTGAACAATATAAATAAATATATACAAAGTGTCCCAGAATTCAACGTCAAGCCGAAACGGGGTGACAGGATGGATTGTAACCATCATGAGAAAAATCAGAAAAAAAAAATCTATCTGAAGATCTTAAAATTAAGAACCTACCAAGAGCTTGTGCGAATAAAAAATATTTTACCTGAGTAAAATGGGTTAGCAAAAATCGGGTTACTTGAGGTTTTTATTTATTTTTTTTATATTTTATTATATTTATGAAAATAAATTAAATACTCATTTTTTTTTGTATGAAACTAACAAGTATTGTACCATTTTACAATCCTAATTAAATGCGCCAACTTTTAATGGCACTTGCCAAGGCACTAAAGCCAAGGCACAAAAAAGTACTAGACTTTTTTAAAGTAAATTCATAGTTTAAGAAATAGTCTTAATTCTAGGAAACTTGGGGCAATTGTGTCATTATTTTTTACTGTGATTCTAGAAATGTTATTTAGGGTTAAGGTTCCAAGTTTAAATAAACAAAAAAAAAAATTAACCACAATAACCGAAAAATGGTTACAGTTTGACCAAATTCCGAGGTTTTTCTTAAATGCCCATAATTTTCAAACTGCATGGGATAGATTTTATTTTTTTTGATTTTTCTCATGATGGTTACAATCAATCCTGTCACCCCGTTTCGGCTTGACGTTGAGTTCTGGGACACTCTGTATATAGGGAGGGTTTGAACTAATAGTAGCCGTTACAATATTTTCGTATTTCTATAAAGCTCGCGAGGAGGAAGTCGTGGATGAAACCTAGTCAAAAATAATTTAATATTACTCTTATTCAATATAGACTACAATAAAACCAAGGTGAATTTTATTAATTTAATAAAAATGTCTCACATATGTAATTAAAATAGATCTATGCATTATAAAAAAAGCTATTACACAAAAAAGAAGCCACGAAAGTGTCGAATGCAAGCAGCGAGTGAACGAACGGCAGGAATAATTGAAGCGACTGCTCGCTAAACGACGCCAACACACGGCATAGTGAGGGACATCGCCCGCAGCTATCGATATAAACACTCGATGCATGCTTGTTTATTTAATCGATTCAAACGGCTATCGTGGGGTGCAACGAACCCGGTGACGTCCGACGCGGCTCGCCCGCCACTTTCGTATCACGAGAATCAGCCGCAATGATGACACTTCTTAGAGTTCCCTCTCATCGAAACCGTATATACAGTCCCTGGCCAAATTATTAGACGCACGGTATTTTTTTTTTAATAATTTCATGTTTCTTAAGAGTTTTTATGCAATAATGGTATATTTAAACTACAATATTATTGTCGTTTAAATATACTAGATTGGCCCTGATATGAATCCAATTGAAAATGTGTGGGAGTTGATGAAAAGAGAATTGGCTAAAGATGTGATTACCAACAAAACCCAGCTCCTAGAAAAGATTATTTATGTGTGGAATCATCATCCTCAAATGCAGGAGATAGTAGTCTTGCATTGATAGCATGCTGCGCAGAATTAAAGCTTTGATAGCGGCTAAAGGTGGCTCAACTAAATATTGACTTTTACTTACATTAATTTCACTTTTCTTTAAGGCTTAATAAACTTATCCTTTTCTAAATTAATGCCGTTTTATTTATGTCAAATAAATCGGTAATCGACCGAGTGGCTCAGTGGCGGGGCCCTCCGACCGCGGAGTCAATGGTCGCGGGTTCGTTTCCCGCATCGGAATAAATATTTATATGTATTTATTTATAAATGTTTATTCCGAGTCTGGTAACCCCCCCAATCCGCATTTCCTTTCCTGCCCATTCCTTTCTTCTCTATCCTTTCCCTTCCTCTCCGCCAATCCACGGTCTACCGTGCCAATGGATGCGTGGCTAGGAGCAAGCCTAGTCGCAAGCGTGTCGATCGTCCCGGGATCAGGCTTCCCCGGGTAATATGGTGCCTTACCTCAACATGCAGGGCTCTGCTGGGGCCGACCTCCATCCTCCCTTGCGGCTCGTGGGATTCACTAACACGAATTTAATATACCTAATTTGTTGAAAAATGACGGCGACGTGGTTCGCCGCCCGTCACGTCCTGATTCTCACGAGGGCGAAAAGCGACTAATGGAGAGCCGAGAGTTTCGAATGGCAGCGGATGGAGCTCTGTGGTCTCTGCCAAACCCTGCGGGGGATAGGTGTGAATATATAAATAAATAAATAAATTGGTAATTGATTGGTTAACATAAAAATAAAAAAACAAATCAATTCAAAATAATAAAACGGTACAATATCACTCGGTAATTAATATTTTAGATGAAATCTTGCAGTGCGTCTAATAATTTGGCCAGGGACTGTAGGTATGACTAAATAAATACGTTCTGTATTATATCATGCTCATTAACATGATATAGAAGTGATTATATAGGTGGACTCAGGTCTTTGTTACGTTCTTTTCTCTACGTAGCGCAGCTAGAAATGATACGAGAGAACTTCAGAGCTAGATTTAGTGATTATAATTATATGACATATAAAATTAAATGTTGAACAAAGGAAGACAGAGAAACAACGTTAATATAAGTAGTTTAATTAAAACGTCGGGCGAACTTTTCCCGTCAGCATACATCAGTGACGTTGTTTTTATTTCATTTTCATAATCTCATATTATTATCAGTTATATTGATTAATTATGGTGTTGTATTATACAATATAACTCGATTAAGATGTGAGTAAGCAAGTGATATAAAATATATACGTGTATCGTGACTTTTTAACTTGGCTGAAAAAGTCCATAGAAGGTTTTGGTAAAATGGCCACCACTTTATCCAGACGTACCGTGATAAGTTAATCAACTTAGCTTTATTTCAAGGGATTTGATGTTAACATATTTTACTTGACACTGACATGATAGTTGTAACTAGTTGCCTTCAGAGAAAAGACGAAGAAACATCAGACACTATTTCACAGCATATACATACGTGTTTTTTTATGGGTTAGACCGGCAAATGTTACCCTGTGTTACATAACATGCCACATAACACAGTGTTGCCTACTGGAAAGCAATCAACGCCGTCCAAAGACATCCGCTGTAGGCAGGTATTGCGGAAGCGTTGCCGGCCTTTGAGGAGTATATAGGCTTGTTTTTCAAGGCTCCAATGTCGTATCGGTTCGGAAACATCGCTGGAGGTAGCTGGTTCCTCAGGGTAGTGTCAGAAAGAAGTTCCTAGAAAAACGAGATATGTTCGTGTAGCGAAGCTTTGGACCGTCCCTACCCTGGTGCCGTGATGCGTCTTCCGTTGATTCGGCAGAGATTGGGTTGCAATCTTCGGCTGTGTCAACGCTGTCGATGTTGTTGCAAACGAATTGAAAACAAGCATGCACATACCTTAAAGGCTGGCAACGTTTCCGTAATATCTATGGTGTTGCTGTTGTCTATGGGCGGCGTTGATTGCTCTCCATCAGACGACACGCTTGCTCGTTTGCCCAAATTTCTATTCCAAAATAAATCCAGCTTCACAAATTAAGTATATACTGTTGAATTTTAGCAAATACAATATTAAAGAGCCTCTTGTAAGATACCCAGATACAGTGTTGTGTAGCCTTGGCCGTGTGTTTGTTTACCCGTCCATAGCTGTCGGACACGGTTTATTTATAGGAAGGCCCAGCGGAATCGGCCCTAAGTTACGATTATTGGTTGTCATGGGCCGTCCCAGGAGTATTTCCCCTGTGGATGTTGTTTACGTTAAAATATTTCATACGTCTTTTCTTTTATTTTATTTATTTCATATTCTATTATTCTATTTCATAGACTCCGCGGACCTCTAGAGGTTCGGGAGGATATGTGTGCAAAAATTCTGCATCATCACACTATCACATAAGAATTATTTATAACTAGATGACCCATAAACTTCGTTTCACCTACAATTTACTTAATTCAAATAAACGCAAATGATATCTCCTGGTAGGCTTATCTTCTCTTGGTATGTTAGTAGGTATTTAGTTATGAAATGCTTGTGCAAAATCGCACAAGAGACGACAGTTTTGTATAACAACACGTCGGTTAGACGATAAAGCCGTCACGAACGCCATCTATTGAAAACAATTCGAAGTAAAAGAAAGAAAAGGAAATTTTCAAGTTTTTTATGTTTTCCCTTAATTTTTTATTTCCTGTATTGCGAAAAAAATATATTCAAATCGGTCGAGCGGTTTTTGAATTTTAGTGAAACAAAATTGCTCTCCACTTTTATACATTCTCCTATCCCATAAAAAAAAAGATGAAATGTTTTATTTTATAAAGGATATCCGGTGGCACAATTAAGTTTTCAACCTTAAGTAATACTTTTAAACAAGGAACATTCAACCATATTATATTACGTTATAGATTGCATATTCTTAATTTTAAACTAGAAGTTAAAATTTAAATCCTAATTCCGCCACCGGAATTATATGACCGTAATGTTAGTGTTGTAGTGATATTTGATATACAAAATAAAATATAACATAATTAATATATAAAATACATAATAAATAAAATAAAAAGTAATTATAAAAAATCACGTCGGGCTCACTACTTGTGGGTTGTACACGGCGGTACCCACTCATAATATGAGCTTATGAGTGGCTGCCGCCGTGCCGCGGCGGACAGTCATTGAAATCCTAATTCCGCCACCGGACTCCAATTATATGACCGTAATGTTAGTGTTGTGGTGATACTTGATATACAAAATAAAATATAAAATAATTAATATATAAAATAATTAATATATAAAATAAATAATTATTAAAATAAAAAGTAAATATAAATAATCACGTCGGGCTTATTACTTGTGGGTTGTACACGGCGGTAGCTACTCATATTATAGCTCATATTATATGAGCTTATGAGTCGCTACCGCCGTGCAACGTTGAACAGTCATTCGAGTGATAATAATCGGTGAGTGTAAGTTAACGCTTTAAAAATTATTTGTTTCATCAACCCACAGTATTATATATTTAACTATCTTTATTAATGGAGTCGTTACTTTGCGGAAATCCATCATTATATGGACAGTCAAAAGTTTTACTTAGCTAAGATCCGCGACAAGCAAAACAATAACAGAAAATTAATAATGTGTGTTTTTCCGTTGGGGTAAGTGGATTTATTTGGAACTTAAACCAAAAACTTACCGAAAATCGGCCATCAATTCTCCACCCACCAACCACTATACACAACACGAAACACACATTATCACTAAGTTTAAGTTCTAGATAAATCCACTTAACCCAACGAAAAACACACATTATTAATTTTCTGTTATTGTTTTGCTTGTCGCGGATCTTAGCTAAGTAAAACTTTTGACTGTCCATATATTTAACTATCTTCAAAACAGAATAGAGCAAAGCAGTATATCTATCGAAAAGAGAAATACAATTTATTAAAAGTCATTATTGATGGCAGACATGAAGGTAGAAGAGACCGCGGTAGTACAAATTCATAGACTACAAAAAATATAAAATACTGGTTCCGTACAACCTTCAGGAAACACAGAAGAGTTGATTCGTGTGACTGAGGTAGGAGACGATAAATACAGACATAGGGGCTGACATAGACATCTGCAGTTGTCTATGGGCGGCGTTGATCACTTACCACCAAGTGACCTGCATGCTGGTTTGCTGGGCTGTTGTAAAAAAAATAGTGCACTGGATTCTTTTATTTTACTATTTACCGATTAAAGTATTATCAAAGTACATTTAAGGGAACGATAGTGGTGGAGCCACGCTGTAGACGAATACTTTGTTAAGAATGGCATAATATTTGTCTGCAGCATGAATGGGCCGGCTCGCCCGGGGAAGTATCACACTCCCGCAGAAAACTGGCGTCTGAGTGGTAGCTTAGCTACAGCGCTTCGTAATGTGAGCGGGTGAGTTCCGGAGGCCAAACACGCTTTCCTCCTTCTTCCACTCCCACTTCCATAATGACACTTTCCTTAAAGGTCGGCAACGCTTTCGCACGGCCTATGGCGCTGCGAATGTCAATGGGCGGCGTTGATTGCTTTCCATCAGGTGACACGCCTGCTCGTTTGCCTTCCTTTCCCATAAAAAAACCGTTGTTAGGATGTCATGATGTTTTTTAACCAAAAAAATTAACGTAAATTTTTGACGTAAGTCAAAAATCCTGGGAAAGGATTCGTTTACTTTCTGTCTTCGCATTCACTTATTTATAATAAATTTATTATATGTTTTTGCAGAGAGCGTTGTTTATCTACCTACATGATAAACCTCTGTGAAAATGGCACACGAAGAAAAAGAAATACAGAACCCTCCGCTTAGTTAGCTAAGGCTTGTTTTCCACTTAACGCCACCCCGAAACGCGGAAAAATATTTAATGACGCAAATCGTCGCGCCGAGGACTTTTTAGTCGTTCACCGCAGTCGTTATCGAGCGCGAATTATAATGCAAAGACATAATTGGTTACGGTCGAAAAAAAAGTATGAAAAGCCAGGCAGCCACAAAAAATACATTCGTTTGCGTCGGTGTTCGATAGTAAACAACTGCGTATAAAAGATTTATTTTTAGAACGCTAAAAACATTGTACGTATATGTATTTCCTACTTCTATTCTTTATATTTTAATAAGAAAATTATTAAGGTTTTTTCATGAGATAGGAAGGCAAACGAGCAGGCGTGTCACCTGATGGAAAGCAATCAACGCCACCCATAGACATCCGCAATACCATAGGCACTTTTATGGGATAGGAAGGCGAACGAGCAAGTATGTCACCTGGTAGAAAGCAATCAACGCCGCCCATAGACATCCGCTGTAGCGGATTGATTGCTTTCTATAAGACGACACGCTTGCTACTTTTTACACCTATCTTGCAAACAATTAAAATATCCCAGTCAAAGGTATGCGCATAAATAAGTAATACCCTGTACAAGTTAGCTTGATCTTTTTGACAGATGTAAATTTTTCTGATCGAAATAACTTTGCAACGACGAACATATTATTTTCTTAATTTAATGATTTTAAAAATTGTAAAAATATTGAAAAAAATACATATAGCACAAAAGTCCCCAAAGATTCAAGCGTTATCCGAAAATTTTAAGACTTTTTATTGCTTTCAAGTAAAATTTAAAAAGGAACACTGAAAATAATAGACGCTTGTACAATGTTACATCCGTCGGACGGATGGGACACGAATAACAGGCAGTATACAGTATAGACATATATATCTATCAAAAAGATCAAGCTAACTTGTACAGGGTATAGTGAGATACCAATAATTAATCGAGAAACAGAAAATCTCAAGATGGGACTAATCCATTTCATCTCAGTTAATTTATTAAATAAATTTGATATATGTATGTATATGAGATAATAACCCACCATTGGGTAGAGGCGTAGTAATACGAATAGGGCATCGTAGAATACAAACGTTAAGTTGTAGTTGTAGTAGGCGTTTTTGCCTTCTTCCCCGCCCCCTATTATTTACATTCTTACCCTTAGGTAGACAACGTAGTGCCCTTGATATCGTAGATGCCCATCGGCGGTACTAGTTGTTTGCCATCAGGTGAGCAACTTACTCGTGTGCTTATTACAAAAAATAAATTCTTAACCGGCTGTTTCTGGTTCTCATAATCTGTTAATTTATTTTTTTTCCTCCTCCATTAATATTCGTCTCGAGATTTCTCATGCTTTCGTAATACGAAATAAACAAAAACGTTGTTTTCGGCTGGGGAGTAAATTACGAGATAACACACATCCCTATGCTTCGACGATAAGATTTATTTTTGTAAGGCACGTACGGAACGAGAGCGCGGAGAGGCCTTGCCAATCAGCGCTGACTGGCCGAAAAGAAACAGCTTGGCCGCTACACTAATAGGACTGGTGTTGTCACAATAAAAATTAAATTATACTAGGTTAAGAATGCGACGTCCATGGAGCCGAGTTCGCCTTGAAATTTCAAAGAATCACGTTCAAACGTTTGAAATGTTTAAAGCTGTTACTAACCGCGATGTTTGTAAGTTATTAATTAATGTAACCTTGGAGTTTATAAGTTTATTTTGGGACGATATTTTGACAAAAAATTATAAGCGTCCTAAACATTACTATATAACGAAATTATATAATTAAACTATACTATATAACTAGGGTAACTCATAATACGACAAGAACCTATGCGTAAAGCGGTAGAAAGAAGAATAAATAATGGCTGGAAGAGACACTGGGAACTGAAAGAAGCTATGAAAGACAAGGAACTTCATATAAATATAAAAAATAAATTATTTAACACATGCATACTCCCTGTGCTCGAAAAGGATAGGAGTATGTTAAATGTCAAAAAATTTGATAGAATAGAAAACCAAGTAATCAGAAATAATACAAAAGCCTATTTATATTACAAAAGCCTAATAGATATCACACTAAAAATCTGAAGACTCAAATGGAGATGGGCAGGACGCATGATAAGAGGTCTTCACAAACGGAGTAAATAAGTGACTATGTGGTAGCCCAGAAAGGGGAAACGAATAAGTGGCATACCGCATTACTTGCCGACTAGCAAACAAACTTACAAAAAATTAATAAACAACAAATATTAGATTAAGTTTATTTTAGAAATTCTTTATTTTTTAAAGGTGTCATACCTTTTTTTACAATAGCTAAAATTAAAAACTTAAAAATATTATAATATATTTTTAAAGAATAATTATATTTTTAGAAAATAATTTTAATCTAACAAGTGTCATAAAATGGTTCTTGCTCAACATATGCTAGGCGTGTCGTCAGTGTGGTCCGCGATCTGATCACATTGGTTCTTGCTGAAAACCAGCACCAGGTATTCTACTGGAGCACCTCCAATAGAACGCCTGGCATATGCTGAACAAGAATAAATTATGACACTTGTTAGATTAAAATTACTTGCTGTTTTGTTTATTTATATATTATAATATTATTACGGTCTTAATTTTAGCTGTCGTAAAAAACAATGTCATAAACAAAGTTTTTTCTATTCTATTCTAAAAACAATATTGGCTCCTTGGACTATATATATCGTACTAATGAGTCCATCATCAGATACATGGGAATCCACAGTTGTTTTCCGTGGGCACTCATCGCGCCCTAAAATACTTTTGCTACAACATTAGAAAAGGTCTAAATATATTGAAAAAAACGCAATAGCTCAGTTTGTAACAATCGGGCTCATAAGTTATAAGTTTATATCCTCCATTGAAATATTGATGTGAACCATTACTTAGCACAAGCATAAGGTTTGTAAGAATGGTAAACAAGAATTCTTGGAATATTAAGGTCATTGTCTCTTTTAAAAAAAATTTACTTGCCTTCCCTAGTGCTGCTTATGTTCATTGGACTATTTATATACCTATTTATATACTATATATAAAATCATTACCTTTAGGAGAGTAATGAGTGTGGAGGAAGCAAGGAAAGTATGGCGAGATCGAAGCAGATGAAGATCTGTGGTATCTGCCTACCCCTACGGGAGGCAGGCGTGACGATATGTATGTATGAACGTATATATGTTAAAATCATTGCAAGTCTTTTTAAAGAAATATATTCTTCTAGGGAGGGTAGATAGTGCGAGATCTCAAGGTCGAAGAGCGGCCTTATAAGAGCACTAAGTAGAGCAATGGATTTCTGGTGATGGTAATTGTAAATTTTACAAAGCGTGGAACATTTAAGAATTTTAAAAAAATATATATATTTCTATAAATATAGTCAATCGGTTCTAAGACGTCGATTAATACGTAGATCAGACTCGCTATAGATGCAAGATTGTATCAACTTAGGGTCGCGTCACACTTGAGCAGAACAATGCGCGAAGATATATTTTATTTTAATTTATTTTATAATAAAAATACAATACACTTAATTTACAAAAACAACATTCATAAAACCACCGTGTGCCGTATAGGTATAAACAACGCTCTCTCCAAAAACATAAGTTTATCAAAGAAGCTTGGAAAATTTTTAAATAACAAATTTAAATACAAATTTAAGTGTTAATTTATTATAAAAAAGGAAAATGCCAAGACAGAAAGTAAACGAATCCTTTTGCAGTGGTCCACTTACGTCAAAAATTTGCATTAATTTTTTTTTTTGGTTAAAAAAAAAACAGTCAGTAATTTATATTATATCCAAACAACGGTTCCCGTAGATGTTGATAATACTTAAATTGATAAATAGTAAAATAAAAGATGAGAAAGTAAAAGGATTTACACAACGAATCGAGTGCATAATTTTTTTATAACAGCTAAATGAGCAGGCGGGTAAGAAAACCACAGAAAAGCGTCACAATTGAGATGCCAGCCTTCCGAAAACACATACGTTCGTCTCTTTTATATATTGTATAATAATAATGGGAGAACACCATAAGTAATCGTCTACACTCATGACGCAAAATTGCAACAATCTCGCGATTGTGGTCTGCCAACCATCCAGATGGTGAAAATGCAACGTGTCTCTAAGACAGGTAATCTGGTGGCGCTGTGTGGTTCGGAATAAGTCCGGCCGCTGTATTCCGCATCCGCACAACTCACCACAAAGAAAAGTTTCATCCCCACCATCTAGATTAATGGCGATCCAGTACGGTGCGTTTTCCAGAAACTTCTCTCCACGCACCACTACTCTGTGGAAACAGCTACCTCCTACGGTGTTTGCGAACCGAATCGAAATGTCAAAAAACGAGCCTACACATTTCATAAAGACTGGCAACGCTTCCGCAATGCCTATGGCACTGAGAATGTCTATGGGCGGCGTTGATTGCTTACCATTACGTGACACGCCTGCTCGTTTGCCTTCCTATCCTATAAAAAAATCTCCATAAAATAACATTAGTAAAAAAACAAAAATAAAAATTAAAAAAAATTATTACGCTTGGCTCGTTGTAATACATATAGTGTGATGTCACCCTAAACCACCACGATCTTACATTTAATTGAGGTGATTTGAATCAAACACAAATTTGCATTGCAAATTTTACTTTCAGTCTGTTCATGATAAAGTTTAATATTATTTTGCGTAGCATATAATCTTGGGTTTTCCTAGATTTCTGACGAAGGTGAACGAGGGTTGTAAGTGCGTCAGTGGCACCCTTTCGCATCGTCTTAGTCACCACAACTGGATCAAAGTCTTAGTCACAGTGTTTTTGTAGAAAAAATGTAAATGATTTCTGAGCATCTCACCGTGCATTTTATTAGCATACTTGAAGATTACTTGCGAACGTCATGCCGCCTGGAGTCTGAATATCCCACCAATGTAGTTATGGACAAGCGTGGTGGGTTATTATCAATATCCTAAGCAGTCGAAAGGCTCCGTGCCTAATAGTGATAGTATATTTTATTATGGGATAGGAAGGCAAACGAGCAGGCGTGTCACCTGATGGAAAGCAATCAACGCCGCCCATATACATCCGCAGCGTCATAGACAGCGTGCGGAATCGTTATAGTCCTTTAAGGAAAGTGTCATTATGGAAAGAGAGTGGGAGAGGGAGAGGGATGAGGAGGGGGAGGGCAAGGGTGATGAACCTCCGGAATTCAGCCGCTCACCGTACGAAGCGCGGTAGCTAAGCTCAGACGCCAGTTTACTGCGGGAGTGTGGTACTTCCCCGGGCGAGCCGGCCCATACATGCTACAGACAAATATTATGCCATTCTTGACAAAGTATTCGTCTGCAGCGTGGCTCTACCGCTATCACAAGATTATTTGCGAACGTCATGCTGCCTGGAGTCTGAATATCCCACCAATGTAGTTATGGACAAGGTTCCGTGCCCAATAGTGGGACATATATACGCTTTAATAAATGTATGTACAGGCGAGATACATTGTTTGAAGTCTTTCGATTACATGTTTTAAAGTATTACACCAATTAATAGTTAATTAAATAATCAACTTGTTTCTTAAAAATAAAATAATCCGACGCACATATTGCCGCAAAAAACGAAAACGTAGTGTTAATGATTCATCAACGACCGAGGCAATAGGAGCGGGGCGCGCGGAGGAGACGGCGTGATCGGGGGACAGCGGCCGGTACTACGTACATAGTTCTTCTAATGCACACTTGTAATATGTAATAAAATTGTCCCGAAGTTGAAGAAAATTTAATTTTTAAGACATAGCCCCAAATCAAAACACGTATTATAGTAAACCGCAAAATGAACCAGAGCCAAAAAACTTAAAGTTTTCCGAATAAACTGTATAAAAAACAGTCAGTTTTAACGCTATACAATAGTTTATATTTGTCGTAGAGCGTTAAAACTCCAGACTGCATTCAACGCAGTATTCTGTTCTGTGTCATTTACAGCATTTTCGCTTTTTGTATCTATACTTTGAAGTAATACAGTTGATACGTTTTAAACGACCTGTTTTTATAAATAAAATAAAATAGTCCAACGTAAATGTCTAGTAAATTTAAAAAAAAAATGATAAGATTTCATATAAAACATTATATTGTATATAATAAATAAAGAAGTAATATAATGCAACTAGAAAAATGTAAATCTATATAATTATGATAGATAATAAAGAATCGTACGTCACCACACGAAGAGTTGAAACTGGCGGCCAGTGGTGAAGAATTGGTTATGGAAGTCAAATTACCTGAAATTGAAAGAAAGCTATTTAGAAATTCAATATGACAGTGTCAAAATATAAATACAGCTGTTCACATAACATAAACATTTGTTTTCTATACAATAATATATTGAATGACCACAGTACAAAAGCATTCCATACTAATATACACCAATTAAGGCGATCGCTCCGGGATATCTTCCGGGATATTGGCTGCCGATAGATCACGAAATTATTGTTATCCTTCTTTTTTATTTTATGTTTAATTTTATTATATTTCAATACATACATACATATAGTCCAGCCTGTTTCCCGTAGTGGTAGGCAGAGACCAAAGATCTCCATCCGCCACGATCCCGACAATCCTTCCTTGCTTCTTTCACATCCATCCTTACTCTCATATTCATAGTAGCGAAACGGCTCTCCTTTCGTCGCTTCTCGCCCTCGTGAGAATCAGGACGTGACGGATGGCGAACCACGTCGCCGCCATTTTTTAATGAATTAGGTATATTAAGATTCGTCATAATAATTCCACGAGCCGCAAGGGAGGATGGAGGTCAGCCCCAGCAGAGCCCCGCATGCTTAGGTACTATAGTACCTGGGGGAGCCCAATCCAGGGACTGTCGGTACGCTTGCGACTAATGGAAGACGAGGAATGATACAGCAGTAGTTCGGGAGGCCGGGATCGCGTACCCGTGTACCAATACCATAAATACCGGGCAAGCAGCTAGGGAAAAGATACTCCCTGACCAATTTTATTGTATTTCAATACAAGTATGAATAAATAACCCTATTGTTAAAATGTAGCCGTGCTGTGCGCAAATCTTAAGAGTTATTTGGAGTCCGGGCGTTATTAAGTTTATATTATAATATTAACACTATAAGACTATAATTTGTTCTTGTGCCTAATAAATAAATAAATAAGTGGCGATAATTAACTTATTCTCGAGAACCAATTATGGTGGAGAAGCTCTGATACTGCTCTCTATTTTTTTTTTAATATGAGGTACACATGAATGTGGCATTGACCTCTAGAGTGATGCCACAACACACGCACTATAACCAACTTGTTATCAGTTACACACAAGCAAAGCTGGCGAACGAGCTCAATATAAAACAGATCCTTGAATACGTAATACGCCATGAATATTTATGTATTCTCAACATCAATATAAATGTAAAATAAATCGTCCGCCCGAGATGGAATTATTTTCGACTAGCTCTACTGATAATGTTTTCTAACAATTACTTTTATTTACACATTAAGTAATTACATTTAATTACACACTAAGTATAAAATGAAACCATAAGGTAAAAAGTTAAAACAAGTAAGGGTCATGGACAGTCAAAAGTTTTACTTAGCTAAGATCCGCGACAAGCAAAACAATAACAGAAAATTAACAATGTGTGTTTTTCGTCGGGTGTAGTGGATTTATTTGGAACTTAAACCAAAAACTTACCGAAAATCGGCCATCAACTTTCCACCCACCAACCACTATACACAACGCCAAACACACACTATCACTTTTCCATCTTGTAAACGACACGTGTTTCGCCCCAACACGAGGCATCTTCAGATATAGTAGACTCTACGGAAGACAACCGAAAAGTGCACTTTTCGGTTGTCTTCCGTCTGTCTGTCTTTCGGTTGGTTAATTTTCTGTTATTGTTTTGCTTGTCGCGGATCTTAGCTAAGTAAAACTTTTGACTGTCCATATAGTGATGGATTTCCGCAAAGTAACGCCTGACTACATTAATAAGTAAGGGTCAGCTTTCGGTCTTAGATTATAGGTTTTGTAATCTATTCTTAAGAAGAAGAGTAATGTAAGCGTTGCCACCCTTTTTCTTGACACAGTGGACCTGTGGTGATCCGATACCTGTCTAATCCGGCGCCCCCTGTAATCCGACACGTCTAGCACAGCCGATAGTGCATAAAGATTTCGGTCAATCTTTACTAACACATATAATAATAATATTCTTTATATTCAGACATATTTCTTTGGTCCGTATATTTTAAATTTTTTGTGTTAGTATTGTAAGAATATTATTATCATTATATGTATTACATATAATAATAATACTTTTCTTTATTTCAGACACATTTTTTTTTGATCCATACATTTTAAATTTCTTGTATTAGAATTATAGGATTATTATTATTATTATATGTATCAGATATAATCTTTATTTCAGACACATTTTTTTTGATCCATACATTTTAAATTTATGGCAGCATTTAGGAAACTCCGTCCGGTCTTCTCGTCGCCCATACCTCAGAGCCTGAAGACGAAAGTCTTCGACCAGTGTGTCCTACCCGTACTCTCCTACGGCGCCGAAACGTGGACGCTGACAGTCCGTCTGCTTCATAAGCTCAGAGTCGCTCAGAGAGCTATGGAGAGAGCTATGCTCGGAGTTTCTCTGGTAGATATGTTTCGGAATGAACAAATCCGCCAGAGAACTAAAGTCACCGACATAGCCTTTCGAATTAGCAAACTTAAGTGGCAATGGGCTGGTCACGTCTGTCGGAGATCCGACGATCGTTGGAGCAGACGAGTGTTGGAGTGGAGACCGCGTCTCGGTAAACGTAGTGTGGGACGCCCCCCGGCTAGATGGTGCGACGATCTGCGCAGGGCGGCTGGCAGAAACTGGATGCGTGTAGCCGAAGATCGGGCTAGGTAGCGCTCCATGGGGAAGGCCTATGTCCAGCAGTGGACTGCCGCAGGCTGCTGATGATGATGATGATGATGATTTTAAATTTCTTGTGTTAGAATTATAGGAATATTATTATTATTATTATATGTATCAGATATAATAATAATAATATTCTTTATTTCAGACACATTATTTTGGTCGATACATTTTACATTTTTGTAAAATGTATCGACCAAAAGTAAACCGACATGTATACCGACGATCATATAATGCATGATTGGACAGGTAACTTGTACGCACCACCACTATTGTTTTTGTAAATTCTTTTAGTGGTAGAGCCAAGCTGCAGACGAATACTTCGTCAAGAATGGCATATTATTTGTCTGTAGCATGAATGGGCCGGCTCGTCCGGGGAAGTACCACACTCCCGCAGAAAACCGGCGTCTGAGTGGTAACTTGTCTACTGCGCTTCGTACAGTGAGCGGTCTGAGTTCCGGAGGCCCAACACCCTCCCCTTCCCACTCCCCCTCTCATTCCCACTCCCACTCCCATAATTTCACTTTTCTCTAAGGTCGGCAACGCTTCCGCACTGCCTATGGATTTTTGCGTTGCGGATGTCTATAGGCGGCGTTGGTAGCTTTCCATCAGGTGACACGCCTGCTCGTTTGCCTTCCTAAGCCATAAAAAAAGTTCTATAGCACTGATGATATTATTTTTATAATAAAATATTAGTGATACATAGTTAGCATTGTGATGTTTAATTTACTAAATTGTAGTATGATTCATAGTTCAAATTCTTTGATTTGTAATTTGTCGGATTACAGGGTATTTAAAAAATTCCGGAGTACATATAATATACTATAATCTGAGTAATTCGATAATCCAACATGATCCTGCAAAACGTTTGTCGGATTACCGCCGATCCATAATACAGACAACATACACGCCAAAAAAAATGTTAGTAGAAGTTGCCGGTCACAAAAAAGTTTTGACTAAATAATAAGCATATTTTTTGTGTACCAAATCGACGTTGCTTAAAACAACTGGTTAGGCTTGGTTCGGTCGATAGATAAACCATTCATATGCGGCGAAGGGGTACGCTAAAAGATTTCATTTATATGTTGATGGTGAATATTAGGACTGACTACGGATAGACAAGATTTTTACGAGGACTTTGCCCGGAGGAAGTATAACAAATATTTCCAGGATTAAAACGTCTTCAGTCTCTATCATGTGTTTGGGTCGACCCAAACACATTTGTAAGCGCTCCGTAGCGGCAGAAAGGAAATTCATCGGGTTGACGTGGACTGAAGTGAAGCGCGTCGCTCTAGACTGATCCCAATGGAGAAGCACTGTGAACACCCTCTGCCCCACCTCGGGGACATAAAACCATAAAGGAAGAAGAAGTCTTTATCATAATTATTAATAATAAAATAATTTTATGTGTTTACAAAATTTGTCAAGAGTCAAATGTACGTTACGTTAAAAAATAATAATTTTCCTAAAAGAGCTAGTCCCTTCATGCTTCAAATAAACCTTCCCACAGTAAGCCAGACCTATGACATCATAAAGTTGAAAATGTCTTGACAGAAAGCGACAATCTAATATAGTTGTCAAGAGTCAAATGTAAACAAATATAAACATCTAAAATTACGAATGACGTCGTTCAAAAATAATAGCTTTCCTAAAAGAGCTGGCCCCTTCATGCTCCAAATAAACCTTCCCGCAGCAAAGCAAACCTACCATAGCATAAAGTTGAAAATGTCTTGATAGAAAGCGATAATCTAATATAGTTCTCAAGAGTCAAATGTAAACAAATATAAATATCTAAAATTATGAATGACGTCGTTCAAAAATAATATATTTCTTAAAAGAGCTGGCCCCTTCATGCTCCAAATAAACCTTCCCGCAGCAAAGCAGACCTACAACATCATAAAGTTGAAAATGTCTTGACAGAAAGTGACAATCTAATATAGTTGTCAAGAGTCAAATATAAACAAATATAAACATCTAAAATTACGAATGACGTCGTTTAAAAATAATATTATTCACCCCTTTTCGGTTTCACTAACATTGAAATTTAAATGTATGTTAGTTTATACTCCATTACTTATAATACAGTGAATACAATTCTTTTTTTCTCAGCTCATATACATAGTATGTCCAAATGATGGGCGCGGGTCTTGCTATTTCTACAGTAATAGACATTAACCCACGCTTCTCCAAGGCGAAATAGCGGGGTACGTATTCTCGAAAAAAACACGTACATATAATCTTTAATCTTCCCTTGTATGCTTTTTTTAATTTAATCTTAGACAGTTAACCTTTAATTTGATATTGTTCGCTACATCGAACACAAACTTTACAAAAAATATAAGTCTTTTCAATTTGTAATTTATTTATGTCAAATGTCCGCCACAGAGGACGTGTATTTTCTCAAAGAGGGAAAGCACATGATTTTTTTTATTATTTTTTTAAGAGATCCTTAAATATTCTAAAACGCATATTAATCACAAATTTAAAAAAAAAAATTTCTCTGTCAAATTAAGGGTTAAGAGAAGAACACTTTACTTTTTTATTATATAATTTAAATGTTTAAGTTCTATTGGGTATATGTGAAGTTATTGTATGTATTGTATTATCTGTAACTGCGACCACGGCTGTACTGAGTGACACAATAAACAATTTGTCCCCGTCGCAAGTGAAACGACTAGTAATATGTGGACTTCTTTCAGATGAACGCATCCTCTAAAAAGTTGTCTGTCATTTTTTTATGCCGAGGGGCGTCCCACACTGTTTGCTAAGACGCGGTATCTACCCTAGCACTCGTCTACTCTAGAGGCTTATTGGACACACATGATCAGCCCATTACCACTTCAGTTTGCTAGTTCTGAAGGATATGTCAAAGGCTTTGGTTCTCTGGCGGATTTCTTCATTCTGAATCGTATTCACCAAAAAAAACTTCGTGCATAGCTCTCATATTCATTCATTCTAAAATAAGATTCTATTATCTTCATCTCTATTATATTCATTCTAAAATAATATAGCGAATGATTGCACGCTGTATTATTTTAGAACCTATCCTAGAATAATTCATTTTAGTGACCGAGAGGAAAATTCTCCGTTACATCGTAGGCAGACTCAGACAGGATGGGTCGTGGAGGATCCGAAAAAATGCCGAGATAGAAGTCGTGGTGCACCAGCCAACCATTATGGGCGAGATTAAGGCACATCAACTTCGTTGGCTCGGTTACCTTGAGCGAATGGGCAAGGATCGGAGTGTGAAGAGGGATATTTGAGTTGACCAAGTGGTCGAAGGCCAGTTGTTCGACCCAGATATCGCTGGAGAGATCAGATGGATGCCGACTTGCGTGACCTTCAAGCCAGTTCAAGCAGTTGGCGGGAATTAGCATGGGACAGGGAAAGATGGATGACTCTCATTTCGAAGCTAAGATCCACTTCAGGTCATTAAGCCAGCAGAGTAAGTAAGTGACTATCTTAGAATAATGTTTCAAGCCTTCCACATATACCGATTAGGCCACATACAAGTGCATAATGAAATAACTTGAAACAGTTTTGCCGTCTGTAGTCATAATTTCCGGTAAAGTTACGTCTATAATGAAAGCGGAAATAAATTATTTTTAAATAAAAATAATGATGTTTTTTACATATACTATTGTGGACTATAGAGTAACAAAAGGCAGGACGGTTGGCAGAGACTGAATATGTGGTGACCGAAGATTGGCTGGAAATTGCGCCTTAAAGAAGGCTAAGGCCTGCTACAGTAAACGCTGTAGGCTGATGATGATGAAATAAAAATGTAAAAGTAGCGCAAATATAATGACAGACGATAGACAAAGCACTTACTACCCTCTGATTGACCCTACATACATCTATTACAAGACAGAAGAAGCACTACCGACATTGCATGTGCATGGCATTTGCATGTCATCGATCCGCGTGTCTAGTACAGTGAAGAGAAACAAATCACTGTACATGTTGGATTGTTCTTCAATACGTGAGAACTACGGGACTGGCAAATTTATCAACCTGAGAATTCATTCATCTTAACTATTTCAGCTAGGAAACGCAGATAAAGTTTTTACGCACATATGTATGTATTTGTATTATTATTCAAAGATTTAATTGAATTACTATATTTTAGTGTTATGACGGTTGTTATGTTGAAAAATGACGACGACATGGTTCGCCACCCGTCACGTCCTGATTCTCACGAAAGCGAAAAGCGACTAATGGAGAGCCGTTTCGCAGGGATGAATGGTAGCGGATGGAGCCCTGTGGTCTCTGCCAAGCCCTGCGGGGGAAAGGCGTGAATAAAAAAAATAAATTGTTATTCCAAATTATCAGTGCTTGTTTTATTAAAATGTTTCACGTTAATAAAGCTATTGTAAATATAATATTGAAATAAATGTAGTAACTTCCGCCCCGCTATAAGTGCTACCCCACAGCAACCGACTAAAGTCATCGTGATTCACACGCCACGCAATTTGTTTACAATGTTATATATAATTTGCGGTTAATTAAGTCGGTTTTTGCAAATGAACGCCGGGCGAAGGTCGCGTAATAGCATCATAGTTTCTTATAAATTCGTTAGCTAGTTTGGGCATCCCGTCAATAATGTGACGTCACGCGTGATAAATAGTAAATAACGCGTATTAATATATGAGATTGTGCCGGTGGAGTGTACAAAGAAATACAGAGTTTAAGTGAAAGTGTTAAGAGTTAAAACTGAAAAAAAATTGAGACGTATTACTAGAATACGTTTCGTATAAGGAAAACGCATTTCTTTGAAAAAAATAGCGTGTTAGTAAACAATATACCGAGCGATAAAGAAAGATTGATTATTTTTTTAAGTCTGATGAAAAGATAGACTGGCAAACGAGCAGGAATGTCACCCGATGGATAGCAATTAACGCAGTAACGCATCAGCACCCCGCTAGCATGGCAACCGTCGACGCAGTCGATTATAGCAGTCAAACGCTCTTACGCCTCGTCGTTGGCTTGGTACCGTTGGTCTCCCGCATCGTAGCAACAACCGCAGAGGAGAGAAGACGACAGATGCACTACGCGCATGCTGAAGCTATCGAGTGTATCCAGGTACGTCCTTTCCTTTCTTTAGTCGAGCCTTATAGCCTAATCCGCACCTTTAACCCGAAGGGCTGGATTTTCATTTATCGCCAAGCCAACCAGCATATTGCACAATCTGCATACAATCCACTTCCTCGCGTCCATGTCCATGTCCAAACCAAGTCCATGATTGGTACCATCACCCTATTTAGGTCATATGATTATATGAAAGAATTAATGGAGTCTGATGTTACTTTGCGGAAATCCATTACTATGTGGAGAGTCAGAACTTTTACTTAAGTAACATCCGCGACAAGCGAACAAAAGTAGAAAAATAATAATGTGTATTAGTTTTTTACTGGAAGAAGTGGATTAACTGGCAACTTAAACTAAATCTTACCGAAAAAACGACCGTCAGCAACTCTCCACTTTCCAACCAATATCAACAACACCAAACACACACCACAATGTACACGACGTGTTTCGCTTCAACACGAGGCATCATCAGGTATAGTAGACTCTGCGGAAGACAACTTAACGGTTGTCTTATGTTTTTTACGTAAATAGATAACGAATGAAGTTCCCGAAAATCAGGAAGATTTGTTGTATTTGCAACGTTGAGTTATGAACCACATCAACCGCAAAACAAGCCATCTGGCGCCGGTGACGCTTCCCCACGTCAGCGACCCGTGAGTATTTCAGTCTGGTCATGATTAAGACGGGTATTACGGTCAAAAGAAACTTTATTTAATGGGACAGGAGGGCAAACGAGCAAGCGTTTCGTCTGATGGAAAGCAATCAACGTCGACCATAGACATCCGCGACACCATCCGTATTACGGAAGAGTTGCCGGCCTTTAAGGTATGTGTGGCCTACAGTACAGCCTGTGTTTTGAACGAGCCAATGTTCTTTGTGAGTGAGGTTGGCTTATAAGAGGTCGAAGCCGAAATGTTCTTTTTATTATTATTTTTCATAATGGTCAGTGAAACAAAATTCTTTAATATTTAATAATCCATCTCCACTACAAAGTTTATTGAAATCATAAATAAATTTGAACAATCTTCTTCCAACTTCATTAACCCCTTGACTCATAATGACCTCGATCATTTCATGTGCAATTGTGGAACTTGACGTCTCCGAGACGTCCAGAACTGTCTCGAATAGACGCTCGGCATCATATTTTTATATTATTAAATTGTTTTACATATTTATATTTTTTCTTTTTTTTTTATATATTCACACCTATCCCCCGCAGGGGTTGGCAGAGACCACAGAGCTCCATCCGCTGCCATTCATCGCAGCGAAACAGCTCGTCATTGGTCGCTTTTCGCCCTCGTGAGAATCAGGACGTGACGGGTGGCGAACCACGTCGCCGTCATTTTCGACAAATTAGGTATATTAAATTCGTCTTTAGTGAATCCCACGAGCCGCAAGGGAGGATGGAGGTCAGCCCCAGCAGAGCCCTGCATGCTGAGGTAAGGCACCATAGTCCCCGGGGGAGCCCGACCCCGGGACGATCGGCACGTTTACGTTTACGACTAGGCTCGCCCCTAGCCACGCATCCATTGGCACGGCAGACCGTGGATTGGCGGAGAGGAAGGGAAAGGATAGAGAAGAAAGGAAGGGGCAGGAAAGGAAATGCGGATTGGGGGGGTTACCAGACTCGGAATAAATTTTTCTTTCATATAATTATTTTATTTGTATGTCTAGTCAAGGGGTAATTTTCTTCATTCAGCGCTATAATCCTCAACGAAAACATTTTTTTTCACAGCCCATATGATGTCCCAATGCTGAGCACGAGCCTCCCCATTTATGGAGGAAAGTACTTTAAGCCATCACGCTTGTCCAATGCGTATTGACGAGGTTACCAGACTCGCAATAAATATTAATAAAAACTTAATAATATTAAATAGATTTATAAATTTGTTAAAACCTCATTGCCAGCGAATTTTTTTTAATATAGTTATTTCGTCTTTTCACAAATGACTCCGCTCTTCTAAGGAAATACCTCATTCTCCCAAAAGACCGATTTTTAAGTTGTGCTTATCTATTGCACTTCATACGCTAAGAATCAAAGTCTTAACTCGTCTTCCCTCTTCTTTATCATATATCTCTTCTTTATCATATATATTTTAAATAAAAAGAAAAAAGAATAACACATTTAATTCATGACGCTTTAAACCCAAGGTGCTGACAACGAAGTGATGGAGTTCTATAACCTTGTAATTTATCTACACCATAAGCTCTCAACGGGAGCGGTATTGCCCCCTAGTGGTCTTCGAGGTAGCGGGTCCAAAGGCAAATACAATCAAAATAGAAATACCTCGATTTTTATGAAAAAATAAATTATTTAACCGTCTATAACGTTTATCTAATTATTATGGCGTAAATAAACATTTAATTCTTGGACCGGGATAGCGATTGCTCCAGAACTGCTGCACCTCGCGAAGGAGGAGGAAAGGTGTGGCTGCCAACCTTCGCAAGTCAGAGAGGCACACTTAGAAGAAGAAAAGGGGCGGTAGTCCATGAAAGGTTTGGAACCTATGATCTACATGCTAATATATTCACAGGTCACTAGTAAAAAAGCTGGGAAAGCACAGTCACCGACTTGACCGGCACCCAAAGCAGCGACTAGGGTACACTTTAAAAATGCAAGTTTAAGTCCATGTGTATTGAAGCGTTTGTTGTCGAAGACGATAATTATAATGAATGATCTAACCATCATCACAGTCTACCGCAGTAGCAATCGACTACAATATACTTCGATACACAATTTAAAAATTATTACTTTAATAAAGGTAGCGGATGGAGTTCTGTGGTCTCTGCCAACCCCTGTGGGGGATAGGCGTGAATATATAAAAAAAATAATATAAAAAAAAAACATTAGTAAAATTGTTAACACAGCCGACCGAACGGGGGGATAACGGGGAGATCTCCCCGTTATCAAATAAGTCGGTGCACGACCAAACGGGGAAATCTCCCCGTTATGAAATAAGTCAGTGGTGGAGGTCTAAGCGGGGAAATAAAGTGGTTTACTTGAATAATTTTCAGACTTTTTTTTATTCAAATAGTATCACCCGTATTGCGAAAAATGCGCGGTGGACAACGAAGTTTGACTCACCCGAGCCCGGTGGAAATCGCGCTCACTATGGCGCGCAGGGTCGGCTAAGTGTTAAGAATCCTACTCATATTATAAATGCGAAAGTTTGTATGTATGTTTGTTACTCTTTCAAGAAAAAAATACTGGACGTATTTGGATGAAACTTTACAGTAATATAGGTTATACATCGGAATAACATATAAGCTACAATTTGTGTAATTTTATGTAATTTTGGTCGTAATATAACGATACATGTCAATTAAGTCGGAAAAAAATCTGGCCTCTGAGAGCTATCTTGGCGTACGCTGCCTAAACCATTGGAGTTACACAAAGATGATGTACCGTAGAATTGTTTGTCTTGAATGGTTCTAAATAAAAGTCCGCGACAGCATACATCTACTTTTTATGTGGAAGCCACTATGACCAAAATTGTGAACCATAAATTAAGTTAAACAAAATATATATTTATTTAAAGTGATCTGTCACGAAACTTAATGTGGCAGACCAAATTCCACGCGAGTGAAGCCGCGGGCAAAAGCTAGTAGATAATATAAATAAAATAACAACAACAGTGTACAATGATAATAAAATGAGAAAGCTTACGTCTGATTCTAAAGAAACTGTAAGCGAACACGTACCAATGAAAGCAGACGCGCAAATTGAACGACACGCATAGCCGGGACTCGATACAACTCATACAAGACACCGGACACACATACACAAATCGTAGCAAAGTTCGAAACACCGCGTTCAGTCCGACCTCGGTGACGGCGATGTTGACACTGAATAAGACGCAAGGGAGTAAACACTGTTGTATAAATTTAATTGCAAATAATTACGCGAAAACCACAGACCTGACGCCCGCGACGCCATTGTCGTGTGTAAAGACAGAGCCACACTGTGCGGATAACGCCTCCGCCTCGGCCAACGTGAAACCGCTACGCGCATGCCACTAAAATGGTCTAATCTATTAACTAAAAAAAAATTAAAAAAACATTAATATATCCGTGTTTAAACGTCGAGGAAATCATGATTATAACTGCCTACCCGTATATTTTTTAACGGAATAGGGAGGAAAACAAACATGAGTAGGCTAGTTTTTTGAAGGTTTCAATGTATCGGTATAATTATAATAATTCTTCTTCTTCTTTTATTTGATAGCAACCAGTTACAACTATTATGCCAGTGTCAAGTAAAATATCTAAAGATCATATCTTTTAAAATATATGTTGATAGTGGTAGAGCCACGCTGCAGACGAATACTTTGTCAAGAAAGGCATATAATTTGTCTCCATCACACTCCCGCAGAAAATCGGCGTCTGAGTGGTAGCTTAGCTACCGCGCTTCGTACGGTGAGCGGCTGAGTTCCGGAGGCCCAATACCCTCCCACTTCCCCTCTAATAATGACACTTTCTTTGTTGTCGTTTTAGCGGATGGAGATCTGTGGTCTCTGCCTACGTCTACAGGAAACAGGCGTGACGATATGTATGTATATATGTATGCCACTTTCCCATCGGTCAACATCAGAGTACACAAAAAAAAAATCGACAGTAAACACGCTACAATCGGAATCAGTGTGGCGCGACATTAAAATATTTCTCAGAAGCGAACTCGAGGCACGGCTTTCCCGGCCATTCATCTCAATTACTATATCACAGCGCTATTGGCTGCAGATACAGCGAACAACATTGTGTCCGGTCCGATGTGGATCTAAGTAGTTTGCATCGATTACTGAGACATTATACTGACTTTTTTTATCTTCTCTTCGTATACTTTTAATATGGTTTATACAAAACACTGCGCTTAATATGGGAACCAGTTTATTATTCACTACAAATGATATAAATAAAATTCAATAACTTTCACGAAGAATAGAAAGAAAGTGCGAAAGAAAGAACATTTTTTTTTAATTATTTCATCTAAGTATTTACCGCCAGATCGGGCACACTCTTGGAATCTAGCAACAGTCGTCTAGAGGAGCTCGCGGCTAGATATTCTCTAAGATTTCATTGTTTCAGAAACTTTTGAGGTACTACTTTCTAAGCCATTGGTCGCGTGTTCGATTCGGTTGCGGATTGTTAAAAAAAGTAAATCATACGCCAAAGAATAATTCGGGAATAATATTTCATGTAAAACGTATTTGTTTTATGAATTTATTAGTGAAGGGGAATATGTTGAAGAAGCCAAGCGTCTCGATGAGAGTTATTATTCAAATAATACTTCTAACTGTACTTTTCCGAGAAAAGCGATAATATGAGAACACTTGGCAATATGAAATTTCACTTAAAATGCTTCCAAGGTCTACTTTTCCTCGAATAACGATTGTGTGAAATTACTCAACGACGACGAATTGGCTCAGTGGCGGGGTCCTCCGCCCGCGGAGTCAATGGTCGCGGGTTCGATCCCGCATCGAAATAAATATATGAATGGATTACAAATATTTATTTCGAGTCTGGTAACCCCGCCAATCCGCATTAGACTAGCCTGGTGGGTTTAACGTCCGTTCTTCCAGAAATAGAGATACCCGTGCTCAGCCGTGGGACATATATGTGCTATTAAAATAAAACTCAACATTATAAATTTTTTTCGAATGATTTAACTAGTAGATACTCATGCGTAATTATCCGTAGAATTTTTTGTGTAGAAGTAAGCTACTATACACAAGTCTATATACTTGATGATGCCGCGTGTTGAGGCGAAACACGTTTCATGTGCAAGGTGGAAAAGTGATAGTGTGTGTTTGGTGTTGTTGATAGTGGTTGGGACGAGGAGAGTTGCTGACGGCCGTTTTTTCGGTAAGATTTAGTTTAAGTTCACCCCGTAAATCCACTTCTTCCATCAGAAAACACACATTATTATTTTTCTGTTTTTGTTTCCTTGTCGCGGATCTTAGCTAAGTAAAAGTTCTAACTGTTCACATCTGTGGTTCATTAATATTTAACCACAGATGTAAATAATGCCTTGGAGATTTCTACTTATTTATCAGTACGTAACTACTACTACGATAAATGTTATTGTATTTTAATGGTGTGTGTGTGTGTGTGTATGTGGGCGCCTGTATGCGCCGCACACTTCGCACAAAGGCGCCGGGTTGGCCGTACGCCCCATACGACACCCATAGTAAGAAATTGGGCCGTATTCTAAGACGGAAAATCGCACGGTTTACACAGGAAAAAAAACGGAGGCAGTCGTGAAGAACTGCCGACAGAAGTGAAAATTTAAAACTATATTTTGAAATTTCAAACTAACTGTAATATTAATAACATATTTTGTGCTCACTGTTGTACTGCACAATGATCTGACAATTCAACAATTGAAACAATCAAATTAAAACACAATATAAAGAACAACGCAAAGTACACACACATACAACTTTCCACGTAAAAAATTAAACTTTATTTGTATGGATGTACACAACACTAATATTATATAACACGTGAGTGTGATAGCTACAGATATGGTGATATTACAACAGCATGTTTCGATGCGTAATGACGCGACTCACAAAACTTTATCCATCCATGAAGCGTCCAACGCACACACATACAATCGGGTATATGCAATAACTAGTGTTGGCGTGATACGTAGGCAGCTGCACGCGCATTAACTGTGTTTAAAGTATGTCTATAGCTATACTCATTGCTATAGATATACCTTAAGCGTTAGCATGTCGCTGACGCAAACCCATACATTATTTCCCCACCCAGAGTCGTGTAACGAGGCTATAGAAGTTTTCACTTCAAAAATGTACCCAATATTGTAAATGGAATCTGTACAAATCTTTATTTTTAATATCTATAGCGAAATCTAGTGTTTCAATATTACGCCACTGCATGTCGCTGTCTTGTAGGCGGTGGGTCCTGCATCGCGATGGCAAGACACTCCGCATGTCAGGGACAGTGTATGTTTGACGGACGTCCGTTGGACTAAAATCGTTTGCCCCAAAATGCTTAACAAAAACACTTAAAACTCCATATTCTTATAGTCAGTCGTTCGTAGCGATCGTTGTGTTGGATTTCCCAACGAAATTTGGAGCTGTTCACAATTCTAATACAGTTGGCGTGTTTTTGTGTATTATAAGTTAATCGAAGCCGTCACGTTTTTATATCGGTTGTTATGATCATGACGACTACATGTTAATGTAAACCAATCGAGACGCGGAGCGGAGTAGCCTTGGTCGTATTGTAATTAGTTCACTGCACCGGACGCTTACGGATTGCAAAACATACGACATGAATTGTTCAATTGAGCTGTCGGTTTGTTCGATTTTACATAAAAACTACCTTTTCGGGGTGTACTTGCTGTAGCCCCTCAGAGCTACGTCAGCGTTTCGGACTTATGCCAAATTTCAGCGAATAACACTCATAAGGGGCGATTATTACTTTGTATACCGGCCATTTTGTTTTTCTCCCACGCGTGTAATTGTACTTTATACATTTTCTTGTTTGAGAGCGACTCACGTAGGAGTAGCGTTTCGGGCCGGCCGTCGAGCAGTTTTCCATCAGTAAGTATATTTAAAGTCGGGTGGATGTTGAAATTAAATACAACGGATTTTATTAAACCGAAAGAAATCTTTAATAGTGGTAGAGCCACGCTGCAGACAAATACTTTGTCAAGAATGGCATAATATTTGTCTGTAGCATGAATGAGTCGGCTCGCACGGGGAAGTACCACACTCCTGCAGAAAACCGGCGTCTGAGTGGTAGCTTTCCTACCGCTCTTCGTTCGGTGATTGACTGAGTTCCGGAGGACCAACACCCTCTCCCTCCCTCTACCCCTTCCCCTCCCATAGTGACACTTTCCTTAAAGGTCGGCAACGCTTCCGCACTGCTTATGGCACTGCGGAAACCTATGGGCGGCGTTGATTGCTTTCCATCAGGTGACACGCTTGCTCGTTTGCCTTCATAGAGTGTTACAATGGTCGCGCGTGCCCCACACTAAAGTTCTGCTTGGAAGTTAGTCTAACTATAGAGCCGCTACCATAATCGTTTAGCTTTTGTTTATGATCAATTCCTATCAGTGAGTAATTTTGCTCCTTTGCCAACTTGTTTAACCTTTTAGGTACGATGTGCCACTATAGTGGCTTTTGCGGATGTCTTCTTTCTGAACGATGCGCTACTATAGTGGATTTAGCGGATGTCATCTTCCAGAAAGATGCGTCACAATAATGGCGCACTCTAGTAACACACCCATGAATCTTTAAATTAAATAATCATTTTCATTTATTCTTTCATACTTGTTTAGCTTTCGCATCTGCCGTACAGATAAACAGCCGCGTGCAAAATTTAATTATGCCCAAGAGGTTAAAAGAAAAAGTTATCTGTTGCACAACTTTCCTCCCGCATTAGAACGCTCCACCGTTACATCTGGCCCGTTCTTCTATACGGATTGTATATCTCTACGGCTTGGACGCTTAAAGAAGACCTAAGAAAACGAATAGACGTATTCGAAATGTGGGCATATAGACGGATGCTCGCTATTAGCTGAACTCAAAGGGTAGCCAAAGACGAGGTTCTCCGATAAGTCAATCAAAAACGTGATCTTTTGCAGACCGTTGAAGGTAGAAAAGTTGCTTACCTGGGTCATATCATTGGACATGACAGGTAAAAGTTGCTGCAACTGATCGTGATGGGAAAAATCGCGGGCAAAAGACAAGTTAGTCGCAAAAGGAAATCTTGGTTACGTAATATCAATGGTCCGGGCTAGCGAGTTCTCCAGAACTGCTGCACCTTGCGAAGGAGGAGGAAAGTTGTGCTGAATTGGCTACCAACCTCTTAGACGAAAAGTTACATAATCCTCCATTGTCACAATTCTTACAATAGGCGCTAACATTACTAAGCTTGCATAACCCGAAACAAACCATTAAAAAACAAATCTCATATTTCAAAGGTTGACAACGCATCTGTAATGTTCATAGTGTTGCGGATGTATATGGACGGCGTTGATTGCTTTGCATCAGGCGACACGCTTGCTCGTTTGCCCTCCTATCAGATAAAAAAACCTAAGCGAATATTTACCGCAATTGATTATACTGCCAGCCAAAGGGAATTAGCTTCTTATAATGGCACAACTTTTAATCGTTTAATGTTACTTATTTAACATTTTATATAATGTCTCTAACATATTATACAACAGCCAAGTTTCTACATTACGGAAGGCCCAATAGAAGGGAATATTAACCCATTGGCCTACACGCTATCTTCCGATCGCGCCAGCCATAGTGAACAAGAAGGTCGGTCGTGAGCAGTGTCATCTAGCTGTTCAGCATGCTCTACAAAGCAGACACAGTCTGCATTTGTAGCAGTCGTGAATAATAATATATATATATATATATATAGTAGCTATATATATATATATATATATATATATATATATATATATATATATATATATATATATATATATATATATATATATATATATATTTTATGGCATAGGAAGGCAAACGAGCAGGCGTGTCACCTGATGGAAAGCAACCAACGCCGCCAATAGACATCCGCAACACCATAGGCAGTGCGGAAGCGTTGTCGACCTTAAAGAAAAGTGAAATTATGGTGGTGGGCGTGGGAGGGGTAGTGGGAATCGGAGGGTATTGGGCCTTCGGAACTCAGACCGCTTACCGTACGAAGCGCGGTAGCTAAGCTACCACTCAGACGCCGGTTTACTGCGGGAGTGTGGTACTTCCCCGGGCGAGCCGACCCATTCATGCTGCAGACAAATAATATGCCATTCTTAACAAAGTATTCGTCTGCAACGTGGCTCGTCCACTAATGATATATACAGAACTGATCAAGTTAAGTACTATTATATTAGTATATTACTATTATTATATTATATTAGTCTTTAAACAAACATGATAGACGATTTTTAACAACACTAATTTAAGCTTAAACAGAAAAAGAAAAAACAGACAGGTATGAGTCTCTTGTGCCAGACACATTTTTAAGACGGACTCAATTTTAAAAAAATCCGAGGTAGTCATGAGGACTGCCGACAGAAATGAAAACTTAAAACTGTATTTTGAAATTGAAAACTAATTCTAATATTAAATGCTGCTATTAATACAGCATGTTGCTGACGCGAAACACAAAACTTTATCCATCCATGAAGCGTCCAACGCACACACAATCCGGTATATACAATGTGTTGGCGTGATGCGTGCACGTAGGCAGCTGCGTGCGCATTATTCGAATTCTTACTGTGTTCGAAGTATGTCTACAGCTATACTCATAGCTATAGATATACCTTAAGCATTAGCATGTTGCTGACGCGAACCCATACGTTTTTTCCAGAGTCGTGGGTTGTTGACTCGTAACCAAATAGGCTAAATTTCCGAGACACCCCAGGAGTCACCCCCTTCGTTAAGTTCCCCGTAAATCCACTTTGTCCAATAGAAAACAAACATTATTGTTTTTCTATTTTTATTTACTTGTCGCGGATCTTAGCTAAGTAAAAGTTCTGACTCCATTAATCATACCAGCACTGCTGAGACGAGGATAGACAATGAATGCTCCCGGAACTGTTCAGCCTGCGTAAAGAGAGAAACGGTTTGATGAATTTGTTGCCAAGCATCGCTTTTCAGTGACACAACAAAAGATCGACAAGAACTATCTGAACAAAGACCTTTACAAAGATAAATCAGCAAGAAACTTAGAAGGATAAACTGTTTTCACTACACACCAAGTCTTCGCTATGTGGGCGAAGCAGCCATCGTTGGAGACGGCTTTATCTATGACCGGTTTTCTTTGGACAGAACTGATCCGTACCAAATGTACATTTAATAGCGCTATCCATTTACCGAGTCCAAAGTTCGGGACCTACTAACGAATTCCGGGCGGCTATCTGCTATGTAAATCATTTGTAGCGACATATCAGCTTCGTTATCCAATATTAGTGTTGTGCTTGGAACACCGATTTGTCACATTTCGACGCCAAAAAAGCGAAAACGCTGTAAATGGCACCGATGTCGAAAAAAGATATTGCATATTTACAAAATTCCTTTTTACTTTTAAATGCCTTCCTTTTTTGAATAGAAAAATAGAAGAGTGACGACTTACTTTTTTATTATTAATTTATATTATTTTTCATCCTTGCAAAAACTAACATGATGCTGCCACGAAATGTTTGGTGTTTATTTTTCATCATCATCATCAAGGCATTACAGCCGCGGGTGGGCCTTAGCTTGGATCAGTAAATTTTTCCAGTCGGATCTTAGTTTGGCTTTTTCTCCTCAGTCCCTCACACCGATTGCCATTAAGTCATCCTCAACTCTACCTAGCCATGTGAGCTTAGGCCTTCCGCGGCTTCTACGACCATCTGGTTTGCCATCGAGTAGGCGTTTGGGTACTATAGCCTCGTCCATTCGTATTACGTGCCCAGGCTATCGAAGGCGTCCAAGTTTGATGGTTTTGATGACTTCGGCTCATTGTACAGCTCATAAAGCTCGTGGTTGTAAAGTGTACGCCATCGCTCGATTTCCAACAGAGGATCAAACTTACAACACTTCAAGCCGTATGTCAACATGGGTCTCAGCAAGGTCTTATACAGAAGCAGTTTAAAGCTTATCAAGAGGTATTTTGAGCGAAAGTATCGTAGCACTCGGAAGAAAGATCTATTCGCTGGAAGGATTTTTCTATTTGTGTCTGATCTCAAATAAACGAAATAAACTTGATCCCAACCTTTGACTCTGAAAGAAAATTACGCTTAACCGGCGAGCTAGTATGAAGAGTGTGCCGAGATCGTAGCAGATGGAGATATGTGGTTTCTGCCTACCCTTACGGGAAACAGGCCTGATTATGTGTATATATGTAAGAAGACCTGCGGAGTATCTTTCGCCTACACTCGATACGAATTTATAGGAATTCGGACGGGTATTTTTGATTCCTAAAGGCGAGACGGTTGCTAACTCGCGTCCTTTGCCTCTCTCTACGATAAAAAAAAAGAAAACGAGAAAGTGGGAAAACGTAGACACGACGAAACTCTGTAGTTAAATTTACGCCGTAGCCACGTAGTCCCGTTTGTTTGGTTATACGACACGTGTGTTGTCGACTGACGCACTCTATGCAACGCAGATGCGCGAGTTGCCGTAAATATTTGTAGCCGCGCAGAACGCCCCGTCGCGTGCTGTGTCACCGGCTTAATTGAGCGCATGTGTCGCCTTCAAGGATGCGATTCCATTGTTTTATTGCTCGCAACATTGTTTTATTAAAGCCTATTTGCTCACATGCTACTGTTTGACAGTAAGGTTTTGTTTGCGTACTTGTTACGTTAACTGAAATATATATATATATATATATATATATATATATATATATATATATATATATATATATATAGTTCGTCTCGAGGGCAAGAAGCGACTTACAGAGAGCCGTTTCGTTACGATGAATGTGAGAGGAAGAACGGATGAGTGTGGAGGAAGCAAGGAAGGTGTGCCGGGATCGTAGCGGATGGAGATCTGTGGTCTCTGCCTACCGCTACGGGAATCAAGCGTAACGATATGTATGTATGTAGGTATTTATTTTTATTATTATAGCTTTATTTCCCACACTTTTATTTTCGTAAGTTTAATGTTTCACATCACAAGCGCTATGACGCTTCTCTTTTTTAATTTTGACGATCCGCAAATGTTACAAGACGGCCTATTCAACAGTTTACAATGGTATATAAAACAATTTACGCGATACACAAAAGAGTATTTCGAGCGGCGTTCGCGTGAAACCTCGCAAACACTCCAGTTTACTAAATAAATAACAAACAGCCTCCGAAGCCTTTATCAGCCGTCTGAAAAGAAGCATTGTCCGCATTCGACAGCGATGTTATACAAAAACAATTTTTCACCTCCCCGAACTTGATGCCTGTAGAAATTAAGTTGTTTTTTTTCTTCTCCAAGCAATACCGCGTCGATAAATACTAAGGCGTTTTTTTTTCATACTTGGAGGGAGGTGTTTTGATCACGTTCTCTTCATATTCGAAACGTGTGTTAGTTTCATTGAAATCATATATCTGCTACAGTACACTGCTAAGATTTCCTTCTAAAAATATATCTCTAAAGTTGCCCTATCATGAGGGCCCCATGTCTGAGGATCGTGGTCATCAGTAGCTTTTCCGCACTTTGTGTGGATGATCTGTCTCCAACGGTATTCGTCGATCGCTTGGTTGACTGTATTGTATTGATATATAGAACTTGGTAACAGTTGATTCCTTTTCAGCTTTCATAGAATATAGATAGGCAAACGAGTAAGCAATTTGGGGAAGAAGGGCGAAAACGGATATAACATTTTTCCAACCCCAATTATCATTCTCACCTGCACGTGTAGATTTAGATACTTAACCCTGCGATGGTAGTGCCTGGGCTACCGTGGTAGCTATCCTGCTAGATAACGGACGAGGTTCTGACTATCGAGCAATAGCGGTATAACCACACCTAGACAACCGGTTAGAAGGGGCTGCAGCAGCCTTGAGCGCAAATACCTACAAAAAAAGATTGCTGCAGGCCTCCCCATTTCTGGAGGAACGGACATTAACCCACCGCACTTGTCCACTGCGGATTGGCGGGGTAACCAGATTCGGGATAAATATCTGTAGGTCATACATTCATTTATCCCGATGCGGCCCTGCCACTGAGCCTAAGGAGCAGGGATTCCCAAAGCAGTCGATATCGACCCCTTGGGGTCGAAACTCACCACCAACCTTAAACTTTTTAAATTGGTAACAATTTTGTATAAATTCTTCAACTTATGTCTTCTTCCCCTCCTCACATATGGATGCCAAATGTGGAAGTTCAGTAAAAAAAGTAATGATCATAATCACCACGTGTCAACGAGGAATTGAGCGCAGTATATTCCATATAAATACGAAATAAAAAATTCGCCATTCAAAAATCAAAGTTTTTACTACAACTATTGATGGTCTAGGATTACTTCCTAGGATTAAAGTGGAGATGGGTTGGACATATAGTATGTCTCCAGGATCAAAGATGGAACGGGAAAGCTAACAGCATGGAAAGGCCCGCAAGGCGACAAGGAAGACCTCACGCGAGATGGGATCACGAGATCAGAGAGATAGCCAGCTTAAAATGGCGTCAAATAGCTCGCTCCAGAGAGCAATGGAGCTTGGAGGAGGCGTTCACCTACAGAGGGATTCTTGCTTAAAATTTAATTTAAAATATCGTGTTTTTCTGTTAATTGTTTAGAAGCAAGAAATAAAGCCATTTTTATTTCTAAAAAACGATCGAATAAAACTAGCGATAGGATTTTTTAAAGTAATTTGGCTATCGGGGCCCGAGGTATCAGTTCATTTTGGAAAAGGGGTCTCTTGCCCAAAATAGTTTGGGAATCTCTGCTATAGAAGAGCATATAAATATTAGAGCATAAAAGGTAATTTACATAATACAGCAGGCGTCGGTGTAAGCGCAGACATAACGAACACCAAGGTCTGTTTGATAAGCCGCGATAAGGTATCACCAGCCAAAGACCTGAGACCTAATGATAATATTGCAAAACCGATGTAACTAGGCGCAACAGATACGCTATACACGGCTAACGTCGATAAGTAGGTACCGTGGCAGCGGGATTGGCTGACACGTGCCCTCCCTACCTTATCTCCGCTACACTAACTCCTAACTATTCAATTAATATATTATTCTAATTGAATCTAAGTTAATGAGACAATCGAGTTGAATGATATGCTGCGACATTTGAACTTAATTCCACGTTGCTAACGAAGAAAAAAAAAGTTTCATCCTCACCATGTTTATATATATATATATATATATATATATATATATATATAGATGTATGTGTATGTACGCGTGTGTCAATATGAATGTCGTCAGTATGGTCCGCGATCTGACGACGTTGGTTCTTGCTGAAAACCAGCGCCGGGTGCTCCAATAGTGCGCCCGGCATATGCTGAGCAAGAACCATTTTATGACATTCGTTTGATTAAAATTATTTTCTTTTTGTTTTGTGTATTTATTTGTATATAGAATATAATTAAGGATTTAATTTTAGTTATTGTAAAAAAAAGGTATCATAAATAAAGATTTTCTATTCTATTCTATTTGGATATATGGGGATAAAGTAAGAAAGAAAGAAAAGCTTAATTTGTAAAAGCATAATAGGACGGACAAATAAAAAAAGAGAAGCGTCATAGAACGCTTCGCAGAGTCGAGTAGAGGGGAGCGCAGCTAGAATCAAGACAACGGTGCTGATTGATTTCTATCAGTTGCCACACATGCTCATTTGCTCTACCATCATCTTAACGTATCTAGTCGTAGTAACATATGTGTGAAATACTGTAATAATACGAGCTTAGCATTTGTTGTAGCGTTTTCCAGTTTCATCGATCCAAGGCAAGACAACGCTATTCCTTCAATTCTCTATGCGTCTCTACCTTTGCCCTATCTTTTGATTGGTCTGCTATTTTCTATTGGTGTTCTTTTTTTACTTCGCCTTTTAGAGGTTTAAAATAAAACTAGCACGCCAGCTGGCAAATGAGGAAGCGTGTCGCCTGATGGAAAGCCGAAAATTTCAAAATCGGCTGTTTCTGGTTGGCCAGTATCAATCCTTTTTTCCTCTTCTATAAATATTTGTTTTAAATTATTTTACGCTATCGTAATACGAGTCGAAAATAGAGTTCCTGGTCTCCCTTGTCTTCCTATTTCATAAAAAATATGTGAGCACGCCCACTTACCTTTCCCTGAGATACTAACATTTTGTGTATCGTTATTATCGTCAACATTTCTACTTCTTCATTTTTTTTAAAACCACAGATAACGGTGAAATTTACGCACTACTCTACAACATATTTTACAACCCGAGTTATCTCTCACGTAACTGATAAGTGACGGTGTATGAGTTTAAAATTAGTAGTCGATATGGATTATGCTGATTCTGTATTATTTATAAAGGCTATTTAATTCCTGATATAAAATAAGGCTACACCATTTTCCTTAAACAGAGCGGCAAACGAGCGTGCATATATCACCTGGCGGTGAGTAATCAACGGATTTTTCGCGCCAAATTACATCAGTGACGTTATTATTTCATTTAATAATTTGACGTTATTATGAAGTTGAGCTTTTATTTTGATAATCACGTTATTATCAGTTATATTGTTTAATTCTGGTGGCTTATTCTTCAATATAGTTTGATTAAGGCTTCGAAGTTATTATCAGTTATATTGTTTAATTTTAGTGGCTTATTCTTCAATATAGTTTGGTTAAGGCTTCGAAGTTATTATCAGTTATATTGTTTAATTCTGGTGGCTTATTCTTCAATATAGTTTGATTAAGGCTTCGAAGTGAGGTGAAATTAAGTGAACGCGTGTATTGTCTTTTTAACTTTGACTGCAAAAGTCTTTGCAAATTTTCCTAGAACGGCCACCATTTTATCAAAACGTATAGTGAAAAACTGAATTTACATTACAAAATGCTTGATAATATTTTACTCGACACTGGCATAATACTTATAGCTAATTGTCATTAAAGAAAAACAGACGTAGACATTTATCACCTCAAAGGCGATCACAAATGCCTTGCTAGCCCTATTGATATGTGGAGATAGAATTTTTAGTAAGGTAACATTCACGACAATCAAACAAAAATAGAAAAATATGTGTGTTTTACTGGAACAAGTGGATTTTCGGCGAATCAAAACTCAATCTTACCGAAAAACAGCCGTCAGCAACTGTCCGCTTCTCACGTGTCATGTACATTGTGGTGGTGAGGAGTGGTGGTGTTTTTGGTGATGTTGATAGTGGTTGGGAAGTGCAGAGTTGCTGACGGCCATTTTTCAGTAAAATTTAGTTTAAGTTCCCCGTAAATCCACTTCTTCCAGTAAAAAACACACATTATTATTTTTCTATTTTTGTTTGCTTGTCGCTGATCTTAGATAATTAAAAATTCTGAATGTCCACATAATAATAGATTTACGCAAATTAACACCTGACTACATTAATCATCTTATTGATATGTTGATAAAACATAAAAAAAGGATATAAATTCATATTTCTTGTCGGTGTACTTATAGAAACGTCAAAAACTTTTGGCTCACGCTATCCCACTATTTTCCGAAGGCTTCCAACGATGATGGGACAGTCATATCTTTCCATTAAGTCAGCAGCTTGCTCGTAAAACAAGTACTATAAATTCAATTAAAACAAAAAAAAACTAATCAAGGTATATCAACAAAGCATAATCTATCTAAACCAATGGCTATATTCCAAAACTGTCCGGAAGAAAAGCAACTCTAGTCCGGCCAGACGACGGTTCATTAAATCTAACCACTCTCACATTTGTGTTCCCATCTCAGTCGACTAGAGTGACCATGTATTTTGGTGCAAAACAGGATTTAAGATTTTTCTAAGTAGTTATGAGCGTTATAGAAACAGTAGTAAAAAGCTGGATGAACCAAGCTTTACACACAGAAAAATGTATAACGAAGACAAGTCTAGTAAGACCTAAAAAAAGAAAACTGGATTTGTGAAGCTGAAGATCGGGCTAGATGGCGTATCTTGGGAAGGCCTATGTCCAGCAGTGAACTGCCGCAGGCAGTTGGTGATGATAACGACCTACAGAATCAACGATTGCGGGTTCGTTCCCGCATTGAGTAAAATATGTATATATCCTACATATATTTTTTCAAGTGCGGGTGTCCTACCAATCCGCCTGGGACAATCGTAGTGGCTTGGGATCTACTCCTCTATTAATGGGTAGGCTCGTGTCCAAAAGACATATATGAGCTGTATAATAATTAAGTTTCAAATACTAACAAGGGAGAGCGATTTACTGTGCATGCGATGTTTTACCGAGTCAACTGTTTTCGACGAGTATACTCGTCGCGAGTAAAATGTGGAAAATTGGCTTGGAGACTGAGGAAAGATGAGAGTGGACGAGAATTAAAGAAAAAACACCTCTCTCCTAAAGATCTTACACCTTATTTAATAAAGAATATATCAGATCTAATGTTGATGATAACAACCGAACTAAGGAAACTGTCTGTAATGTGTCTTGTAATGTTACAGGAATTAGAGTAATTGAACTTTGACAATAATCAATAGTAACAGGAGTAGTTTCAAACGTATGGTCACTGTAGTTATATAGAGAGTTAAATATGCATTAAGAAAACGTTTCTAAATCGCATTAATTGACTGCCTTTCTGGAAATTTTCCGAAGACGTAACACGCAGAGCCGGACCGAGGTACCTGTTAGATGTTAATGTTCCGTGAAGAATTAGAAAGAGTATGCCGAGATCGTAGCAGATGGAGAACCTACACTTACGGGAGACAGGCGTGACGATATCTATGTATGTATATATACAAGTATGATTGTATATATCGGTGAGAAGGGCTGGAGGGAAAAAGTTAAACGAAGATCCGACTGGAAAACTTTACTTAACCAGGCTAAAACCCATCCACGGCTGTAATGCCTTGATGGTGATGATGATATAGAAAAAGGTTGAAGGCGGCGGTTAGTGCGTAATTCTACTATCTTGTGTTGACAGAAAGAAGTTGTTTCAGTTTACACTCGAGGCTAATGTAAACAAACAGTGTTTGTTCTTGCTTATTGTATCTAATGCTGGAGACACACCTCCAGATTGCACAATTTACGCGCGCATCACCAATCCAAGGGGCATTGTTTAAACCAAACAAACATAGTTACATGCCTTACGTGATTATCAGTCCACGGTACTTCACGGTCCCGATCTTTAGCTACACGCATCCAGTCTCTGCTAGCCGCCTTGCGCAGATCGTCGCTCCATCTAGCAGGGCAGGTCCCGCACTACGTTTGCCGAGACGCTGTCTCTATTTCAGCACTAGTCTACACTAACAGGGTAAATCTTTGTTTCATTTATATATAAGAGAGCGATGTGGAGTAAAAGAAGCTTAGATGGTTTGAACACATAGGGAGGATGAAAGACGACTGGCAAAAGAAATTTACGTTGCGGATGTCAATGGAAGGGTCAGTAGGGGAAGACCACGGAAAACATACTTGACTTGAAGTTTTTAAAAAAGGCCAGGTCAAGAGTACCCTTAGCCGGCAGGCTTAATGAGAGTGATGAGTGTGGAGGAAGCAAGGAAAGTATATTGAGGTCGTAGCAGATGGATATCTGTGGTCTCCGCCTACGGGAGACAGGACGGGAGACAGGTGTCAATATATGTATGTCTAATTTGACAAATGTATAACAAACAAAGAATTTGAATTACGACAGCCTAAATCAGTATTAATGACGATTTTACTGGCTCAACGGGGAAATTACAAAAATCAAGTCTACATATTTCTCAAAGGCCGACAATTCATCTGCATTGTCTGTCTTTGAACGGCGTCTGCTTGTTCAAAAGTAAGAAGTCTCTTATCCCATAAAAAGAACAACCCATGTATTAATTTACAGAACTGTTTTCTAAAATCTAAACTTGTCTCAATCGAAATCTTTTTAATTTTATCCTACATTTCGACCTTCACTAGGGCAAATAAAACATAACACACAGACAGAAGTCCACCGTCATCACAGGATGTTATAACAAGTTTCAATTTTATAAATAGCATTTTCGCGTGTGCATTATCAGCAAATTCAAGGTGATAACGAAGCCAGCGTACACTTTTATTCGCTAAGAAAGCTATTTATAAAGTCACTTCGGTCCGTTTTAAAGCAACCTCATTAAGGTATTTTACGGGGAACGAAACAATATCAAATATGCTCTAGGTTGAATGTAATGGTGAATATTTTAAACCTAATTTATAGATACATCTATCTATAAATTATGTTTAAAATATTCTTTTTTTTATGGCATAAGAAGGCAAACGAGCAGGCGTGTCACCCGATGGAAAGCAACCACCGCCGCCCATAGACATCCGCAACGCCACAGGCAGTGTGGAAGCGTTGCCGACCTTAAAGGAAGGTGAAATTATGGGAGTGGGAGGGGGAGTGGGAGTAGCAGGGGGAGTGGGTGTAGGAGTGGGAATCGGAGGGGGAGTAGGAAGGGGAGGGTGTTGGGCCTCCGGAAAATATTCACCATTATATCACTAATGCATTCAAAACTTTTATATTATATTACTTTTTTGTACATTCGTAATATTCATATTTAAAATGAAGAAGAAAAAGAAAGAAATTGTTATAAAACAAATTGCATTAGTTCGTCCGAAGTGTTTCGATAGACATGACACCCGTCCGGCACAAAACATTGAAATTATATTATATATATTAAGATATAAAATGTACGAGTAAATGATATGATAAAGTATAAGAAAATATATAAATATTGTACATTTATATATTTTTTAAATGCAAGAATAAATTAATATCGTTTTGAAGAGTTTTATTTGAAGAAACCCCCTAAAGATTCCGGGTGTCGCTGTTAGCAGTACGGCAATCACTGTATTGTGTAGAAGTATAACACGATGATGTATTCTATTCAACGATAGTCATTTGTTATCGTTCAAATGTTTCAAGTGGAGCAAACATCGGGGGTACGGTTATCAGTTCCAAGGAGCGTACAGCGAACGTTTCGCTCCACGGTTTGTTTGCACGAATCTCGCTGGCCGTAGGTTTGTTTTGTATATTATCTAATTACTGTGCGACGTGTGAGGGACGCGCTCCACTCTCGAGCGTCCTACTCAGTTCTCGTTAAAAGCCAACATGATACGAGTAACTATACAACTATACTTTTAAAGAAATTCACTATATAATTTATATGTGGAAGCTACTAATTTAATAGTGCTAGAGCCGCGCTGCAGACGAATGCTTTGTCAAGAATGGCATATTATTTGTCTGAAGCATAAATGGTCCGGCCCGCCCGGGGAAGTACCACAGTCCCGCAGAAAACCGGTGTCTGAGTGACGGCCGGTAACGGGCGTAAGCTTAACTGACATTTGAGAGTATGAACGCGTCGGAAACTTCGAAAAATCAAAGCACCTCATTTCTGAAAGGCCGGCAACGCTTCTGCGATGCCTATGGATGTCTATTTGGCGGCGTTGATTGCTTTCCATCAGGGACACGCCTGCTAGTTTGCCTTTCTATCCTATAAAAAAAAAGGCGATAACGGTGCATTATAATATAGGACTATACGCTACGAAACAGGGTCCATCCCCATCACTTAGATGGCTGGCACAATGGCTGGCACGCTATTGTACTACCGGAGCCACACTTATGTATTTATATTTACCGGCTGTATATTATACAACAGTATTTTTTTAATTGTAAGTTTTAAATAAAATTCACAAAACAATTGAAATTTAATTAATTGTTAATTGTAGTAAATCACAATTAACAATTAATTAATTGTTAATTGTTACTACTACAGTTAACAATTAAATAATTGTTACTGTAATATTCGACAATTGATTAATTATTAGTTGTTGTGGTTACGTTCACCAATTAATCAATTGTTAATCTTTAATTGTACTTGCAATTAAAATTTGCCCAACACTGCCACTACCCCACATGGGGGACAAAGGAACATAAATCAAGTATCTCATTGCGGAAGTAACAAGTTATCGTTGTTATATTATCATGTGTCATTTGTTGTCACACGGTATGATTGTTATCAGCGCATTCCAATTATTTGCTTACAGTAGCGAGGCGGCAACCGATTGCATATCTGGATGAGTGGCGACAGTAAGGTGCGTTTATTCCAAAACATCTTTTTACGCACACCCACTCTATAAAACTGGCTATCTTCAGGAATATATACGAGCCGATAGGACATCGTAACATTCGAAAATAAAAGAGCATAAGTCAAGTATGTGTTAACAAAAGGTCGGCAACGTATCTGTGATCACTTACGACTAGGTGACTTGTGTGCTCGTTTGCCTGCTGTGCTATAAAGGAAAGTGAATCCGGTTTTTTTTATGGGATAGGAAGGCAAACGAGCAGGCGTGCCACCTGATGGAAAACAATCAATGCCGCCCATAGACAACCGCAGCGACATAGGCAGTGCGGAAGCGTTGCGGACGTGTAAGAAAAGTGTCATTATGGGAGTGGGAGGGGGAGAACTAGAGGGAGGGGGGGAAGTGTTTGAGCCACCGGAACTCAGCCGCTCACCGTACGTAGCGCGGTAGGTAAGCTACCACTCAAGACGCCGGTTTTCTGCGGGAGTGTGGTACTTCCCCGGTCGAGCCGACCCATTCGTGCTACACACAAATATGCCATTCTTGACAAAGTATTCGTCTGCAGCGTGGCTCTACCGCTATTAAAGCCGAGGCACTCGTAACAAAGCGATGTACGCATCAATAAAGCGTACATTGACTACGGCAGATAGGTTCAGATCGAGGGTCAGCTGGGGCGCAAGATGAGCGATGGACCCTCATTGTTGTCGCTGTGCGATAATAATATAATAATAGTAAGATCACTCAGTTTCAATATTCATTTATTTACATACACACAAACAAACTACGATATTTTATTTATTTATTTATTTTTTTTACACACACGACACGTTTTTTTGCACGACAGGCAGACTTAATACCACTAGGCATTCTCCATCAGTGAACCTGCGGCGAAACTGTGGAAATTGGTGGTGCAGCTGGTACTTAACAAAAAATTAAAAACTAATTTGATAAATTTAAATACATACAAACATACATTAATAGTAGTAGAGCCACGCTGCAGACGAATACAAGACTGGAATAATATTTGTCTGAAGCATTAATGGGCCGGCACGCCCGGGCAAGTACCACACTACCGCAGAAAACCGGCGTCTGAGTGGTAGCTTAGCTACCGCGCTTAGTACGGTGAGCGGCCGAATCCCGGAGGCCCTACGACCTCCCCCTTCCCTCTCCCCTCTCCTCCTACCATTCCCACTAACATAATGACACATTCCTCAAAGATCGGCAACACTTCCGCGCTGCCTATGGCGCTGCGGATATCTATGGGCGGCGATGATTGCTTTCCATCAGTTGTCACGCCTGCTCGTTTGCCTTCTTATTCCATGAAAAATAAAAAAACATACCTACATACATATCCATGCATATAAACACACGAAAAAAATAAAAAATATTAAAAAAGAATATAATTATTACTAACACATTTGACTAACGTTTATCGACCATCAGGCATCGGGCAAGGTTCTCGAAGTTGTCCAGGAATACGTCTCCCTCGACCAGAACTATGCTACCTACCTACGATCCAGTCTACATCTTTTTAGAAAAAAAATTTAAAAAGTAAAATAATTTCAAACAGTAAGCATGAAATCTTGTTCGGATTCTCCAAGAACCAAAAACTAACAAAAAAAGAAGAGTGTTTTTAGAAACACTCACCAATTTCGAAATCAACAAGTCTCAGTCAAGTTCCCCTTAACCCTTTTTAGAACCATTCATCATCATCAGCAGCAGCCTGCGGCAGTCCACTGCTGGACATAGGCCTACCCCATGGAGCGCCACCTAGCCCGACCTTCGGCTACACGCATCCAGTTTCTGCCAGCCGCCCTGCGCAGATCGTCGCACCATCTAGCCGGGGGGCGTGCCACACTACGTTTACCGAGACGCGGTCTCCACTCCAGCACTCGTTTGCTCCAACGATTGTCGAATCTCCGACAAACGTGACCAGCCCATTGCCACTTTAATTTGCTAATTCGAAAGGTTATGTCGGTGACTTTAGTTCTCTGGCGGATTTGTTCATTCCGAATCATATCTATCAGAGAACCATTGTTGTTAGTACCATTGTTTATATATAATTAAAAATGCCAAAGAAATCTTTTGTTTTCGATGTCATTTACCCTTGTCCTGGTTGTGATGCCCACTTGAAACATCATCCTTTCAGCAAAATAATTGCTATCGTAACTATATCATCACTATCTTTCAAAATTAGCGATGCGTGCGAGCGACCACCTCTACCGCGCGCTTAACAGCGCTATCGCGCTTATGTCAATTTAGCTAGCGACGAAGAGCGCGATAGTGCTCGTACCTATGTGTACCGCTCTAACGGTTAAAAGAATGTAACTCCTGTTAATGGTCCATAAATAAATAAGTACCGCTTTTACTCCCTAATGCAATCGAATGTTGCTACATACATTCGTACACCTTTTCTTACAACACATCCCTCTCTTATAACTTCATTTTCGAATGTTACTGTATACATACATATATACATATTGTCACGCCTGTCACCCGTAGGGTTAGGCAGAGACCACAGATCTCCATCCGCCACGATCCCGGCACACCTTCCTTGCTTCCGCCACACTCATCCATCTTTCCATCCACCCTTCCTCTCACATTCATCATGGCGAAACGGCTCTCCGTTCGTCGTTTCTCGCCCTCGTATGGCGTGACGGGTGGCGAACCACGTCGCCGTCATTTTTTAATAAATTAGTTTTAATAAAATTCGTCATAGTGAATCCCACGAGCCGCTAGGGAGGATGGAGGTCAGGTACTGTATACTATAAATATAATAAATTAATATATCATTTACATATTTCAAAGGAAGTATATTTTACAATTCCTATTAAATAATTACGAACGATCATTGCATTCTTACGCGTATTACCATTTTAACTGCACGCATGCACGCGTTTATCTTGCATTAAATGATTTATCGTACATCGTTTGATACATAGTTATCTGCTTATGTACTGCTATTTAAGGAAAACATTGCATATTTCTTTTATAATATTTAATTGTGTTATATAAAGATAAAAATATAATGATTTCTAATACTCATATTGAAAAGAAGTTTACTTATACAAAATTTTACTTATATTTTTTCTCAGCCTACACATTTCCCATTGCTGGGCACAGGCCATCCGATTTCTGGAGGAACGGAAATAATAATAAAATGCAATTCTCTGGCACTACTTACGGAGGTATATCTCATCTCTCAGTATTCAATATTTCTTTTACCGTGAGGAGTGCTCCGAGGAATTGTTTGGAGTAATTCCTGCCGCTAAATTCCGAAATCGCACAACGACGGCATAAAGAAGTTTTATCCCCACCATCTAGATTAGAAGCGATCCACTACAATACGATTTTCCCGATAAGTCTTTCCACGCACCACCATCTTTTGGATCGATACGACATTGGAACCTTCAAAAAACAAGCCCACACGCAGTCGGTGTCGCAGATGTCTATGAGCGGCGTTGATTGCTTTCCATCAGGCGACAACGCTTGCTCATTTACACTCCTATCCCATGAAAAAAAATGCCAGTCTCCATTATAACCTCAAAGTCGCTTCGAGGGCTATGCTTGGAGTTTCATTCGTGGATAGAATTCGGAATGAAGAAATTCGCCGGAGAACCATACACACAGCTCTTCAAGTTAGCAGACTGAAGTGGCAGTGGGCTGGACACGTTTGTCGAAGAACCGACAATCGTTGGAGTAGACTAGTGTTGAAGTGGAGACCGCGTCTCGGCAAATGTAGTATGGGCCGCTCGCAGAGACTGGATGCGTGTAGCCGAAGATCTCAATCTCAAGGCGCGCCTTGGGTGAGGCCTTAGTCCGGCATTGTATTATGCGCGGGCTGATATTATATTTTTTGATTGATTGATATATAATACGAATGATGGGTACAATCGAAAGCAGGAGACACGTTAGAGCAGGACCAACTCATGGCTACGAAACATAAGAGAGTGGACCAATATTATCAGCGTAGAACAACTATTTCTCTTGGCGCAGGATCTTTATGAATGCGCGGAGTCGACGGCCAACCTCCAATAATGGAGATGCACTTGAAGAATAGACAACTAAAGCAGATACGTTGCATTATTGAAGAACTTCATCATGAACTCAGTAGAGAGAGAGAGAGAGAGAGAGAGAATGAGATAGCATGAGTATTACTCTCTCTGTACTCGGCATCTCGCTAGCAACTGATTCAGCAAATCAAAGTACACTCATTCGTAGCGGGTATTATAAACATTGCAAATTACTCGAGAAATACTGTGATAGCGATTCACTACAAGGTCAAGGCTGATTAGAACGTTGCGCTCGCGCATTTGTTCAGCGCTGCGAAAATAACATCTGTCTCCCTCACACCTACACATATTCCAACTATTCGAGTGCGACAATGAATAAGTATGAACGCAAACTACTGAAGATCCATCACAAGACTTCAGTGGCGTCCGCATTCTTGACTGAAAATAAATCATTAACAAAATGGCTGTCGAGATGATGAATCGCTTGAGACGTTACATTTAGTTTAAGTTTAATTACGACACCTAAACTACTTTTGTAACATCCGGTTATAACAGGAGTAAAGTCTAAACACGTATAAACATATGTTTACTTGACTTTAAAAAAAAGGTATAATTTCATTGGATACACATCGACGAAAAAAAGCGAAAACGCTGTAAATGACACGAGATGTCAAAAATTTATATTGCATATTCGGATCAGAGGAAAATACTGTGTCGAATAGTCCGAGTCTCACAGCTCTGCGGGCAATAGAAAATTTTGTACACCGTGGAAACTGACTGTTTTTGAGTAATCAAATACAATTTTACTTTTGGGTCTGGTGGTAAGTTTTTAATATGCGGTTTACTATGTTTTACGCTTTTTTGAGTCGATATGTATTTATCCAATGATATATAACTTTTTTACGTCGAGTAAATAAACATCTGTTTGAGTTTATAGGCTTCTCAGAATATTTCAAGTTACAGCGCGACAATTTCTTTTTTCTCGTAACGGGACTTATGAAAGCTTTTTGCCTTTTTACGTCGAATATCTCTCGACGATCAATTGGCTCAGTGACAGTGCCGCCGCCTACGAAATAAATGATTGCTGGTTCGATTCCCGCACCATGATAAATATATATAACTGAAGCAGATATATATGATCTCTTTCCTACATATATTTATTCCGAGTCTGGTATCCCTGCCAATCCGCACTGGACAACGTGTGGAGGGTTAACGTCCGTTCCTCCAGAAATGGGGAGGCCTGTGCCAAGCATAGGGTATGTCCCTATGGGCTTCGATAAAATATGTATATACAGTAAACTCTCATTTATCCGAAATGATCGGGACGCCGGCTGGTTCGGATAACGAAAACTTCGGATAAACCGAAGTCCCCTGTTTTCCCGCGTGAAAAAACCCGAATTGCGTCAATACCGCGAAATATGATCGTAGAACATACGTACTTAGAATGCTATCGATATGATTGTGAATAAGCCGGCATGTTTTTGACTGAAAAAAATTGTATTGGCGTGTTAAAAAAAGTATGTACTTGTACATAAATGAAGAGGTGCCATGAGCAAATAAGTAATGGGTCGCGATCATATTCCATGGGTGGGGGTGAGGTAGGTGAATACGTTAGGCTGTTTAAAAACCTATTAGACGTTGTTTTTTTTTTGGTGGATAAAGCGGATTTCGGATAAACACGATTCGGATAAACGGGAGATTACCGTATGTGTGTCAGCTCAGATTGTTTGACGTTTGAAAATGTAAATTTATTTAACAATAGGTAAAATTATTTTTCGCGTGTCGTTGTGTTTTAGTCCTTAAGACGTCCTTAAGAGTCAAGAGCAAATGTTGCAGTTGGTTATATAAATATTAAATGATTTTTTTCTTCAAATATTTCCACAATTTCCATTACGTGTTTGAACACATATCACTTAATAAGTATTTGAATTAATTCCATATTCTACAACACACGTAAGCTTCTATTGGCTTTAAAACCATCCATTTCAAAAACATTTACAACATACCTTCTAAGTAGTAAAAAAAAAATATGTAACAATTAACAAATTTACACTGGCCGCTACGAAGGGCGCCGTAGCAGTCAACATTGATAAAAAAAGTTACTATTGTATTAAACTTTAAAACAAGACTTTTCCCGCTAACTTACATCAGTCATGTTGTGTTTTTATTTCATTTTTATAGTCTTATATTATTATCTTATTAGTTATATTGTTTAATTATGGTGGCGTATTATACAATATAGTTCGATTAAGGTGTATAAGGAACTTTTCCCGCCAACTTACATCAGCGACTTTGTGTTTTTATTTCATTTTTATAATCTTATATTATTATCAGTTATATTGTTTAATTATGGTTGCGTATTATGCAATATAGTTCGATTAAGGTGTATAAGTGAAGTGATATGCAATAAATGCGTGTATGCTGATTTTTTAAGTTGACTGAAAAAGTCCATTGAAGGTTTTGGTAGAATAGCCACCATTTTATCAAGACGTAAAGTGAAATAATTATATTTGAAGAGATTTAATGTTATCGTATTTTACTCGACACTGGAATAATAATTATAAGTAATTTCCATCAAAGAAAAGAAAAGAATAAAAGAAATAAAATAGTGGAAGTCTATCAAGTTTCCATCATTTCCAAGAAGATAAATATGCAGCACTCGCCGGAGTGAGTACCTACAACAAAAACAAAATAACACTGTTTCTAACGAAGCAAAGATAATTATGAGATACAATTTGTATTATAAGTTTCAATTAGCGCTAGAAGTCTGTTTTTCAATTTTAAATAAGTACTATTAGAGACTTTTCCCGCCTACTTACATCAGTGATATTGTGCTTTTATTTCATCTTTATAATCTTATATTACTATCAGTTATATTGCTTAATTATGGTGGCGTATTATACAATATAGTTCGACTAAAGTGTACAAGTGAAGTGATATGCAACAAACGTATGTATAATGACTTTTTTAGTTGACTGAAAAAGTTCATAGAAGGTGTTGGTAAAATACCCACCATTTTATCAAGACGTAACGTGATATACGGTCTAGTTATATTTCACAAGATTTGATGTTGTTGTGTTTTGCTTGACACTGGCTATAGTTATAATTAATTGCCATCAAAAAATATTAACTGATTTAAAATTAAAAACGGACACAAAATAATATACATTAAAAAGTCGTGTGACGGAAGAGGTTATCGATATATGGCGGTAGTTGGTTGCTAGGCAACGCTTTGTTATTCAACACTATTCTCGGAATTTATCTCGGCTATAGTACATACTTATGTATACCAGACGACATACGTAAATAGAATGAGACCAAAAGACTAGTGTCAGTGTACTTGTATTTTGCAATAGACGGGCGGCGCATTCGCTTAGCAATTCATCCAATAGAGGCTAATCGTTTGCGATGCTTTGGGGCAGTGTCTTCGGTATTGGCAAGCAATAACGATCGATCCGCACCGAATAGATTTGCTTCATGCGTGCTGTATGACATACTTAATGATTATTATCATCATAATAGGGCCTAGGGGACTAACAGGGACCACAGTTACTCCCCTCCTACCTAGTCCAACCCTCCCCCACACGTTTAACGTAGCGTCATGACGAAATTAAAGTCGACACACAACACACATGTGTACTGTAGTGATACATTGATAAATGTATCACTAATGTAATAAAACTTTTTATTTCAATATATTAAAATCTTTTATATTATATTACTTTTAAATTCGTAATTTTAAAATTTAAAATAAAATAAAATAAAGTGTTTTATCAAAACAAAAGATTAGTGCGACTGACGTCTTTTGGATAGGCATGTCACCTTCGCGGCATAAATAATTGAAATTATATACATATATTGAGATATAAAATATAAAATGAAAAGTGTGAATAAAGTATGAATAAGATGTTATATAAATGTACAATGGATAGAAAAATAAATTAATTTGACTTGGAAGAATTTCAATTACATCGAAGATAAAACCCCCTAAAGATCCCGTGTGTCGCCGCAAGCAGTACGGCTGACACGCTACAGTACCGACAGAGCGACGCAGTGATCGCTGACCTGACCGAGCATCGGGCAAGTGATTGCCGAGAGGCATCCCAACATGTAACCAGTATCGGATTCTCGTATCGGTGATCAAAACACACTTTGGGACAAAAAAGGGATCCATGCTGAGTTTCTTTCGCCTTCTCTTTTACGTTCAGAGAGATGTCATTACGAAGTGTCGCTAAAAGCTTGATTATCGGCGAACTTACGTTCGACTAATGAAATGTAAGTTCTTTTGTCGAAAAATAAATATTTAAATATAATGATAATAGTACACTAATAAAACAATAAATATTTAAATATAATGACTATAATACCTACCTCCGACACGGCGTCGTGGCGATAGAATCTGCGATTTGCGCGGATTCCCAAATACATCTTACTTGCTCAGTACTCAATAAAGCTGTTAAAGCCAAGGGGCTTTAACAGCTTTATTGAGTACTGGCTTTATTGAGTACATTAACATCTTCGAAGCAAATAATCATAATACAGCGGTCGCCAAACTTTTTGACCCCACGGACCCGTAAATTGATAATTTAAATCCCGCGGACCACTAATAGAATTTTTAAATGTTAAATATATTTTTAAAAAAAATTGTGATCGAAGAACACATAAAATGTATCTGTAAATTAAACTATCAATTGTAACGAAATAAGAGCTTCATTAATAAACCATAATAAAATAAACAAAAACAGTTAAAAGATGATGTAAGTATATCAAATTTTTAGCGTTATACATTCCTAGTCGCTCATCCAATGGCCAGTGTGTACAGTATGCGATGAAAGTTTTATTATATTAATTAATAATTTTTTTATTTATTTAATTCATTGTTAGAATATACTACTCATCATTTTAAAATATAATTAATATGTTTTAAAATGATGAGTATGTTTTACATTTTTTTGCGGACCAACGAAGTTTTCTCGCGAACCATCACTTTGGCGATTGCTGATCATAATATATTTTTACGGGATAGGAGGGCAAACGAGCAAGCGTATCGCCTGATGGAAATCAGTCAACGCCGCCTAGACATTCGCAACAGCATATATGTATATATTATCAATGTATTTTTAGAGTCTATTTTCACATGAGTTCCTTTGTAGTTTTATATTATTATTTAAGTTTTAAAACCTAATCCTGACACCGGACAACCTGTATTTTGTATTGCACACCTTTCATTATCACAGATACAGTAACGTAAGCTACCTAATTTATCGTAACATCAGTATCTGAAGACTAAACATTGGGTCACGACGCAGTCACGCATTTCGATTCGAACGGTTTCGCCAAACGATTTTCGACCTTATTATCACACGCCTTTATGAGATCTGAATCGATTTGAGAACATCGGGCAGATATTGGTTTCACGAGATTGTGATTCTTTTCATTTCAAAGTTGCTATTTTTAAAATTCCTAGTATTTGTTCACACTATCCCTATGTATATTTATATATCTTATTCGAAGTTTCAATCGTTAAGGTACTTTTTTTCGTCTGCTCAAGTTGAAATACATTTTTTTAAACTTGTAGTGGATGGCACTCAATGTAATACAGCTTTTTCAAATATTAATTTATTAATTAAATTTAATTAATTTAGTTGTATTTGGGAGAAAAAGAAATTATCTATACATATTATATTTATATTAATTGTAATTATTTAATCAAAAGCAAAATTACATTTTTTTTGTTGAACTAAGTAGGAATTGAATTTATATTATTTTTGTTTTATATTACTTGTTTTTTAATTTAAATGGAAAAGAAAAACTTGTTGTATTGCGAACACAATGCAACTTAAAACTAAGAAAATATCCAAATAATCAGGGATATTTAGCAGGATATAAATTTAGGAGTAAATACCTTCAGTGGCGAAGCGTATAGTTCGCTGAAAAATAGGAGGAAATGACTTAAATAAAATTATATCACTTGTTTAGTTAAGAAAAACATCTTAGTCAATTACAGGATAAAAAAATCCAATCTAGCCAAAAGCTTGCTTTTATTTGTTGATAATTTATCAACAAGAAATAAATACCATGAGATACTTTTTTGACCAAAATCAACAAGTTATTTATCAGTATTACACTCAGTTTTCACAACGTCAGCTTCATTAACTACTTTGTGCTTTAATTCAATAAAGTAATCAGAAATTACGTCATATGAATTAATTTAGTGATTATGGACTCTTCAACATCCTTTTTATCACACGTGAAGTTGAAGTTTAGAGTTTCAGCATTTTATGCATGTGGTACCACAAAGATTCATCCCTCTCGTCTCTGGTTGTCACGCTTTGTTGCCTATAGTTTATGGGTATGGTATGCCCCTAATTAAAAATAGACTTTTCTCGAGGCTCGGCACCTGGTCCGATTTTGGGCCACACGCATCTAGTTTCTGCCTGCCGCCCTACGCAGATTTCTTCGCTTCTCCGGTGGATTTATTTTTGTTGGTCGAAATTTTTAGGAGGACTCCCATTGTCCTCCTAGCTCCAAAATAATTTGACTCTAGCACTTGTCTATTCCAACGACTACCCATTAGTCGTTGGAATAGACAAGTGCTAGAGTGGGGTCACGTTTTGACTCTCGACCGCTTATCGCCCAATGACCAATTGGTAAGCCAATCGTCAAAGAATCGTTCGTAAAAAAAAGCTTGAAAAGTATCGCGAAATACATAAAAATTTTAGACAGATTTACATGAAAATTTAGCGTGAGGAAATGGGAACTCTATGAACCCCGTCCACATCGGTCAACGACACGCCCCATTCACTTAGCACCCAAATTGATCTATCTTATCTGTGGCTTCCCTTACAAACGTTTCATTAGATAAGACGGTACAAAGGGTTCACATATACATAGTACATACAGAATGTATGAACGTAAACAAGTGAAAATGCGCTAAGTGAAACCGATGTCAAATTTTTTTTATGGCCCGGTGGGACTTCGTTTCATCTACAATTTATCTTCCCCTATATTTATGTTCTCCTGGTGTGTTAGTACTTAGGTATGCAATACTTATTAATGGAGTCAGGCGTTACTTTGCGGAAACCCATCACTATGTGGACAGTCAAAAGTTTTACTTAGCTAAGATCCGCTACAAGCATAGCAATAACAGAATATTAATAATGAAAGACAACCGAAAAGTTTTTCGGTTGTCTTCCGTAGAGTCTACTTTACCTTAAGATGCCTCGTGTTGGGGCGAAACACGTATCGGTTACAAGGTGGAAAGTGGTAGTGTGTGTTTGATGTTGTGTATAGTGGTTGGTGTTTAGAGAATTGATGGGCGATTTTCGGTAAGTTTTTGGTTTAAGTTCCAAATAAATCCACTTCATCTAGTAGAAAAACACACATTATTAATTTTCTGTTATTGTTTTGCTTGTCGCGGATCTTAGCTAAGTAAAACTTTTGACTGTCCACATATGCAATACTTTACAAAATAGCACACAAGAAATGACAGTTTTGTATAACATCACGTCCGTTAGACGATAATGCTATAACGAAAGTCATCTATAGGAAATAAAATAATTTTTCATTTTTCAAGCTATTCTTTTATGTTTTCTCCATATATTCTCTGTATTTTATTTTATTCGTAAACCTTCCCTGTATTTGAGCGAACAAAATAAAAAAAAATTCAAATCGGTCGAGCCGTTTTAGAGTTTTAGCGAGACTAACAAAATATCTCTCCATTTTTATATAGATATGGATTCGGATCAGAAAAAATACTGCGTCGACTTTAATGGTCCGAGTCTCACAGCTCTGCGGGCAATAGAAAATTTTGTACAGCATTAAAACTGACTGTTTTTGAGTGATCATATACAATTTTATTCTGAAATCTTAAAAAAATTTTTAGCTCTCTAGCTAAGTTTTCATTTTGCGTTACTAGGTTTTCGCTCTCTTGCGTCGATATGGTTTTCAGAATATTTCAAGTTAAAACACGATAATTTCTTAATAATGGGACTTTTAAAAGCGATGTAAATTGCATAACTGCGTCATTGACGAACGAAATGACGCATTGACTATGTTCTCTCTCTTCATTTTGGTTTTGATTTACTTTTGGAAGTCCTTTAGGGGAAGGAATTTACTCACCTTTTAAACCTACCCTGGTTTAAAAGGTGAGTAAATTTGATAAAAATATTAGGAATATAGTAAAAGCAACAATTTCATTTTCCCTTAGAAACTATTCCTACCTGTCAAATATTTAATCGTTGTGACGTGACTATTTTTAAGTAACATCAAATGTAATAATAACAAAACTTTATTAACTACATTTAATCTGTGTTGTATTTAATGAGATAAAGATATTATATTAATTTGTATTGTAAACAAGTTTCAAATTAGATTCGTACACTACAAACTTTATTTTGTAAGCTCATAATAACCTTTGTGACAAAAATTTTTCAAGCATCATATCGAGTATTTTTTTATTGATTACGATTTTTTTTGTTCCTGTTAAGTTTTGACCACATTTTTTACAAATATTCTGCAATTATCATTCAGCTTTTTTACTTATTGATTCTGAAGCGGTACGAAGTTTGCCGGGTCAGCTAGTATATTATAATTTCAATGTTTTGTGCCGGACGGGTGACATGTCTCTCCAAAAGACGTCAGTCGAACTAATGCATAGTATAAGAGCAGTAATATAATATAAAAGTTTCTAATGCATTAGTGATATATTTATGAATTCTAAGAATCTACAGAACTGAAGAAAGCCAGGTATGAAAACCAACACGAACTGGACCCAATGAGCAAGTCATATGATCTGAGCGTGGGCACATCGCCCTGAGTAAACAACGCTCGTCGCGGGCCACTTTGACCCCTGACACGTCCGCGCCAACGATAACTGCCGATAAGCTCTCGCTGACGGCTAAATGGTAGCCCAAGTATGCGCCAACGAAAACAAGCAACGATAGGGCTGTGAATTGTTCAATATCGATACATTTTTAAAATGTATCGAATTTTAACGAAGGGGGAAGGTGTTGGGAATCCGGAACTCGGCTGCTCACCGTACGAAGCGCGGTATATTATGCCATTCTTGACAAAGTATTCGTCTGCAGCGTGGCTCTACCACTTATAAATGAAAAACGAGTGATAAAAGAACTTTACCTTGCGGATGTGGATGGAAGGCACAGTACGGGAGTGAGTGCGGTCTGATGTTCCACCACGTTTCAGCGTTCGTCTACGATAAGGTTGTTATATATTTTATTTAGGTTGTAACATTTTCTTAGTTTTAAGTTGCATTATATTCGCAAGGCAAAAAGCTTTTCTTTTTCAAATTAAAAACAAATAATATAAAAAAATTAAAATTAATTCCTACATAGATCCACAAAGAAAAAAATATTCTTATATATATATATATATATATATATATATATATATATATATATATATATATATATATATATATATATATATATATGTATATATATGTATATGAATAGAGAATATTTTTCTCCCATATAAAACTTAATTAATGAATTAATATTTGAAAAATCTGTATTCACATCAAGTGTCATCCATTACAAGTTTAAAAAAAATGTATTTGAACTTGAGTGGATGAACGAAAAGTATTTTATTAACGAATGAAAATTTGAACAAGATATACATATAAATATGTATATATAGGGAGAGTGCGAACCAATAATAGGAATTGAAAAAACTAAGACAATCACCATTCCGCCTGCCAAGCGGGGGGATTGGGACAACGCGCCTCATTTCTCAGAAAGGCCGCCATCCAGCAGAGAACTGTGACGGCTGTATTGATCGTTATCGGCCCGTAACGCCGAATCTTTTTTTTTTAAAATAACATTTTTTTTCTTTTAACATTGTTTAGTGATTCTTTGACATTGTAATTTTTTAAGATGCCAATTTCCTAAATCTATACAAATATTTGCTGATTCTCCACAGCTCTTCCAGAGAATCAGCAAAGAGGACCCAATAGATGTCAAGATACGTCGACAAAAATGGAGATGGATAGGGCATACTCTCCGGCGCCACGCTAGTCATATCCCCAAATAAGCCCTTCGAATGGAATCCGCAGGGGAAAACAAATGTGGGCGCCCAAAACAAACTTGGCGGCGTACTGTGACGGCCGTAGTGCAGAAGGTGGGCCTATCCTGGAGCGAAGTGAAGTGTACAACCTCCGAAAGGGTCGAGATGGAGAAACGTCGTATCTACCCTATGCCCCAACAGGGGGACTAAGGAATCAGAGAGAGATACAAATATACAAATTTTAATGCTTTGTTAATATCCGAGGTAGTCACGAGGACTTCCGACAGACGTGAAAATTTAGAACCATATTTTGATATTCCAAACAATTAGTTTGAAATATCAAAATGCCACCAATGGAGAGCCGTTTCGCTGCGATGAATGGTAGCGGATGGAGCTCTGTGGTCTCTGCCAACCCCTGCGGGGGGATAGGCGTGAATATATATATATAAAAAAAAAACTAATTGTAATATTACATGGTGCTATTACTACAAAACAGAACAATTTATGTTAAATAAATGAGTAGTGCCAAATATTGGCTAGTGAAACTTAGCAAAGTAAGAGTACATATACTACTAATATATATAAAAAATATTAGTAGTACCTCTATAGTAGTAATTATGTTGAAATCGAGAGAGTCTCGCCATCAAACGTAGAAATTTAGCGAGTGTAGTAGTGAAAACACATAAAAAAAATGTTATATAATAAATAAAAATAAATAAATAACAAATAATTTAAAAAAAAACTCTTTTGAAGCCAATTCCTTTTGTAGGTTTATTAGGTTAACAAATAAAAAAATTATTTTAATTACTTTTTATTAAAAGTATAGAAAAAAAATGTCTCCTTGCGGCGAATAATTTCATCTTTTTCATGATTTTGGAGAGTCCCCATTGACACGTGAAGTTTAAAAGTTTTAAATTTGTTTGACTTTGTTGATTTCCTTCCTCTCTCTTGCCGTTCGACGTAATTTATGCATGGCCCCTTGGGTCTTACCTATCATTAAAATAAATAAACTTCATTAACGGGTCCGGCCAGCATTTGTAATAACATTATGACGGCGTTAGACTAGCGCAATACATACTCCGGGTATATTTCTAGCTGAAGCTACCCGGACCAGGGCTCATACGCCTATCCTCCCTTTGATCTCAGCAGCAATAATATTGACAGATATAAACCTATCGCACAAATAAATAACTTACCATATAACAAACATCATATACAAATATAAATAACCTGTTTGTTTTTTTAACGGTTCGGCTCGGGTAAGTTTCGAATTTATTTACGGTTGACGGCGTTCTTCTTATGAGTTCATCATAAACTTCGTATTCTTATGAAACTTCTCGCGTTTTCTTACGACGTGCGTGTCTGATGGGAAATCCCGTGGACACGAGGCTAAGTTAAAAATTATACGCCATAGTAGGTACGCACAAATGTGCCTCATCGGAAAAGTACCCCAACTTTGCACTATATAACTGAGTGGTGGCATTTTTAAATGATTTTATTTTGGACGACTACATATATTTATTTGTTACAAGTGTTGCGACCGCATTTTCAACTACTTCTACTGTACCGATTCTTATGAAACTTTGCACACGCATTGAGTTCCTGTATTTATTACATTATGATGTTTCAATTTGGTAGCGAGGGATTGAGAGAGTACAACCGCCTATCTTCCGATAGATATACTAATATATAAACGGTGATACTCTTCTAGCGTTACTAGTAACCCCCTCAAGTTTGAGCTCATTTGATTGGTTGGACGTATCCGATACATTACACTTGGTGAAAAAAAAAAAACTTTTTTATTTTCTTGTTTTTAAAGTAATAAAAAAAATGTTTACTGTGAGTAGTGGCCGTATACACAAGACCCCTAGAAGCCGCTGGAGACGGCGACGCAAAGACTAGGAGGCGGTCCCCTCCCGAGCGTAGGCCCGAGTAGTGGGATTCACCTCTGAGGCTCGCTCCTACACCCCTGACAGAGTGTAGATGTACTCGATTAAATTGGATTGTTTACTGAGTAAAACGGCTTTAATAACATTTTTTTACCATTTTTTATGTGTGAACTTCTATTAATAAACTAACAATATATTTTTTTATTGTGTTTACTAAAGGAAAGGCGCGGCGCACCAGAAACTCCAGACGTTACGCAGTCATAATTTCTTACCAGTGACTCACCAGGTGCTCCAATAGAACGTCTGGAATATGCTGAACAAGAACCATTTCGTTTTTGTTTGTTTAGTTGTATATGAGTGGCGCTTTCCATCAGACGATTCGCTTGCACGTTTGCGTCCCTATTACCTTTAAAAAATAATATTATTTTTTTAAATTTGTTTTTCGCTTATTTCAGCAAAGTAAATTTCGACACACATACTATCTAAGTGTTATTAATACATTTTATTAATTGTTATATATACATACATACATACGATTTAAGCCTGTTTTCGTTGGAGTAAGGCAGAGACCACAGACCTGCATGAGAGGTCCATGCTACAATTCATTTATCCGCATTCATTACTCTGTTTATAATACCAGCTCGTCGGTTGTTTTTTTATGGGATAGGAGGGCAAACGAGCAAGCGTGTCGCCTGATGGAAAGCAATCAACGCCGCCCATAGACAACCGCGACACCGCAGGAGTCACGGAAGCGTTGCCGGCTTAAAAGTGTACTTTTTTCTTGGCCTTTCTCCTTGATCTTCCCCTACCGACCATTACAACCGCATCCGCAACGTTACAGCTAATTGTTACAAGTTATGTGTGTTATTTTTATGTTTTATATTACAATCGGGAGTCCACCCTGTGACCATCAGTTGAGATTGACATTAGACTGCTGATACACTTGGATCTTTTATCAGATTAATCATTTTATGTTATTATTATGTGCAGATTAGAACGTCAATGCGACAAATACAAGGTTTATTTAATGCAATAACAGTTTACGCAAGGATGCCTGGCAGTAAGATAAATAGTTGCGGAAGCCCGAGCGCACAAGGACTTCCCTGGTGCTGCGCGTGCTTCGATTAAATTAGAAAGATGTGGGTAGCAGTGAGCTATATTAATTGATAAACGATAACCCATAATCGGTTCAGTGGTTCGGAATAATTCCGGCCGCTGAATTACACTACCACACAACTGGCCGTAAAGAAAAGTTTTATCCCCACCATCTGGATGAATGGCGATCCAGTACGGTGCGTTTTTCCCTAAACTTCTATCCACGCACCACTACCCAGTGGAACCAGCTACCTCCAGCAGGGTTACCGAACCGATACGACATTGGAACCTTCAAAACATAGGCTTACACATTTTTCAAAGGCCGACAAGTCTTTTGAGCGGCGTTGATTGCTTATCATCAGGTTACGTGTCTGCCCATTTGCCTTGCTATCCCATAAGAAAAGTAGCGAAGTTACCGACTTCAATGGTCGCAGGATCAATTCAGTATCGCAGGATCAATGCACCACCAATCCATCTTGGACAAATTTGGAGGGTTTATGTCAAATCCCCCAGAAAGGGAAATTCGTGCCAAGGGGTTTATATGTGTCCAATATATGAGCTATAAAAAGTCCGACTAAGCCAATACTTCTAATGTTGATATGTGAGTTCTGGCATGACATAGGATCACCCTACGACGACCAATTGGCTCAATTACGGGGATGCAACCTAGGGACTTAACGGTCGCAGGTTCGATCCCCGCGTCGGGATAAATAGATATATGGCCTACAGATATTTACTCCGATTCTGGTTACCCCGCCGATCCGCATCGAAGAAGCGTGGTGGGTTAACGTCCGTTCCTTCAGAAATGGGAAGGCCTGTGCCCAACAGTGGAACACGATGGACTGTGACAATAATAATAAATTGGATCACCCTATTTCATCATCTATGAGATGACTAAATACAGTGAGAAATAACCGCAGTTGAGCGGTAGTCTTTCTAAGCGTATAACCGACATTCCAAATTCGTAATATGGTAATTCGTAATTCTTTACGCAGACAATGATGATATTTGTGGATGTATGTACACATCGACGACATAAAACGTATTTGCTGTAAGTAGAAAATGACGTATTTTGGTTTCATACACAATTCGAGTCAGAAAAAAAAACTGCGTCGAATGATCTCGGTCGTTTTTTAAAATTCTTTTAATACGAGAATTGGACTAGTACCCTCGTCACTAAACCGTTTCGGTCTTCGGAATGGTTAATAGGAATTGTTCTTGTAATTTACTTTTAAGATTAACGCTTAAAAGGTGTTAGATTTTTCATAGATATTTTTTTTTTTTCAAATTTATCTAAAATATAATTAACCCATTCCAATGCTTTCTACTGTTCTGGTTCTTCTTTATTTAAAGTGGTATAATTGATAATGATTGTGCGTATATTTAACCAGCAGTGTTAGATCAGACGGTAAGGTTCTACCTTACCATATACACTATTACATTTAATAATATACATTTAAAAATACGCACACGCACGCACATACACACACATTTTAATATATAATCTTTGAGGTTTTATATTTATTTCTCGATAGATATTCAATTAAAATAAGAGGATAATAGTCAATTAAAATAAGAGGAGGTGGGCTAGTGACCCGAGTTACAGGCCCACCCCTAGTTCAGGCAATAGCCACATATGTATATTGTAACCTATATGCGTAACTTTGTGGTGTCGAAATAAATGATTCTTATCAATATTATTGATGTCAATCGTTTTCTAGCACAATTATTCATATCTTATAAGTTGAATTCGTTAATAATAATTCTAGTCATATTAAATAATTATTAGTCATAAAAAAAACTAACAATAATAAAAATCAAAATTATTATATTATTGCCGTTATTTTTATATTATGGCATGCATACATGCCAGTTCAAACAGAAAGTGATACGCGCGATTGTCTCAACTGAGCATATGATATTAGAAGTTTTCAAATTGATAAGCAATCAACATTAACTTAAGTTCAGTGATTATTTTTTGCTCTATATTTCATTTCAGTACATAACTATATGTATATAACTATACCTTAATCACAGATCTACCTCGCCACTAGTAGTCATGTATGTATTATGTTGTTGAATTATGTCGGCATGACCAAAGACCGTCAGAGAAGTTGTAAATGGTTTAAAATTTAAACTAGTTCACACATGAGTTTATTGTACGATAATTACCAACACAATAACAATAAGCTATACTGATATACCAACCTCTGGCCACATTTCCTTGGCCAACCGGTGCTCCATTGACTTTGATCCGTCTCCCGTCTGCAGTACATTTTAAAAGCATATTTGTTACATATGTTCACGTGGTGCTATCCATTCAACACCTGATTTCAGCAGCGTAACGTTTCAGATCATAACAAGCATCACTGCCAAACGATTGGTTTCGTGACGTCAGGAGTCAATTTGAAACCACAAATCAACACAAAAACTTGTTATCTTAGTGTCTTTTAATAATTATATCAATATTAAGCACTTAATAGTTCACAAAACACATATAACACTCAATATAAATTTGTGGTTATTTTGTTAAATAAATAGCACTTTTAATTTTTATTAAATTTCCACTTTATCACTTTAAACACGCTGAACGATTTGGCGATGCAATACGTAGTTTGCAACCACTAATGTAGACGTAAATTATGCCCACACTGTACTACCCCGCTAAGCAGTCAACGCATTGAAACTGCGGCGTTTCAACACCTTGCGGAGAGCGATTGTTTTGACATCTCAAGTCAATTCGAGTATTCCAGAATGAATAAAACTCGAGTGAAGTTAGCTACCAATATAATAGACTAAAATGGAATCTACATTGCAATTAAATAAATTGTTTATCTACAATTATATTAAATTATAATTAAAATAGTTTTTTTAACGTTTATTTAATAAGTCTTATATTAAGTATATCTGATATATTATATACGTATTCCCAGTGCTGAGTGTCTTCTATTTTTATGTTGGTATAATATTTGTTTACAATTCAATATTATAACACAATTTTAGTTATCAGTACCTAAGTTCATTTATTATACTCTGTATGGAAATGTAAGGCTACTCTGAAGTTTTGATATATTGATAAATAACTTACATGCAATCTATAATTTATGTCTGTAAGTAAATAATGGGAAAATGGCAACACCTAGATAACGCTAAGCAAAGCCGCCATTTTAGTGTTTTTGGAAGCAATCAAGAAAGAAATTTCTTCGCGGCATTGGCCGGCGTTTACTAGTTCTAGTTTAACATTTGTTATTACACTGTCTGATAAAATGGGCAAAAAAGAAAAGAAAGGTGATGACTCGGAGGTATCTTCTGAGGAGGAATATGTAGTGGAAAAAGTACTCGATAAAAGAACAGTAAAAGGAAAGGTATGTGATAAAATAAATATGATCTTACTATTTCACTTTTAATTCAAACTTGCGGTTAATTAAACTTAACGCATTAGATTTTTTCGTTGTTTACCGTAATTAATATAAATAGTTCCAAAATAAATAATTCCTAGAAATTATTCAAAGTTGGTTAACCATTATTCTGATTTATTTAAAGGTTCTAGACGCTTCTTACTAATTGTAAGTAATTAGTAATTATAAAAGTGAAATATGTGACAATTTGATACATTTTAAACCTTAAATTTTTACTTAGAAGTACATAATATCTCCGCCAATAATGTAGATGAAAATCAATACTCAATTTGGCGTTTAGAATATGAATGCAACAAGTTAAATATGGCCCTTTATTTGATAATTTATTAACACATGAAAGTATGAAGAAAAATATTCCAGATTTCATAGTTAATCCATTCCAACTTCAATTTTTATACTGCAACATGTGTTTTCATATATGAAAATATATCGAGAAAAAATTAATATGTTATGTACGCAATGATGTATATATTATTATAATACACTTAAAACACCATCACAGTCCAATCAACTTCAACCATGGTTTGTTAAAAATAAAAAAGTTGCCCATTCATGTTCTTTCAGTTTTTTTATTATTCATTAGGCAGTAGCCAACAGACAACATGACCAGGTTTGAATGTTTTATATCTGATAATAATTGTTTTTTAGACACAATATTTACTGAAATGGAAAGGTTATAAGGAAGAAGAGAGTACATGGGAGCCAGTTGAGAATCTAGATTGTGAGGAGCTAATCAGAACTTTTGAGGAGAGCAGGAAAGATAAAGAGGTTAGTTTATTGTTTATGCCTTCGTGTGGCAAATTACCATAGTCGGATGAAAATAATATGGCTTTAACTAGCAGTCGCCATTTTTCAAATTATTGCACATTTGGCAAATTTCCATACCAATCACGAAAAATATTAGTAAGTAAAAGTGTAACCTAAGTTTCTACTGCATTAAACCTTTGCAGAAGTCAAAAAAGACTGAAGATCGTGGAAAGAAGCGTACACGTGACTCAAGTGAGGACACAAGCATATCAGGGCGCAAAGGACGCGCCACTAGCGTATCCTCAGTGGAAGAGCCAAAACATGAACGAGTTGAAAAGGAAAAGTCAGGATTTGAAAGGGGATTGAAAGCTGAGAAAATTATCGGTAAATATTATTAAAATAAAATGCTTTACTCTTCTAATTCCACATAGGAATCTTTGTATCATGACTGCAATTAAAACATCCAACAAATAAATATAAACCATGCAAATATTTATCAAGATCTGCAAGGACATACTGCAGTATGAAGCCTATTAAATTTGAATTACAGATCTAGTAATTAGATGGTTAAAATTTTTAATTGCTGCACAAAAAGAGGTTGCCTTAATGGTCGACCTTAATAATACATTTATTTTATGATTATACAATCTTCATACATTTGTAGCAGTCCACTGCTGAACATTGAAGTCCGTCGAAATTAAGGGGTATTGCCATAATTTCCATGCTTACTTGGGTGGTTGGAGTAGTTTTCCATCCAGCAAGCATGAAAAATTTCTTAGTTGCCGTGGATTTATTTTAATTTTATTGTATAGGAAATCAGCCTGTTCTACTGTCTACCATCATCCACATGCTTAGGTGGATTTGTAATAGTATAAGGTGTTTTTACTTGACTAAATGCTGCTGCTCAACTATTGATATTTCTTCCTATACAATCAGTCAATGTGAAAAACAAATATGGATGATTAAAATGATGTTTAGTAACAACAGATTGCTTGCATTTTTTTTGTTGTGAAGCCTTTATTGCTGATGCTAACATTTTTTTTGCATAAAAATGATGTAACTTATATTACCATGTTGGACTATACAGTTCAATATGTTAATATAATCTTTATTATATTAACCTCTTCAGGGATGAAGTTTTTAAGTGAGAAAACATTGATAAAATTTTTCTTTTTATTATGTGTTATTCACCTTATATCTATAACAATCCAGTAAGATAAGAAAGAACAGAAAATAGTAATTTTTACAAAAAAATAGATAATGTCCTCATATGTGGCCATTTAGCATAATTTCTCTTGAAATAACTAAAATAAAAAAAAAGCTAAACGTACACACATGTGCCAATGTCCCTGAAGAGATTAAGATTTCCATATACAATTGAGCAGGGGCTCTGCCCTATTTAGCAACGCGAATTTTGTAATACAATCTGAGTTTTCATCACAGCAGCATTTGCGCCTATTTCACTCTCGACCAGTGGCATTCTTTCAGACTCAATGGCTCAGTTCTTTAATAGTCTGCCAACAATGCTTGTTCTGACACTCATTTCTCTTCAAATACTCTTTAACATTATATGTGTAGTATATATGTATGACGCATATGCTTATGGAATTTATATGAACTGAATGTTCATATATACCATAGATTCTCAACTGGGGCAAGACTACCCCCTAGTGGCCATTGGAGCCTCTTATTTTCATGAAAATACATTTTTTATAAAGGGGGTGGTAGTATATATAGGAACCTATGATATATACCTGTCTATATACACCATTATATTATGCTCCTTTGCATACATGTTGACTAATTGTGAGTGCGGCGTCATTTGTTTGTATCGGCCAAATGGCTTCACCAAGAAATCTATAGTTTGCAAAAGTGGCTCGTGATACGCAAACAAATAATTTGGCATAACTTTTGCAGGTGCTTCAGATGCCACTGGTGAACTCTTGTTCTTAGTAAAATGGGCGGATACAGATGAAGCTGAGCTGGTGCCAGCGAAGGTGGCTAATGTGAAGTGTCCTCAGCAGGTTAGTGATGTAACATTATACTATATTATCCAAAGTATAACCTACCTTACAACCTTGTCCATCTATTGGTTGTCTGGAAGAAATCACTATTAGCTATAAAATCCCCCTTTGTATCTGAATATTATATAATCAATTACTGTATAACTTTAGTTTTGTTGTACAATGAAGAAATCTTCTATATTATCATTATCAGACTTTGGCAGTTCTATACTTTTGGACATAGGTCTCTCCCTAAGAAAATCACCTATTATGATTTTTAGTGCACAAATCCAGATGCCTTGTGCAGATCATCACTCCATCTAGCCAGGGACGCCCCACAAAACGTTTGCTAACACACAGTCCCCATTTTGTCCAGTTTGACACATTTGATACATTGACATCACTCCTGCCACATTACCTATACACTACAAACGCAATTTTTTCTAACCCTACACCCACACCACATAACAACATAGTAAGACGGTATACAGAAAAACTTAAACTCTCTTACGGATGTATCAATAGTTTTGTTTCAACTGATCGTCAAAACATTGCACAGTGAAATGTCATGCTGTCAATGAGCTAAATAGTTCAATGGGGAAGTTACCTGTTTCTTAGTTAATGAATGTGGGTTCAATTAAAAAAAGGAATAAATATGTATACTCTGTTTGTTGCAAACACCCTTTGTCTTTGATATTCTGAAATAAAGGCTGAATTGAGTTACTCTAAAAAAAAAAACAATATATAAAGTCAAATTATTTTATTAATCTGCTATAACATATATCTAATACAAATATATAACATACTCATATTTTGTTACATAATACACATTTTATTATGTACATAGTCATGTTATTTACATATGTATGGCTAGTAGGTATTTTATCTGAGGTTGGGCATCTTGTATTTTGCCTTGGACAAGTGTGATTCATGTGCATTCCTCTGGAAATGGAGAGGCCAGGTGTCTATCAGTGTTATATATATGGGCAGTATGAGAAAATCTCATGTATTTTTTGGTGGCAAGGGTTGATTGCCACCCTTGTATATAAGCTTTGTTATATTGTAAGTTGTTGCCAAACTTTTTTGATCATCGACCTATATAAGTTTGTCGAAACCTCAATTGATCCCTACAAAAGTAATTTTCATTTAATTAAAATAGAACTATTAGATACTGTGTTTGTACATTTATGATTGTAAGCATTTATTAAAGTAGTTTAAATGTGGACAGTTAGAACTTTTACTTAGCTAAGATCCGCAGAAAGCAAACAAAACAGAAAAATAATGTTTTTATACTGGAAGAAGTGGATTTATGGGGAACTCAAACTAAATCTTATCGAAAAACGGCCGTCAACAACTCTCGACCTCCCAACTACAATCAACAACACTAAACACACCACCACTTTTCCACCTTGCACACGACACGTGTTCCGCCTCAACATGAGGCATCATTAGCTATAGTAGACTCCACAGAAGAAAACCATTAAGTCACTTAACGGTTGTCATGGATCTCAGCTTAGTAAAAGTTCTGACTGTTCACCTAGTAATGGAATTTCGCAAATCACTGCCTAACTCAATTAATCAAAGTAGCTTTGCATTGTTACACAATAGTTTTATAAAAAATATTTTAATGTTTAAATTTAAAAGTGAAGTAACAACAGATTTATTGCTTTTTATTCAATGAAATGTGTGTGCCTGGTGTTTCTTGCTTCAAATATCTTAAAAGTTTCAAATAATAACTTATAATAATTAATAGGGATCGATTTTTAGACCTGGTCAACGCCCAAGATCAGTTTTCGTTTATTTCGAACCCTGGGAATCCATTATCAAATGCTTTGGGAATCCCTGTTATATTGTATGTTATTTATCATTTCAGGTTATAGCGTTCTATGAAGAAAGGCTGACGTGGCATACACCCGCTGAATCAGAGTGACACGCGTCACATCGTGGTTAATTATTAACGAACTCGACAGTTGGCCCGTTTTAATAATTAACTCATTGTGAAGTGATTGTTGTGAGGACTTTGTATCTTAACATAAAGAGTGTCCTGTAGCAGAATTAGATTTTCAACACTAACTACTACATTAGTGAGTATTATTTGACCATATTTATACTAGTACATATAGGTTGAATAATCCTTGATTGAAAGTTGTAGCTAATTCTACAAGGAGCCCAATATGTGAAAAAAACTTTTCATATTGTGACATAAAGGTATTTATTTACTTTGCTCATAGTACATGTAGAAGAGTTGAAGCGCAAAGTATGGGTTTGTTCCAACATATACCATGGTTTCAACATTACCACGCTTGTAACTTTATGGTACTTTTGTAAATCAAAAAATGTAATAGTTATTAAATTTCCTTTAATTCCATAACATAGTATATGATAGCATGCATTATGTAGTATATACTACGGAAAAGTATGGACTATGAAAACTACTTCTATATAGATGTATTACTTTCGTTTCTGATTTTCAATAGTCAGTGTAATTTAGTTTTTGTTTCACGTTCTTATATCCATTTTCCAACGGAGAAAGCTGGACTTGTTTGATGCTATGTGGAAAACATAAAAAAACTAGAAATAAGGTTGTGCCAGTGCTGAAAAAACTTATTATTATTCTACTTGCTATTTACTTGCTCGGTGTACATGGGGCAAAAAGGAACAGTTACTAATTTATCTGTAATTAAAGTGACGTGAGTTATCATTTGTAATTTAACGTGTCAATCTTACCATTAACTGTATTCTTTTTTTTTATTTAAAGAGACTTTATAACTTAAATATTTATGTATTTTCAATTTAAAATAAATTTTTGTATTATTTCTTAATACATTTTATATTATATAAAATTTGTTACTAGTGCTAGCATATTGACACGTGGCAGAGACGGTTTTTTTTTGATGTTTTTTCATTCAGGCTGTGTGTTTGTTAAACTAAGCCTCGGGGATCAACTCCGCTACTCGAATGTCCACTCTCGGGTGCGATCGCCTCCGATTTTTTGGTGGTATCTACCATAGGAACTCCGATTATAGCTCTCTCCATAGCTCTCTGAGCGACTCTGAGCTTGTGAAGCAAATGGACAGTGTCCACGTTTCGGCGTCGTAAGAGACTATGGGTGGGTAGCACACACTGGTCAAAGAGTTATGTGTTCAGGCTCTGCGGTATGGGCGACGAAAACTCATGACGAAGTTGGTCCGGTCATATTAAAGTAATTTCTAGAAAAATAAATGTATTTGTTGCGTAATACATTTATTTTTCTTTATTTTTATTGTAATTAAAATAATTATCTGTTTAAATTTTGTTGTATTTTTATAAAGAAGCATTGACCGACCGTGGATGGAGTTTCATTGTTCTTCATTTAATTATTTGTTATGATGTGGATGTGGTACATTATAAGATGCATATGATTAAGTAATAAAAATAAATTTCGAAAGTAATAGTGTTTTTCTTAAATATTAGATTTTTTTATATAGAAGAGCCAAAAGAAAAAGTGGCTCATTTCATACCAAGTACTGACCGCCGCATAGGAACAGAGTTAATAATCGAAAACAGTCACATCACTAGTATTGTAATGATCGACTAAATGAATTATATCATTGACTTTATAGAAAATAGAAAAAATCTTATTCATGACAACTCTTTTTTTAGAATAGCTACAATTAAAACCTTATATAAATAATATAATAAATTAAATAATTTTCATCCAACAAGTGTCATAAAACGGTTCTTGCTTAGCATATGTCAGGCATTCTATTGAAGCACCCGGCCCTGGTTTTCAGCAAGAAAATGTTCACGTCGCGTATATATATATATATATATATATATATATATATATATATATATATATATGTATATATATATATATATATATATGTATATATATATATGTATATATATATATGCTACTACTCAACACGTACAATACAGTAAAACAACTAAATCATGTAATAAATTTATCGCAACTAAAACAACAAGTTCCTATTTGCATATTTAAAATTAGATTTTTGATTGGATCAAAGGTAAAGTTCCTGCTTTCGAAGTCAGTTATCGTAGCTGTATTATCATGTATCATAATAAGTTGGCTAAAGACATTTGGCCCATCCATATAATTTATTCTGATCCAGTTGTCTCAGTGCTCGGCCAATCCGTCTTGGAAGAAGTGTGGTGGATTTAATCAACCGTGTGTGTGGGGATGCCCCATGTCCATGTATAATATATAATATAAAAAAATATCGTCGTGTTACCGGAGGACATCAAACTGGACGATTGCCTGTATTATGAGGCCCAATTGTGTGTTAACTGATTATATATCAAACAAATAAATTTAACAATTTTACGAAGGAGAGAAGTGCCGGTTTTTTTTAATTATTACGTGTAAATGTTGACTCCCACGCCAGTCTCGGAATCTATCCGCATTATTATATCACTTTTAGTGGTCGCCGTTTCTTTAAAAGTATATACTATATACTTTTAAAGAAACGGCGGCTTACTATACCTATATACTATATAGGTTTGAAGTCCGGCGACCTGGGTTACCAGGGGATATCCTCAAAACTGCTTATTATTTTGTTAGCGAAGAAATCACGAAGAAGCTTCATAGCTCCCATACCAGTGAGGCGTGGCGCCATTTTGTTGAAACCATGTGCATTTTCATATGGCTCATAAACACATGTTACGAGCCGCAAAAAAGGTAATGATTTCTTAGATATTAACACTATGCTTTGTAAAATTTAGGATGATAATTTTGACAGCTCACGCACATGAAGTTTCGTATTTTTTCCGGTAAAATATACTTCCGATAATATCATACTTTATGGATGGGTACCGCCCCTTAGTGAAGTGCTACTCATAACGAACAACTACAGACTATCGAAAATCGATTTGAAATAAAATAAATCGATCGACATTTAGTTTAATTATATTATTTATCCAAATATATAAGTTATTTGCAATTACCTATCACATTTATTTGTAAAAAATATCTATCATTAATATATCTAATGTTCACTTTTTTATATTGTTAACCATTGATAATTGCACGTGGTATAGAGTTTTAAAAATTCATAAATGGAAATTATTGATCATTAATTTATAAGAGGTATTAGGTATATTAGGTTGTGCACCACTGCATTAATATTTACTAATAAATAATTGTATTCTTATTCTTTGTTTCATTTCACCGTAATGGCCCTCTAACAACAATAATTACGACTCTGGGCGTTATTAACGTTGAATAGCCTGACAGACCGAATAATTTATGCATGAGTCGAAATCGTCGTTGTGAGAGGCCTGTCATATTAATAAAAGGTTAATGCAACAAAAAAAACAACATACAAAATAATTATGCAATTATCGATATCGAGTTATATAAGAATAGTAATCGATAATACGTTCATTAACGATTATACACTGCCCTCATCCTTAGTGTGACCTGTCAAAATTATCATCCTAAATTTTACAAGGTATAGGTTCAAAGAACATGGTGTTTTTTTTATATATATTCACATTTCTTAGTAGGAGTAACTTTTTAGTGTTTATTACTATTTGTAAAACACTTTAAGATGGGTGATAGGAGCATTGAATAAAACAAAACTTTAAAAATCAGATATATTGTATATACAGATTTATTTCATATTAAAAATATTCGAATAATTTCAAGTGTTACAAAAGATAAAGAAAACTATGACTTGTGCTTTTACAATGTTATTCCTATAATATACAAATCATATAAATAATGTTACTAGTTAAGAAAAAAAAACTCCCTACGAGCTAAAATAAAGACTAAACATATATAGATATATGTATAGCATATTTCTACAGGATATAATCTCAGAATCGTAAATGCAATATAACACGAATTCGGTGGTTCTTATACTACGACTTAATACAGTAGTTGTGCTTGGAAATATTAATAGTCGTGTGGGGTAGAGAATGCATAATGGTAAATATAGTTTGGGGTCGCTCCCCAGTCGAATGGAGCATCGATTTGCTTAATTTGGTAGGAAATAAATGCGTGTAGCCGAAGATCGGGCTAGTATATTGGGGGACACCGATATCCAGCAGTGGATTAACTAAGGATGGCGGCTATTAACTGAAGTGGCAACGTGATCACGTTTGTCGGCGGAGATCCGATAACCGGTGGAGTAGACGAGTGCTGGAGTGGAGACTGCGTATTGGTAAACGTAGTGTGGGACGCAGCACGCTTAGATGGTGCGACTAGGCGGCTGGCAGGCAGTGAATACTTGAAGCAGAAGGTAGGTGGCGCTTTTTGGGGCAGACCTTTGTCTAGCTGTGAACTGTTGATTTATTGATGGCGATGTGGGCTTGATAGAGACGACTATGAAAGTAAAATATTTGTGAACGAGCAGCGACTATGCTCAACACTATAACTTAATTCTTACAAACGTAATAAAGCTGAAGAGTTAGCTTATACAATAATACACTGTGCTTCTAGAAGTTATCCTATAATATACTTTGTGTAGTGCCATCTTTGTCACTCTGACCGGTGATAAGGTAACAACGGCGTTGGTAAAAACGAGGCTGATGTGTAATATTTAAAATTGGCTACCAAACATCAATGTTAAAATGGAGGGTATTTTCATTCGCACGTTGTAGAGCGCTATCTCTATCACACGAGTATAAATGATCGAGACAGCGTGCTGGTCAGAACTAGTACATGCATGACAACATGACGGTAGGACTTCTAATGCGTAGTGTGTACTCTAGGGCATTGAGTTTTTTCTCTTAGATTATTAAACATTAATCTTAAAAAAGACCCTCACAAGTTGTAGAGCGCTATCTCTGTTGCACGAGTACGAAAGATAGAGATAACATAACATGCCTATCATAAAACGGTAGTTTTCCCTGAAAGTCGATTTTTTTAACTGTAATGTTTTACCTCATCTGCGGTACTACAGTGTTTCCATGTGAACTACTGTAGAGGGTACTTTTAACATTTTACGTAGGATGTCCTTAAGCTTGATATTTGTAGTAGTGTTTGCTCAGGCCGTTACTGGAACAAATAGTAAATATTTCAATAATTTGAGGGGATATTTTTATGTCAGAAGAGATGCAAACAAGAAACGACCATGAATGTCCAAATCTTGTATAATACATTGCGTCCAAAATTTTCTTTTGGACATAGAGCTGGGAGCTGGGAGACCATTCGACGGAGTATTTGTTTGTGATGCGAAATCGCAATATTTTTTAATTTCGACGTGTTTGTCATTTACAGCGTATTCGTCGATATATTTCTTCCCATACGGGAGTTTTACTCGCGACCATGGACTTTGAAAGCGCTAATCCCGCCACTAAGTTTCGACTGGTATTGAAACCCGGAATCCATGGCTCAGAAGTAGGTACTGTAATGATACATTAATAAATGTATAACTAATGTAGTAAAACTTTTTAATTTAATATAAAATAATACATTATTAAATTCGTAATTTTAAAATTTAAAATAGAAGGAAATAAATTGTTTTATATAAAAACAAGATTCGATCGACTGATGTCTTTCGAATGACATGTCATCTTTCCTGGCACAGGAAATTAATATAAAATGTAAAGGGAATTTATTCATAAACTAACTTCACTTGAAAGAGTATCACTATATCGAAGAAAAACACCCTAAAACTCCCGTGCCGTTGTAACAGTACGCTCCAAAATTCGAAAATGTTGCAGGAATGTGCAGTCTTTGCCAGACATTGTCCTGTCTCCTTCCCGCGCGTGGCTATTTCCTATTAACTGTCACGAAGACTGTCAAGTGACGTATTGACAAGAACTGTCACGCATTGACGGACATCTTGTCAATTTATTTTTAAAAAATTTCAATCGTTTCGTAGAAAAATATTTTTCATGTGTTACGCAACAATATAATCTGAGTAGTGATTGGTAGGAATATCTGTCTAACGTCGCGTGGATTGGCAGATGCGGTGGGTGTTCGCGGAGGGTGGTGCGGTGAGGTGTAGTGTGGGGGTGGGGTGGGGTGCGGTCCAACCTGAGCTGGGCGACGTGGCCGGGCGTGCGCTGCACCAGCGGCGCCAGCCTTTCCGTGAACCGCTGGAAGTTGCGCTCCAGCTCGCGTTGGTACTCGCGCTGGTCGCTGCCGATCAGGTTCTTGTTCTTGCGAAGCGCATCGTGACACCTGCGCACCGTTTTTTTTTTAAATTATACCTGAGGCGTTTACACAGGTGTTGATGGTTGAATTATGTTTTCAAAGATAAATAAAAAGTCTCTTTCACATTTATAGATTAGATAGGTTAATATATTTCCCTCTGCAGCAACACACTGAAACACACTCAGTCAATCTCCACTCATTGAGCAGTGATACTGATTTTCTGACACCGCCAGACCCTTGCAGATGTAGTGCAGCGCAACTTGAGAAACACGAGTCGTATATATGTATATACTAATAGTAGGAAATGAAAACCACACACATTGAATTTTATTTACAAACGATGTAAATAAAATTCAATAACTTTTACCAAGAACAAGTGCGAGGGGTTGGCAGAGACCACAGAGCTCCATCCGCTGCCATTGAACGCAGCGAAACGGCTCCTCATTAGTCGCTTTTCGCCCTCGTGAGAATCAGGACGTGACGGGAGGCGAACCACGTCGCGGTCATTTTTCAACGAATTAAGTATATTAAATTTGTCTTAGTGAATCCCACGAGCCGCAAGGGAGGATGGAGATCAGCTCCAGCAGAGCCCTGCATGCCGAGGTAAGGCACCATAGTCCACGGGGGAGCCCGCCCCGGGACATTCGGCACGGTTGCGACTAAGCTCGCCCCTAGCCACGCATCCCATTGGCACGGCAGACCGTGGATTGGCGGAGAGGTAGGGAAATGATAGAGAAGAAAGGAAAGGTCAGGAAAGGAAATGCGGATTGGGGGGTTACCAGATTCAGAATAAATATTTATAAATCCATACATATATATTTATTCCGATGCGGGAATCGAACTCGCGACCATTGAACTCCGTGGGCGGAGGGCCGCGCCACTGAGCCAATCGGTCGTCCGTTCGAGTGCGAGTTTTATGATAAAATGGTGAATGTCACGGTCCACCTACAACATTCTGTGCCACTCGCTACACTAGTGAGATAAACTAGTGAGATCGGGAGTACCCTTTTTAGACAACATTACATTTTTATTCGAATATAGTCAGAATATAACATCGCTATTGATACGCTAGTTTACATACAACAAGTATATGAAAAACTGACTTTTTGGAGAAATCCTTGAACGCGAGACGCAGTTTGTTGGTGAGACGTGTCGGCGGCTGTCGACCCTCGGCCACTGGCGCCAGGAACACCTGGACACAAACTTTGAACTTGGTATTTGGTACTTAATATTTATGATAGATACAGACACATAAAGATAAAGCTTAGCGCACACAGACAGATAAAGCTTAGTACTACTACAGATGTGTAATACCAATACTTGATGTACTTGGTTTACGAATTTTGGTTCATAACACTATATGTATAAGATAATTAATAAAATATAAACAAAAATCGAACGACCAATTGGCTTAGTGGCGGGGTCCCCCACCCAATAAATATGTGTAGCCTACAAATATATACTCCGAATCTGATAACCCCCCCACCCCCCACCCCCTATTCAATCCGCATTTGACAAGCATGGTGGGTTAACGTCTGTTCATCCAGAAATATGGAGGCCCGTGTTCAGCAGTGGGACATGTGTGTATATGTAAAAACATTCATTCAACCAGTAATGTAACTGACGATGAAAAACGTTATAACTTGTGTACATACAGATACAAGATGTGGAAGACAGACTGAAACACCTACCTAACCTTCGGTTACAAGACTCGCTTGACAATTTTGAAACTTAGTTTATTGGAAATCTCTTAATGACTCACGCTAACGTTTGCACCAACCATCGTTCACAATGTTAGCGTGATACAAAATTATGTACAACGCCATCTATCGTCAACGAATGGAACTTCATACGTAATAATATACACTACACATTAATATAATAATTAATAATGTACACTACACATTAATATAATAATTAATAATATACACTACACATTAATATAATAATATCACTTTACATATTAAGTTTACCACTGCGTTTTGGACAGTTAGTGTATGATGATTAATGAATGACTAATGATGAATAATAGTGGTAGAGCCACGCTGCAGACGAATACTTTGTCAAGAATGGCATATGTCCGTAGCATGAATGGGCCGGCACGTCCGGGGAAGTACCACACTCCCGCAGAAAACCGGCGTCTGAGTGGTAGCTTAGCTACCGCGCTTCGTACGGTGAGCGGCCGAGTTCCGGAGAACATCTGCAAATACATCTTTGGAAACTTGACTTTGTTTAGGAGTGATTTAAACGTTACCTGTGCAAGTTCGAGCGGTCCTTGGTTGACCGTTGTGCCGATACAGCCTTGCACCACCATCTGAAGCATCTTGGGGTCCGCTGGCTCTTGGCTCGTTGCCGCCGCTAGTTCGGCTATCTGGATTAAATCAAAGATTCATCTTCATCAAACCAAAATTTGTTGAATCTCTCATGAAAAATGCATGTACATTTTCTTTCATTGTTGAGTATAGCAAAACCTATTGACCAGCGAACGCTGTGCTTTAATTATGTTTAAGAAGGCTAGCAATATTTTCATATTACTAGAATTCTTTTCATACATACATATCGTCACACCTGTTTCCCATAGTTGTAGGCAGACTCCACGGATCTTCACCCGCTACGATCTCGGCATACTTTCCTTGTTTCCTCCACACTCATCCATCTTTTCATCGATCCTTCCTCGCACATTCATCGTCGCGAAACTGGCTCTTCGCTAGTCGCTTCTCGCCCTTGTGAGAATCCAGGATGTGGCGAGTGGCGAACCACGTCACCGTCATTTTTTAGCAAATTAGGGTTATTGAAATTCGTCATAGTGAATCCCACGAGCCGCAAGGGAGGACGGAGGTTAGACCCAGCAGAGCCCCGTACGCTGAGTTAGGGCACTATAGTACTCAGGGGAGCCCGATACCGGGACGGTCGGCCAACGACGGACGGTCCAATAGATTATTGAGAGTAATGCTTACTTTTTTCTGAATGTCCTCAATGGCAACCTCGATGGGTGACAGAATAATTTGAGTGCGTTGGACCACCTGCAACCGTTCAAATTAATTGATCAAATAATGCTATAGCAGTAATTGGCGAAAATTTCACAAACAATACAAGCTATCATATCGCGAGCCTACAACAGTCCACGGCTGGACATAGGCCTCCCCAAATCCAAACTTTTATTTCTTCAACGCAACCACTTAAATTTGGTCAATGTTGGTCTATAATGAATCAAACTTTGTATTACTGTTTCCTAATAGAATGTCCTTTTTTCACTGAACAGAGAACATACAGCGAAACTCTCCTGTTTCTCTTTTTACCCACAATATTTCCATAGACAACCAAAAAGGATGAAGCAAGCAAGAAGGAAGCTAGCTTAAGTAGACCGGATTCTACTGACAGATGTGGCGCGCATCATCCTCTTCAACCATTTTGGAAGAGTAGAGAACCCGTCTTGAGACTATCATGAGCAAACACTTAAGGTAGGCTTAAAGAGTTTTCCATGAGAACCGTTTGAAATAACGGTCCTAGGATACATTCCTAGCCTAAATCTTATCTTTAAACATCCAGTACCTTGAAGCTCGCTTAAAGGGATCTCGGAATATGTATACTTAAGATATCATCATCAACAGTCTGCGGTAGTCCAGTGCTGGACATAGGCCTCCCCTATGAAACGCCACCTAGCCAAATCTTCGGCTATACGCATCCAGTTTCTGCCAGCCGCCCTGCGCAGATCGTCGCACCATCTATCCGGGGAGCGTCCCACACTACGTTTACCGAGACGCGGTCTCCACTCCAGCACCCGTTTGCTCCAATGATTGTCGGATCTCCGACAAACGTGACCAGCCCATTGCCACTTTTGTTTGCTAATTGGAACTCAAGGTATAAAAATATTAAATTAACATATTTAAAAAAATGTAATACAATACAATACAAAGACAAAACTACAGTTTGTATAAATTTTTAGGGGTGAGACATAAGACATTTCCGCGCTAAGCCCAAAGTAGCCCCGTTCGCCTCCGCCGGCATGCTCACGTACTCTCTCTTCTTTATTCTATTTTTTTTTAATTCATGTTAGCTCTCTTATCTCAAGACTCGCTTTGTATTTCTCAACGACTCATATTCTAGGCGTTTGAGAAATTCTGGCAATTTAATATTAAAAATGCCTGCTCATCATTTCAAATTCTTTGACCGATCTTTAAGAGTAAAGGCTGTTCGGTTAGAGAGAGACAACAGCCGAAGTAGCTGCTGTCTCTAACTGGCCTTTAACCCTACAGACCGTTTCCGCTTCTAGTACGCGGTGGTAGCTACCTGCACGCGCGTCTTGACGTAGGGCAGATGGTGGGCGGTGGTGAGGATGGTCTTCCGCTTGCATTGCTCCGCCAGATCGCCGTGCGCGCGCCCCCCCACAGTGAATGGCGTCGCGTACATGAAACGCTCTGCAAAAATACGTTACTACATCTCTTCTCGAGTCTAAGTGGTACTTTTCACGTATAATCCTACTAATATTATAAATGCGAAAGTTTGTGAGTATGGATGTATGTTTGTTACTCTTTCACGAAAAAACTACTGGACGGATTTGGATGAAACTTTACAGTTATATAGGTTATACAGCGGAATACTAAACATATAGGCTACAATTTGTAATGATTTTATGTAATTTTGGTCGTAATATAACGATACATGTCAATTAAGTCGGAAAATATCTGGCCTCTGAGAGCTATCTTGGCGTACGCTGCCTAAACCATTGGAGTTATACAAAGATGATGTACCGTAGGATTGTTTGTCTTGAATAGTTCTAAATAAAAGTCCACGACAGCATATATCTATTATAGCTTTTATGTGGAAGCCACTATGACCAAAATTGTGAACCATAAATTAAGTAAAAAAAATATATTTAAAATGATCTGTCACGAAACTTAATGTGGTAGACCACATTCCACGCGAGCGAAGCCGCGGGCAAAAGCTAGTAGTTTATATATTGCGTCCAAGAAGTATGATTATAGAATATGGCAGTGAAGAGGAACGTACGACGTGTTTACCGCGCGTTGACGCGTCACACTTGCGCCCGAGTCTCGTCGACCTGAATGGCACGGCAAGGTGTTAAAAAGGGTCTTATTCATTGTAATATGGCCTCACTGATGTTGAAGTTCCTCTCGTAGTGCGTGAGCCGCTTGCGTAGCTCGTGCGGCTCGAAGTAGGGCTCGACGTACGTGATCTGTATGTACGCCTTGTCGGGGTCCAGAGTGCTCGTGTCCACTATGTTGGAGTCCTTTATTATCACCACGTTCTCAGCGCCGAATCGTGATCCGTAGAAGTTCTATTGAAGAAATTATTTGAATGTTACGAATATAGAGCCACGTAATATGTAATAGACCCACGCTGCAGACGAAAACCGACGTCTGAGTGGTAGCTCACTTGCAGCGCTTCGTACGGTAAGCGGCAGAGTTCCGGAGGCCCAACACCCTCCCCCTCCCTCTATCCCTCCCATATGTTTAAAAGTCGGCAACGCTTTCCCACTGCTTATAACGCTGCGGAAGTCGACGGGAGGCGTTGATTGCTTTACATCAGGTGACACGTCTCCTCGTTTGCAGGAAGGCAAACGATCCCATAAAAAAAGAATACTTCGTCGAGAATGGCATATTATTTGTCTGCAGCATGAATAGGCCAGCTCGCCCGGGGAAGTATCACACTCCCGCAGAAAACTAGCGTCTGAGTGGTAAGCTTAGCTACTGCGCTTCGTCCGGTGAGCGGGTGTGTTCCGGAGCCCCAACCCCTCGTCCCCCTCCCATTATGACCTTTCCTTAAAAGCCGGCGTTTCTTCTGCACTGCCAATGGCACTGCGGATGTTTATGGGCGGCGTTGATTGCTTTCAATCAGGTGACACGCCTGCTCGTTTGCCTTCCTATCCCATAAAAAAAAACAACGGCATCGTGTAATAGTAAAAATCAACCTCGCTTGTAGGCGTTGCATTTTGTTATATTACAACCAAGACCACGTGTGAACGTACTGAATACAAATAAGGTCATTTAGCCGCTCAAATGCTCAAAACTCAAAAATTTTGTTTTTTTATTTCAATGAAATATGCTATTGAAATAAAAAAAAGTTTTTTAAAAAAAAGTTTTTATTAAAATTTAATGAAGTAGATTAAAATTTAGTAGAAGTAGCTTTCAGCTAAATACATTGGGATCCAGAAACATATCGACGGCTATAAGTGTGCTGGTGATTTATTTTGACAACAGTTTATCAGTCTTTTCCCGCCAACTTACATCAGTGACGTTGTGTTTTTATTTCATTTTCATAATCTTATATTATTATGATCAATTATATTGTTTAATTGTGGTGGGTAGTATCCAATATAGTTCGATTAAGGCGTATAAGTGGAGGTATGTGAAATAAATCCGTGTATCGTGACGTTTTAATTTGACTGCACAAGTCCATATGTTTTGGTAGAATGACCACCATTTTAACAACATGTAACGTATTTTACTAGACACTGGCACAATATTTATGACTAACTGCCATCGAAGAAAAGAAAAAACCAGCACATGGTTTGAAGACCACTGGATGCTGCTCCCATGCTGTACCGTTTGATGTAGGTGTTAGAATACCTCTAGCCGGCTGAAGATCTCTGGCAGCTTGGTGAGCGCGTGTTCCTTATAGACGAACTCCTCGCCGTGAAGATCTCCGAAGCGCGCGCCGTAGAAGGAGACCCGGAAGTACGTGCCGAACACGCGTTTTCCGTGTAACTGCTCGATGCGGGAGAATGCTTCGTTCAGCTTCCTGCCACCACAGAATAGAATAGAACACACTTTATTTCACTTATTCAGTACAATGCCAACAACTATATGAAATTAACTGCCTTCAGCGGTATTTCCGAACCGCCACGACATGGAAACCTACTTATATCTCTAAAGCCGCCAACGTACACGTGATGTTTATATTTCAAAGGCCGCCAACGCATATGTAATGTTTATATTTCAAAGACCGCCAACGCATATGTAATGTTTATATTTTGAAATGCCGCGCATGTATATGTGATGTTTATCTCTCAAAGGGCATCAACGCACACGTGATGTTTATATCTCAAAGACCGCCAATGCATATGTAATGTTTATATTTCAATGACCGCCAACGCATATGTAATGTTTATATTTTGAAATGCCGCGCATATATGTGATGTTTATCTCTCAAAGGCCATCAACGCACACGTGATGTTTATATCTCAAAGACCGCCAATGCATATGTGATGTATATATTTCAAAGACCGCCAACGCATATGTAATGTTTATATTTCAAATGCCGCCCATGTATAATATATGTGATGTTTATCTCTCAAAGGCCATCAACGCATATGTGATGTTTATATCTCAATGGCCGGCAACGCATACGTGATGTTTATATCTCAAAGGCATTGGCGTTGGCAATATGCGTTGGCGCATACGTGATTGAAACTAAATATGTTATAATATGTAGTTATATATTAAATATGTCATTTTTAATGAAGTGAAAAAAAGGTTGAGAGAGTTTATTATGCCGTTTTTTCTCCCTCAGAGCGCCACTTTGTTTCAGAATTAGTGGTTGCGTATAAGTTTTGATATTAACGTCAAAAAAAATTCCTCGTGACTCTATTTTGTAATGTATATTTTTAAAAAAAAAAACATATTTATAGTATAATGGTGGAGTCATGGTACTAAGAATGAACCAGCTCGACCGGGGAAATACTACAACCTCACAATATCGGCATGAAGTGCATTTTTTAACATTATATTTAGTTAACACATTTTGTATACAGATTCGGAGGTCCTATCCTCTTCTACTTCCTTCTCTCCTCCCTTTCCGTTAAATCCTCCATTCCCTTCTATTATACACATCCAGAGGTTTAACTCATATCCTCTTCTACTTCCTTATTCTCTTCCATTATACAAGCATTATACAAGTGCAAGTAAAATTTTATTGCGACGTACCGAAAGAGACAATGAGCGTAACAGAGACAGAAATATAAAAAGTCAGACCCGTGTATGTTGGCCAGTTTCTTGTAGTCACGGTGCTGCTCTGCGATCGGTATCAGCACCTTGTATACCTCGTTGACGGCCTCGTACATGCCCGCCGTCATCAGCTCGCTGGCGGCGTGCTCCAGTAATGCCTGTCAACACCGGATTACTTTTTTTATGGGACCGTTCATAAAATATGTATGTTTGCATAGAAGAGCTCCATCCTACATCCGGTAAGAAGTAGACTAAGAAGCTCGGTGTCCTCGGTAGATCGAGACAGTATTTCATGCCGACTCATCGTCTCCCAACTTTATAAGGCACATGTCAGGCCGCACATGAAGTACTATTCTCATCAACACCAACAGGTCAGACATAGCATACAGACCTGAAGTTCTTGGTGCGTGAGGTGATGGTGCAGTGCGTCAGCGCAGCTCTCATCCAGTGCGTTGTGGGTGACGCGCTCCAACAGGGCTGCCCCCCGCCCAGCGGTGCCGAGCTGTTCTGCCGCCAGGGCTGCCCCGTGCACCAGGCACATGCCTGCCTCCAAGTGGTTTGACCTCTGGAAATAATATGGGATGCAATATAATACTGGAGGTGACTGACTTGGTTTGGACAAGTGAATACGGTATGGTACATCTTAATCTTGAATTAAAACAGATTTTATATGTATTTTGGCGCCATCTGTTGGCAGATTATGTGAAGATAATGTTTGTTTATATTAATTAATTATAATAATTGTATTTGCGTAAAAATAAATTATTTAGAATTATTTGAAATTCATATAAGTACGTAATTTAAATACAGAGCTGTATTTTAAGAAGTGTTTTGCAGTAATTTCATTTATTTGTTAAAAGTTATTATATTCTGAAGGAAATCTATTTTTACATTCTTTATTGTCTTTGTTTGCCTTCTCAATTTTGTGCATGAAAACCAAAATTCAGTCGAGGAAGATTCATTCTAATTCGAACCACCGGCGATGTCGAAATATACCACCCGTGCAAAGCAGGGGTGAGCAGCTAGTAATTAAAAAAATTGTCACCGACCTCCATATGTTTCTGCGCCATGTTGTTTAACCACGTGAGCCGTAAATCTGGGCTGTGCTGATACCCGCGAGCGATGCGGTGCATCAAGTCCAGAAGCATCTCTGGGTCCTCCTGGAACTCTTTCATCTTCACAGTGTCGCTCAGTATCATGTGCAGGTTAAACACAAGATCCTTCACCTGTTAGTTAAAGAAAATTTATTTTATTTTATTTGTGACAATTTACAGTGAAGTTTGATGGAGCATAGTAGGTCTCACTAGGCAAGCCCGTGACCTTCCGATGTGGTCTTTATTCAAGTTTGGAATATAAACATACATAACATATATATTTATACACACTTAAATATACATATCTATTCATATATACATATAATATAAAAACATAAGTGCCACCAAGTGATACTACTGTTTATTACACTTTTATTTAGAACTCTAATTAATATGCTATATATGGAAATACTGCCGGGAACACGTTTCGATCACCTCAAGCTGTATCAGGGTCTATCACTATAAAAAGCCCCTAATAAGAGCCTTAATTTGGCTGAAGACCGATCAGGGAATATTTTTTTTACTAAGTTAAAAGCCAGCATGGCATGTACATTGTATTGAAATGTCTTAAATAATAGTACACACTTAACATGTAATGTAAGAGTTATGTCAGAATATTGAGATGCAGTGTCAACGTAGTGTGCCAGTTAATTATTTTTTCTACTTCTGCGAGTGCCTCTCCGACTTGCTAAGGTTGGCAGCCAATTCAGCACAAATCTCCTCTTCCTTTGCGACTTGCAATAGTTCTGGAGCACTCGCTATCTCAGGTCCATTCCCTAATATTAACGTAGACAAAACTTCCTTCTCCGACCAACTTGCCTTTTGCCCGTGACTTTTCTATCATGATTAGTTGTACCTGTCATATCTAATGATATGGTCTGCAAAAGTTCACGTTTTTTGCTTGACTTGTCGCAGAACCTCGTCATTGGCCACCCTTTGAGTCCAGCTAATAGCGAGCATTCGTCTATATTTCGCCCACATTTCGAACGCTTCTATACGTTTTCTGAGGTCTTCTGTAAGCGTCCAAGATCACTCACATCCGTATAGAAAAATGGGCCAGATGTAACAATGCAGCATTAGGATGCTTTATTGTTACATCTGACCAAGAAAATATATTTTTTTTGTATATTTACGTCTGTCCACCGCAAGGGTTGACAGAGACCACAGAGCTCCGTCCGCTACCAATCATCGCAGCGAAACGGCTCTCCATTAGTCGCTTTTCGCCCTCGTGAGAATCAGGACGTGATGGGTGGCGAACCACGTCGCCGTCATTTTTTCAACAGATTAGGTATATTAAATTCGTCTTTAGTGAATCCCACGAGCCGCAAGCGAGTATGGACGTAAACCCCAGCAGAGCCCTGCATGCCGAGGTAAGGCACCATCGTACCCGGGGGAGCCCGATCCCGGGACGGTCGGCACGCTTGCGACTAAACCGACTGTTCCGATGCGGGGATCGAACCCGAAACCATTGATTTCGCGGGCGGAAGGCCCCGCCACTGAGCCAATCGGTCGAAAATAAAAAAAATCTTACTTCATTTTCTTTTTAATAGTGTACGCAGTGACCTGTTCTGGGAAGGTAGTGTCCTGTAGTTCGAGGTCCCTCTCAGCGTACACGAGCACGGTCTTCAGCGCGCGCCGCAGCGCCTCCTCGCTGAACGTCGCGGACGTGCCCACCAGCGACGACAGCGACATGGTTACCTGCATCTTCACGCGACTGAAGTTCTGTGAAACGACGACAATTATTTATTACATTCATTGTTTGTACGCGGTTACAATAAAAAGTATTTATGTATTCTTAGTGGATTTCCGAATAAAGTTTCTTTCTTTCTAATGTACATCGACTCTTGGGTTGATGAAAAATATATAATTTTAATAGTGGTAGAACCTTGCTGCAGACGAATACGTTGTCAAGAATGGCATATTATTTGTCTGTAGCATGAACGGGCCGGCTCGACCGGGGAAATGCCACACTCCCGCAGAAAACCGGCGTCTGAGTGGTAGCTTACCTACCGCGCTTCGTACGGTGAGCGGCCGAGTTCCGAAGGCCCAACATACTCCCCCCTCCCATAGTGACACTTTCCTTAAAGGTCGGCAAGCTTCCGCACTGCCTATGGCACTGCGGATGTCTATGGGCGGCGTTGATTGCTTTCCAACAGGTGACACGCCTGCTCGTTTGCTATCCTATCCTATAAGCTTGCATGAAGAGTGACGAGTGTGGATAGAGCAATGAAAGTATGCCAGGATCGTAGCAGATTGAGATCTGTGTACTCTGCCTACCCCTACGGGAGACAGGCCGACGATATGTATGTAAGTGTACCCACGTTGCCGAGCTGGTAGTGTTGCCGCATCAGCGCGTAGAGCGTGGCGGAGGCGTGGGCGCGCGTGCTCGCAGTGAGCGCGGCGCAGTGTCTCAGCAGCACGCGGCACGTGCCCGACTCCTCGCCGCAGCACGACCAGCCCAGCTGCAAAACACATTGGACACAATCATACATTATTACAATATGGCACTTATTGCATATAACTAACTTTGTTGGTGCAGAGACCCAAAATGGATCTCGGCTTCTGAAAAAATCTTACGCCACCGTGCCCTATCCTTTACCATCTCCTGCCAGTTACTGATTTGAAGTTTGCGCAAGTCAGCCTCCACGATGTCTCTCCATCAGTACCTGGGGTGCTCCACAGGACGGCATCCAGTTGGGCGAGCCACATACTTGACTGTGAACTCTAACCCCATCCCCTCAAGGTGGTCAAATCAACGGAGTCGGTAAGCCTTAGTCTCTCCTATAACATTTGGTTGGGCCACCAGATGCTTGATTTCGCCAACTATAGCAGTTGGGAACATCTTTTTTGGTTGGGCCCAGGATCTTACGGAGGAAGCGTTACTTGTTGTTTATGAGACAATTAATATCATATAAAGCTGCATTATCGCTCACCCACTCTGATGTATAAGTGATGAACATCATCGATACATCAGAGCCTAAAGAAAGAAATCTTCATCCAGTGCGTCCTGCCTGTACCTAATGTCTTACGATGTCAAAACGTGTACACGGACGGTCCGCCTGCTTCATAAGCTCAAAGTTACTCATATAGCTATATTCGAAATTTCTCTGGTGGACATGATTTGAAATGAAGAAATAAGCTGACGAAACTGCAGTCGCTGACATAACCAAACTGAAGTAGTACGTTCTTCAGAGACAACAACCGTGATATTAGACGAGTACTGAAGCGGAGACCACGTCTTGGTAAATTTAGTATGAGCAAAGAAGCTGGCGGAAGCTGGATGATTGAAGCTAAAGATAAAGGTAGGTGGTGCGTTTTAAGACAGGCTTATGTTTAGCTTAGGACTGCTACAGGCCCTTGTTGCCAATTAAAGTAGCTTAAGCCATTTGAAAGTATCATGATAATGTTCTTTTGTGATTTACAATGGAGTCAATGGTAACGAGTCCGATGCTCGATTCAGTATTTATTATTTATTATACATATGTATGGCCTTCTACACCGTGACTTTTTAATTACCCGAGAAAATTAAGTAATATATTAAGTTATCGATATACATTAAATTTGGCGAAAAAAAAATTTTTTTATTTTCATGAAATATTTATTAAAAATGTCCTTCATATACACCAAAAATTATACAACAAAAAGTCTTGCTAATTCAAATAGACATCATTATCATTCCAGTATGAACTGCACCCAAACCAACCTAATTTGGTCGCGTAATATTTACAGGATTTCTTTGAAGTCCCATAAAACAATATTTTTGTATGAACGCTATAACATTTGAATGTTACTTACTGACATACATATTTTTACAAGCGCGAATTTTAGCTTTCTCGGGTAATTAAAAAGTCGCGGTGTATATTTATGAATATTTATTCTGAGACTGGTTATCTCGCCAATCCGCGCTCGAAAGCGTGGTGGGTTAACGTCCATTCCTACAGAAATAAGGAGGCCCGTACCCAGCAGCGACATATATGGGCTGTGGGATTTCTTTGTGATAAACCATGATGGTTAAGTTCTTATAATATTTTCTTTTTAATCCTTCGAATACCGCGCACATGAATGAAAATATCACCTATTCCTGTCCAACTAAATAATAGGTTAGGGAAAAAGTTTCTTCGTATTTTACATGAAAAACATTTTTTTTAAAGGTTTATTTTACATTTAATTATAATATAAATGTGCTATTTTGTTCGATGAGTATGTGCCACCTTGTAGTGATATAGTCGTTTTAGAAATATTAGAACTTGATCAAAAAAAACAACACAAGTAGTTTTGGCAGTCCTCTTCTGATGTTAATCTAACACTGACTAAATAATTCTGCACACACCGAAATCTGAAGGTAAGGCAAGGTCTGGGCTGTACGGAGGATGCACGAACACAACCCAGTCAAACTCTAAATTTTTGCCATGTGGCTAAAGATGTGTGTGATCTAGCGTTATAATGATGAAAGACCACTTTCTATTAATGAGTTCTGGCGTCCTTTCTTATAGCAAAGAAATTTTATATACATACGATGTGGGAAAAGACTTTTTCCCCGACTTTATATACACTGAAATATTATTATTGTGTTTCTTATCGGTTATCTAACTGGGTTTTTAAGAATTGTAACCAGAACTCGCTCGGAGTTTCTCTGTTAGATATGATTCGGAATGAACAAATCCGTCAGAGAACTAAAGTCACCGACATAGCCTTTCGGATTAGCAAACTGAAGTGGCAATGGGCTGGTCACGTTTGTCGGAGATCCGACAATCGTTGGACCAGACGAGTGCTGGAGTGGAGACCGCGTCTCTGTAAACGTAGTGTGGGACGCCCCCCGGTTAGATGGTGCGACGATCTGCGCAGGGCGGCTGGCAGAAACTGGATGCATGAAGCCGAAAATCGGGCTAGATGGCGCTTTTTGGGGGAGGCCTATGACCAGCAGTGGACTGCCACTGGCTGTTGATGATGATTGATGAACTAGAACTCAATAAAACAAACTCAGACTCTCAGATATTCAAGCTCAAGTCCCGCGCGCGCGGTGAAGCGGTACCGTGCGCCTTTTGACGTTTTAGAGGGATCGGTATTCGAAAGGTTGATTCTCTTATCATAGTTTGGTGAGTATATTTCGATAGGCAGAGCTAATGGAGTTTTGAGGTTTTATTTTTTCAACGGCACAGGCCTAGGGCCTGCCGTGGGGCGTCGAGGGCGACGGCTCACCTTGACAATAAGAGCGCGTACGGAGGCGAACATATGCTGCAGCACGGCGGTGCTCTGGTTGCGCTGCAGAGCGCGCAGTAGGACGGTCAGCGCCGCACTGCAGACAGACTGGCCCCACTCCAGCCCGCTCACAGACTGCAAAACGATAACGTTATATATATATATATATATATATATATATATATATATATATATATATATATATATATATATATATATATATATATATATATATATATAAGAAAATATATATGAATAAAAATGAATCGCTTAAATGTATGTACGCACATAACTTCGGAACGACTGCACCAAATTTGATTTGATAATACTTTTTATTTGATCGCAATTTTCTACCACAAACTGTGATCATTAAAATATGGAACAATTCACCACCTGCGGTGTTCAAACGTGCATCAAAGGCAAGTTCAAGGCATTCAAAAGACGAGCGTATGCATTCAAAAAAGGCAGGTAACGCATCTATTTTCACCAAAAGGCAGGCAACGCATCTGAAAAGTCTCCAGTGTCGTGGATGTCTATGGGTGTTTAAATACCGCCGGGTAAACCGTTTACTAGTTTGCCTGTTATGCTATACAAAAAAAATAGTAGAGAAAGAGACAACAGTACCTGGACGATGGTCTCCAACGCGTGCAACAGAGCTAGCGATACCTCCGCACAGAGAGCGGCAGCCAGGGCCGGCTGCGGTCGCGCCGGGGAGGCCGGCCGGGACCGAGAGGCCCCCCGCACCCACTCCTTGCGCCAACGTTCGCGGGCGCCACTCCTGCCACTCGATCCGCCACCTTGATACAAAGTCTACCTCATGAAAGCCATACAACATTTGATGGTTAAATCCAGCAATACATATTGGACGAGCTTAGGCAAACATGAGCGTAAGCAAATTGACAGAAGACAATTTAAACTATTCAAAGCAAAGTATTTTGGGCCCCCTTTTCCAAAGTAACTGTTACCTCAGATCCCAATAGCAAAATTACTTTAAAAATCCTATCTCGTTTTTTCCTATTGATACAAAAAACTAAGCAATTTAAAATCCTTGTGGTTGGACAGTGTCTCTAGCAATTTTTAATGGTAGAGGAATCAATAAAAAAAATACTGCAGAACTGAAATATTTCATCATCGTAGGTTTCAGGGAACGAGCTTGCAACTTCATTGCCTCAGACTCATTCGCACTCCCCTCAGAGTTGGTCGACCAACCGTCTAGGCCAAGGATTCCCAAAGTAGTCAATACCAGTCCCTTGAGGTCGCAACTCACCACCAATCGCTAAGATTTTAAATTGGTAAGTATTTTGAATGAATAGGAAAAATACTAAGCGATGGGGATGAAATCTGTTTTTACTTTATCTCATGGTCTTACTTTACGCGAGAAGGGACTAACGGAGAGTAGTTTAGCTACGATGAATGTGAGAGGAAGGATGGATGAAAAGATGGATGAGTATGGAGGAATCAAGGAAGGTGTGCCGGGATCGTAGCGGATGGAGATCTGTTGTCTCTGCCAACCCCTACGGGAGATAGATGTGAAGATATGTATGTATGTATGTATGTATGTATGCATGAATGTTTTACTTTACAAAAATATTGACATTGCGTATTTGTAAATCGTTGACCCACCTTTACGTCGCATGATGAAATCTGAGCGCGCCGAGCCCTGTCCCAAGATGACGTCCTCTAATTTCGCCTTGATGTCAGTCGTCTTGCGGACGTTCTGCTGCGCACACTTCAACACTTCCTTGCGGCCCTGCCGATTGAGATGAGGTTCAACATTTCATTAGTACGGCGACTATAACTAACTGATAAAGGATTAAAGAAGAAGGGGCCATAAATTACGTCCGACGTTAAGAGAGGAGAAGATCAACAAAATATGACATCGTGTAACTCAGGGGGAGGAGTCGCTTTGTTACGTCGCGTGTATAAATCTTAAAGTGCTTAAACGTTAATTTTTTTTAAATACTATAGCCCAATAATAAGTATCAGCACGGGCCTGCCTAGTGAGACCTATTATGCTCCATCCAACTTCACCTATAATTTGTCATAAATAAAATAAAATAAATAAATAAAAATATTTAACTTTAAAAGTGCCGTTTACTTGTAATAATTTTTGAATGTAAAATTTCAAAAATGTGTGATGTGAGGGGTGCAAAAGTCATGAAATTCGTGTGATGTAATTTATGAATGCACCTTAAGATATATATATATTTTAGGGGGGCGGTAACGTACGTTTTGTGAAGTTAATGTACGTTCTGAGGCATTAACGCATAGGGTCCATCCATAAATCAGCGTCAGTCAGGTTTTCAGCGTGTTAATAGGTACCGTATACTCGTGGCACTTGAAGCAGAGGTCTATCAGGGCCAAAAGCACGCGGAGCCGCGGGGCGGGCAGATCCGCCGCGCAGGCCCCCAGCGCGCCACGCTCGCTCCACCTTAGCACCCACACCAGGCACATTAGCAGGTTGCGGCTTGTCTCGCTGTTGAAAGGCGGCCGCCCGTTCTGTTCACAAACACAAATAACGTAAATAGGTGGCGTGGGGGGGGGGCCTGTCTTTTTTTTATGGAATAAACACCAGAGCTGCAAAATCTACCACCAAATAGATCCCGCAGCCGAGAAGACCCAGGAAGCGGTGGATAGATTGCGTTGAGGACGATCTGAAGAAGCTTGGAAAAAAAATCTTGTAGAAGGGAAAATAGATTCAGAGCGAAGTGGAAGAAGATCGTTGAGGAGGCCAAAACCCATAAAGGGTTGTAGTGCCGCAGTAAGGAAACGAGCAGGCATGTCACTCAATGGAAAACAATCAACGCCACTTATACACATCTGCAGTGCCACAGGCATTGCAGAAGCGTTGCCGGCCTTTGTGAAAAGTTTAGGCTTGTTTTTTGAAGGTTCCAATGTCGGAAATACTGCTGGAAGTAGGTGGTGGTGCGGGGAAAGAAGTCTCTAGAAAAACGCACCGTACTGGATCGCCACTCATACAGTGGGGTGGTGGGGATGAAACTTTGGTCCAGCAGTTGACAGATTTACGCTCATTATAATGGCAAGTAGTTAACTAATCATTGTACACACACACACATTTAGCTATCTAGCATAAAAAACAGTATGTGAGACTATAAAGTTTGATCTACACACATTGCTAGCGGAGTTTCTTTCGCCATTTTGTCTTCGTTCAGAGAAACCTCATTTTCAGTTAGCGGACTGACGTTTGACACATGAAATACTTATTTTTGTTAAAATATAGGGCTCAAACCACACACATATATTAATTCCAAAACATTTACCTGTTTGAAATCTCCTTCAGGCGACGACGGTGCGTAGAAGTTGCAAAACTGATTAATTTCAGCGTCCAATTGCAGTGTTTCTGTTAACAAGGTTTTGGTGACCAAAATTAAAATATCTATTTCAAGCTTTAAAGTAGTCTCTTAAGGTTCTTTCTGTTGTGCTTTGATCATCATCCATATAGCCGTGACAGGCGATTGCTGGATGTGATAGACCCTGCTACCCTACTGGTATTTGTTCCCAATCACCTCGTTCGAACCCTATGTTACCTTACGTTTTCTTGCGATTACCCTACGGTCTCGAGCGATTACCCTACGTTGTTACTCTACGTTCTCGTACAATTATCCTACGTTCTCGAAGGATAACCCTACGTTTTCCTATAATTATTCTACTTCCTCATGCTATTATCCTACGTTTTCGTGCAATTATCCTACGTTCTCGTGCATTTATCCTAAGTTCTCGTGTGTTTACCCTACGTTCTTGTGCGTTTACCCTTCGTTCTCGTGCGTTTACCCTACGTTCTCGTGTGTTTACCCTACATTCTCGTGTGTTTACCCTACGTTCTCGTGTGTTTACCCTACGTTCTCGTGCGAATCCTAAATCCTATTGCGAACGGGAACGGGGTGGCCCTATTCTCTACAATAAACCACACAACACAACAAAATTGTTTCATAAAGAATTCAAATATTTATACGCAGACACAAATATCTTCCAAAATTGAAAGGTTTACATATCCAAAAGTGGCTTTTAGACTGCTAATGAATTGTAAACGATATAAGAAAAAAATTATATTATAGTTCAGCGTACCTTTCCCGGAGTCGAATCCACGATGCAGCTGAGGGAAAGCGTCCATGACGATGCCCAGGAGTGGGAGGTAGAGGGATGCCACGCGCGCCTTCAGCGCCGGCGCCGCCAGTCTCGGATCAGCATCGTGCGCAGTCAGTAGCGACAGCACAGCGTTCACTGCCGCACACTGTAGCACCGGGCTCCTACATGTTGTCACATGTTTTAATATCATCAACTGCTTGATATATATTATATATAGCGATAGCCTATTAGCCAACTATCGTTCACTGCTTATGCTATTACTGCTGCAATAATTGTAATTTGTGTAAAATTAATTATTTACAATTATATAAAATTTATATAAATATGTAAATTGAATTTTGAGCTGTATTGCAGTAGTTGCACTGTGGTCCGCGATCTGACCACGTCGGTTCTTGCTGAAAACCAGCGCCAGGTGCTCCAATGGAACGCCTGTCATATGCTGACCAAGAACCAGTTTGTTGCACGTATTAGATTAAAATTATTTTCTTTTTGTTTGGTTTTAATTTTAGTTATTGTAAAAAAAAGTGTCATGAATAAAGTTTACTATTTCTGTAATTTCATTTGTTTGTTAAAAACGATATCTTTGTTATGCTGAAGCAAATCTATTTTTAGACTCTTTGTTCACTGTATAGTTTTTATTTGCCGTCTGGATTTTATGTATAAAAGCCGAAATTCAGTCAGGGGGGGGGGGATAAATTGTAATGCGTACCACCGCCGTCGACGCCAAAATGTACGTACTGTAGTTCTATGGCTGCGGTGAGGTCTGCCAGAAGCAGGCCGGCCAGATAGTGTCGTGAGCGGAATTCGCCGCTCAGTGCTAGCGGGGGGCCAGCGGAAGTGGAACCACCGGATCGCGCCGATGGGGCGGGGGACGAGGGTGAGGGGGACGACTCCACCTCAGCCTCCGTCGAGGCCGGAAGGCACAGTGAAACGTAGTGCTCGTGCGAACTGATGATGCGCAGGAACGACAGCTGTTAGGGACGAAACAACCAAATACACTACTCAAAAAAAAATTAATCCATAATCTTATACTACCAACATTAATTTTATTGTACTTTTTTTTCACAGACAGTTAAAGGTTTAGGTAATGGGAAAACAATAAAACGTGTATTTGTAAAGAAACGCTACATTTAATTTCACGGCCCATATTTGTCCCACTGCTGAGCACGGGCAATGATAATTCGTTACAGCGACATCTGGTCATTGTTTTGCAAACCTTTTGATTCCGATGTCCGCCACTAGATGTCACAAAGAAACGAGATAAAGAATCATCGCATCGGATCGCAGTGACTAAATTCTCCGCGATGGCATCAAACAATTGTGCGTTTTTAAGTTCATAGAAGTTGTTTTTGGGTTTTTTGAGCTGGATGTCTCAACGAATCTAGGAAATTCTTCGAACTGGATTTCCCAGCAGAGCTGGGAAATTACTCAATGCACAAATATATCTTAGTCAAATAAATTATTATTTACCTTGTAGTGTACTAACGGCACAGCATCCGGCAGCGAGGCTATCTTAGCAGACATCTGCTTGTGGTAGCCGCGTACCAGGTTAAACACATATCCGCGGTCCACGATGCTAAACAGGTCGAAGAGGAAGAACGCCAAGCTGTTGTTCAGGCTCTGCGTAAGCCGACTGTTTTTACCGTAACTGTAAAACAAAATGTTAAATACAGGACAATCACATGGATGAGTAAGGCTTAAAAAAAGTAATATCTTATTCTAGTTCAGTCAAATCATAGGTTTCTATTATTGCTGCGTTTTTGATTTCATAAAATATGTTTTCCGAACTATTCCCTATTAGATATCCACTATCATTTAAAGTCAATAAAGTCACAGCTTTGATACTGCTACTGTACTTCCTTCTAGAGGGATGAGATCTAGAGATTAAACCTCTTTTTCGAGGTTAACGAGCAAGCATTTGATTTGACAGTGTAGAGCCACGTTGCAGATGAATACTTAGTCAAGAATGGCATAATATTTGTATGTACCTTGATTGAGCCGCCTCGTCCGGGAAAGAACCACACTCCCGCAGAAAATCGGCGTCTGAGTAGTAGCTTAGCTATCACGCTTCGTACGGTGTGCTGCTGAGTTCCGGAGGCCCAACACCCTCCCCATCCCCATCCTACTCCCATAATGACACTTTCCTTAAAGATCGGCATCGCTTCCGCACTGCCTATGGCGCTGCGGATGTTTATAGGCGGCGTTGATTGCTTTCCGGTTCAGTTTTTAGCAAATGCCAGGTCAAGAGTACCCTAAACCGGCGGGCTAGCGTGGAGAGAATGATGAGTGTGGGGGAAGCCAGGAGAGCGTGTTGATATCGTAGCAGATGGAGTTTAGTGGTGTCTGCCTTATCCCTACGGGAAACAGGTGTGACGATATGCAGCATACAGAACATACCTGGAGATAATTTCAGCGGTGACGTTGTTGACAAGGGTCGTGAGGTCGTCGGTGAAGTGGTCGGGGAAGCGCGCCTTGCGAGGCGCCTCGTGAGCGCCGCTCCAGTACAGATACTCTACCATCGATTTCACCATCAACTCAAACAGTGCCCTGCGGGTACAATCAATTGTGTATTTCCTAACATTCCAAGTACATATATGAATGACCAATCTAACACTAGATTACCCAAGAAGTCATTTTGACTGCTTTTTTTAATATCATTTAGAATAAAAAATTGTATTTATAATGATACAATTTCTTAGAATTTTAACCTGCATATAGTACATTTATTTGTACTAAAGGAATCTTTCAAAATTTTAGGAAACTGTATTATTAAAAAAAATTCTTAATGAAATTAAAAAACAGTCAAATCATACATATATAAATATCGTCACGCCTGTTTACCGTAGGGGTAGGCAGAGACCACAGCTACTATCTCGGCATACTTTCCTTGCATCCTCCTTTCTTAAAAACTTCGGCAATTCGCTCAAGGTATGTTTTTTGTGGTCTTCCCCTACCAACCTTTCCATCCACATCGGCAACGTAAATTTCAAACAGTCAAATCGACTTCAGGTAATCTAGTTTTAACAGCCATTGTAGCCCAATGGGGAGGTTGAAACGGGAAAGAACCCCATCCTCAGAAAATATTGGCGTTAAGTGATAGCCTCTTCCAGTATTTTACCGCGCTTTTTACGCGATTTATTACGCGAAGGGATTCGAGTGTCCAATTCCTTTATTTTCTCCTTTCTCTCTCAATACTACCTCCTTCCATTGAATCCTTTTTCCCCTCTCATCCATAATTCACATCTTTACCCTTAGATAGCCAACATCTGTAGTATTGTTTGCTTATATTCAGGTGACCTGTATGCTTGTTTTGCAAACTTTTTTATAAAGAAAAAACAACACCTTTTTGTATACTACGAGGCACATCAAAACTTAATATAGAAGGAAATTTTGTTTACCAAGAGTTGTGCATGGCCAGGTCTCGTGTAGCACCACTGGCCACCACCCACTGCAACGCAAGCTCCTCATGTAGGATCTTACACGAACCATCGCTCATAACTGTAAACAGATTTGTACATTGATTTCGGATATTGGAATTGTTAGCCATTTAACTCAGCGGTTGTATTATAGACAAATGTATTATTAGGTTGGGGAAAAAGAAATCCATTATTTTTACGTGAATTTCAAAACATTATTTAAGATGTTTCGGATTGTCAGATTTGGGTCAAATACGGACACTTGTTGTATAATTTGTTGCCATTTTCAAGTTAGCTTCATAATGCTTCTCTCATAGAAGTCTCGGTCGTTATTGGCGAGAAACATCCGTGCTATTTTGGCACTACTGGAAACCATTAATTCGAATGAATGAATGAATGAGACGCACCCGTACGAGTGTGGGCGGTAACGTCCGGTGCACGTTAGCTTCGAGCAAGATATCGCCGTCTCTTTCGCGTTAGATAACACTGCCACCGTCATATTTATAGTTTTATTATATTGTTTATCGATAATAGTAAAAAAAATATGTGAATTTATTAATGTACGTAATAAGCTACGTATTTTTTTTTCACAGCCCATGTCTCAATTCTGAGCACGAGCCTCTCCATTTCTAGAGCAAAGGACATTTACCCCCACCACGCTTGTCCAATACGGATTGGCGGGGTTACCAGACTAGGAATAAATATCTGTAGGCCATACATATATTTATTCCGACGCAGGTATCGAATCTGTGACCATTGACTCTGTGGACAGGGGGCCCCGGCACTGAGCCAATCGTACGCTACGTATTTACGTACGTTAAATACAGACTATAGATTGATTACCAGAGGGCGGTAGGGGTAAACCGATGTCGCGATCGGAGAGTGACGGCCTGGGGATGGTGCACTGGTACTGGATGTAGCTGGTGATGAGACTGCTCCGCCCGTGCGCATCGCACGTAGCACCTTCGTTCATATTCTGGAACCGCGGATTTGTACGATGAGAAAATATAAATACCAGGATCAGCGATATGAAAGAAATGATAATCTTTATTAGAGAATCCATCACGGATCACTAAATTCACAATTTAAATCCCGCGGAATACTAATCGAATTTTTTAAGTGTTAAATAGATGGTAAATGGTGTAACGGGCTGGTTTCCGCAACTCGAAGTCATCATGCGCCTATTTTGCGTGTAGTCAGAATAGACAACACGCAAAACGACTTCGCGACATCGAGATATGGCCGAACTTATTTCTACGTTGGATCCGTCGCTGGCCCTCCTGCCTTGCGGGAGCCAAACGGCGACAGGAGGATTTCGCGTGTGATCTAGGGGTCTTGTGTATTCGGCCACTACTTGATACCGCTCCCCTCCGCACCGTACCGGCGAGCAGGGTAGGCGAGGGGCCGTGCTGCATACACTGCTAATATTTCCAGTGTCGGTATTTCTTCTAAACAATTCCCTCATTTCAAATTTATTAAATATATTAGTTACTAAAAATTTTGATAATCTTTTCCCGTAATAATTGGTCATTCTCGCTATACAAGCCTATTCTCGGTTAATTAACTCATTTGGTACTTACAGTGATGTCGGTGAATATGTGCGCGAGGCAGGTGAAGACGTCCTGAGCGATGTTCAACGGCTGTCCTGCCAACATGGGGGGCGCCACAAACAGCTGGAGTAACTTGTCGCACACCACCGCCAAGTAACGTGACATTACTTCCACGCTCGCTGTCGGCAGCTCCGAGATGCTGTCCATCATCACAAACGTTTGAATAAGTTTAGTGTAAAACTGAGTTTGGGGGGGGGAGGACACGCATGGTGGATGGTGGTATTAGTTGTTTGTGGGTGGGGGGGGGGAGGACACGCATGGTGGATGGTGGTATTAGTTGTTTGTGGGTGGGGGGGGGATAGGTTATATGTTCGAGTGTGCCGCGAGAACGCCGATTTGTTTAACTTTTTTTCCACGAACCACTAGTCTGGGAATGGGATATGATATTGAAACTTATAAAAAAAAAATCCTACAAACGATATGGTTGCTCGATTGCCATGCTGTTCGATTAAAAAAAAAAGTACCTCGCACGTAGTTCCGCTTCCATGTTGGCGAGTCCAATGCGCGGTGGTATGTTCCCCTCCTGTACTGCCTCACAAGCCATCGCGAATCGTTCTATATAGCCATCCTGTAATTCATTACAAACTATGAACACATTATGGAATTGTAGTATTATAATTTAGATGAAGCCTAACAACTTACATTGTAATTTTATTATGTGTAATGGAACGTTTTTTTTAGTTTTCTGTGAGATTATTTGTAAAATTTGATTTAAATACATTAATTAGTGCATTGGAAAAAAATAAGACATTTTACGTTTCTTTTGTGTCTGAAAAAACATTTTTTTATGGTATAGGAAGGCAAACGAGCAGGCGTGTCACCTGATGGAAAACAATCAACGACGCCCATAGACATCCGCAGCGCCATAGGCAGTGGGGAAGCGTTGGCGACCTTTAAGGAAAGTGTCATTATGAGAGAGGGGGATGCGCGAGCGCATAGAGAATGCGCGCGCAAATATTAATTTTTATATGCAACAAGACGAGCTTTTCGAGGCTCGCTTGTGGCGGGCCCTCAAAGCTACGCGAGCTTTTAGGGCTTCTGTCAAATTTCAACGAAATCGGCTCATAAATAAAGATTTTAGCTTTGTATAGCAGCCATCTTGTGTTTGCACTTGTCACCATTTTTCGTTCGAGAGCGACCTCGGTAGGTATTAGGGTTCGAGCGGGCTGTTTTTGAGCAACTTTTTACCAGATTTAGATCCTTCTCTGCCTCGAGCCCTATCCGAACATTATCTCAGAACAAACTTACCACCCATCTCTTACAGTTTGACAAATAACATGTAAGTCAGTCAGTGAGTGAGTGGTAATGCAGCTTTATGTAATATCGAAATTGATTGTGCTACGTACCAGTGGATGGACCGTAGTGTGCGCGTCTAGAGATATACTGAATATTGGTTTGTGGTTGTCTATCCACCGCGTACCCGGCAGCAACACGTCAGGAAAGATGTACGAGTAGTTGGGCGGTGGTTCCTCTTGCATGACGGGCAGGTTGAACTCCCCACATGTCAGTTTCCCGTTGCGACATAATGGCAGCCACTGTTTACAAATTATATTTACTATAAAATAAATAGTTAACGAGTACTCAACGACAGTTATAAGTATTATATTAACCCAGTGACAGTTTTAAGTATTAACCAAGTACCCAGAGACAATTGTAGTTTGGGGAAACCTCGCCGCCCGACATCTGAATGTCAAGGTGGCGCACCATATGTGCCCCAAAAGTAGGGAGGAGTTAAAAAAAAGGGACAACTGTAAGTATTAACCAGTTATTTAAAAAAAAGGGACAACTGTAAGTATTAACCAAGTACCCAGTGACAGTTGTAAGTATTTACCAAGTACCTAGTGACAGTTGTAAGTATTAACCAGTTGTAAGTAGTACCCAGTGACAGTTTTAAGTATTTACCAAGTATCTGGCGACAGTTTTAAGCATTTACCAAGTATCTGGCGACAGTTGTAAGTATTTATCGAGTATTCAACAACAGTTACAGTATTTACCAAAAACCTCAACGACAATTTAAGTATTCACCGAATATTCAAGGACAGTTGTAAATATTAATAGAGTATCCCAAGGACAGTTGTAAATTTTAATAAAGTATCCCAATGACAGTTATTTGTATTTATAGAGTACCCAGCAATACTTTCAGTGTTTTCCAAGAACGCAGTGATAGTTTGAATTTTCATCAAACATTGAACGACAATTGTAAGTATTAATTAAATACCCCACGACAGTTGTAAGTATTAATCCAATAACCAACGACAGTTGTAAGTATTAATCCAACATCCAACGACAGTTGTGTGTATTAGCAGAGTACCCAGCGGGAGTTGTGGAATATTTACCGAGTATCCAACGACAGTCTCTACGCTCTTCTCCTGTTCGGGCGGCACGGGTTTCCGCTGACACGACACGTGCAGGAAAGTGAACAGCAGATGATGCTGGTCACCCAACTCAGCAGGCAACTTCAACTTTATCTCGTCATATAAAGATGGGTTCCTGCAAATAGATTGTTGTGTAAAACTTTATTTGAGATCAAGATGATTGGCTATTTGTGGTCGTGTGGCTATCTATGAGTATTAAGTTGTGATTAAGTGAATTTTCTTTCTATTAATTTTCAGTATTACACTTTGTATCAAAGAATATTATTTTTCTATTAGTTATATTGTATATGGGCGACGTTCATCGCTTTCCATTAGGTCAAAAACTTCTTCGTTTACTTTTCTATCCCAAAAAATATATTTATGTTAATGTTATTATAATATATTATGTCCATACTTGTTATGGTATAAAACAGTAGTATAGGCTTCAGTGCTGAACTCAGAGCACGAGCTGCGACCGAAGATGGCGGGTAACGCTGACGCTTGATCCTCGCCAGACATTAGCTGTATCCTCACCTGAAGACGGGATTAGATATTTTTAAATTAACATTTATAATATTCTCTCTCTTAGAGATAATTTAAGATAATATTAAAGTTAGTTGGAGTAGATGAGTGCTGGAATGGAAACTGCGCCTCGGTAAACGTAGTGTGGGACATTCCCTTCCTATAATGAGCTACGATCTGCGTAACGCGACTAGATGCGTGTAGGCGAAGATCGGACTAGGTAGTGCGTCCTATATGCAGCAGAGGATTGCAGTGATCTAATATACCTTGACCAAATTGCCGAAATTTTTAAGAAAGGCCAGGTCAAGAGTACCCTTAAACAGCAAGATTGCTTGAGGAGAGTGATGAGTATGGAGAAAGCAAGAAAAGTATGCAGAGATCGTAGCGGCTGTGGTTTTTGCCTACACCTACAAGGAAAACAAGCGGGACGATATGTATGAATGTAAGAAAGGTAAGACGTACGGTTATATTTCTAGCGGAGCCTGTGCGTGAAGTATAGGCTGATAGGTTGAGCTCCCGTACGGACACGTACAGCAGATTGCGGTACTGTTGGTGTGGAACTAGCGCCGCTTGCAGTGGAAATGGCAACACCTCTTTGCACGGACGTACATTCTCGTCTATAAAAATGCCATAAACGCAAGTAAGAATTACGTTATGTATATTTATTTATTTATGTACATAAAGGAAAACAATGACTATTTGAGAGATAATAGACCAAAAATAACTACTTATATGGTCCTCCTAATTTCTGGTGGAACGGCCATTAACCCACCACGCTTGTGGGTGCATATCGCAATAAAAATCTGTAGACTATTCATATAATTATTCCGATGCGGAGACAGAGCCTATGATTACTGACTCAGTAGGCGCAGGGCCCGGCCACTGGGCCCATTGGTCATCTTATATATTTATGCTTAAATTTAATTTTTTCATTTCAGGGCAGAATTGAAGGTAGAAGAAGCCGCCGTAGTAAAATTTCATGGACTAAATAATAAAAGACAGGATGAAGGTGGAAAGCACAGAAAAGGTGATTCATATAATAGAGAATATGGCTAAATACGGTCAAACGGTCGCCGATCGACGGGATGAAGATGGCTTATAAAGATACATAATAATATGGTGCCCTGTCAATTGCCCTTGGACAAGCGGAGTGGGTTAACCCTTTTAGTTGCATTTTTTTTACTCATATATACTTAGAAATGCCACATTTTTGATGTCATTTACCCTTGTCACAAATAGTTGACCTTCTTGTGTGCCATTTCCAGTATAACAGCAATAAATCCTCACAATTCTAGGTGGAACTGGCTTCCACAATTTTGCACGTGATTGAGGTTTCAAATTTGGACGATCGTGCAAAACCTGCGGCGCTATCGCACTCGTGGCAAATTTAGCAAATATAACGGTTAATGTTCATTCTTCAAGAAATAGGGCGGTCCTGTGTTTAATCGTGGGACATTATCGGCTATAAATAAATAAAAAAACCTGTGGAAAGCACTGATTCATTTTATAAATATGATTTACATGAATTCTAGTCCAATAACACTAAAGAAGACACTAATTCTTACCAACCAATTTTATCCGATTAAAAAAGCTGGGTGCAACTGTTTCAGGCCGATTAATGCTACATGAAACTGTATTCACAGCGATTGTTTAATAAAGCATTATGATTCATTTCTTTATGCAAATATCGTTCAGCAACACACTATTTACCTCCATACGGACTGAGTGTAGCCAGCTCTGGAGTGAGTCCATTCTTGATCTCATCAGGGCAAGGTGACACTTCAATTTTTAGTGTGCCCGGAATACATTTCAGTTTCTTAGGAGCCGAGCTTGGCCTTTTAATTTCAGCCAAAAACTTGTACAGATCTTCGTCTCGAAGTTTATCCGTCTCCTATAAATTATAAGTGTTTCTATTGTATTTATACTTACGCAAATGTACGATATGACCTAATGGTACCTCAAATTGTTTTAAAAAGTTTGACGTTAGCAATGCTTTTTTTATGGCATAGGAAGGCAAACGAGAAGGTGTGTTACCTGATGGAAAGCAATTAAAGGGTTTCCGACCTTTAAGAAAAGTCATTATGGGAGTTGGAGTTGGAGTGGGAGGGAGGAGGGGGAAGGGGAGGGGAAGGGGTTGAGCCTTCGAAACAGACGCCGGTTTTCTGCGGGAGTGTGGTACTTTCCCGGGCGAGCCGGTTTATTTATGCTACAGACAAATATTATGCCATTCTTGACAAAGTATTCGTCTGGAGCGTGGCTAAAAGTTGGTGATGGTAACTTATCTTCCCCTGTTTCTTCAACTTTTCCCTTCCTGATACATGAAATAATTTTTTTATGAGAAAATTTCCTATTTCATCATCCATCTCTTTTTATACTCCATCCCCAAGCTTACTTGTTCCTCAATGAACCTCAAAAAAAAAAACAAAACTCAATCCTGAATGTGCTGTAAGATTTGCCTATGCAATACATAGTTACCTACAACTATCAACTTGCTTTTACTTTTAAAAAAAGATAAATCACACATACCTGTTTGAAGAAACTGGTGACAGTTATAACGATGGGCTTGAAATTGTCCAAATGAGTTGCCAGCTCGTCAGCTTGCTGGATTGGTACAGCTCGTCTCTCAATGGAACCCTTACGGGTAAGAGATCCTCCGACCTCTCCTGCCCTACGTCGGAGCTGTTCTAGGCTGCTAGATGATGCTTTACGATCTGAATGCAGAAAAATACGAAAAGTTTTGCATAATCCAAGAGTAGAAAGATATTGTAGAAAATGGGGTAGGGGCAAGTGAAAAAAACTACAGTAAACCCTCCTATAACGAAGTAATCTTATAAAGCGATTTCATGTCCCTCATATAACACAGGGATTTACCAAGTCATATAGTTGTACTGTGAATTTTATAATAATTTGACAGTTCATGATCAACTTTGTTCCGTTTGCTATTATAAAATTAGATAATTAAGTTTTTATTAAAATTTAATTAAATAAATTTAATTAAAATGATTTACTGCGTTATAGGAGGGTTTACTGTATTTCACTGCCCTCAAGGCAAGGCCATATATATTGTAGACAATAACTTCTCACAGTTAATCTATTCCACATAGACTTATATCATTGTTAACACTGGTTAATTAATGTAGTGTTTGCTTAAACTAGTATATTGGTATTTATTTTATGATTTTTGCCAGGCCTCACCTAAGCTGTTGGTGTTATTGGTTGCAGCACACAGGCTGTCCTTGTCATGCTCCCGTTCCAGGCTGTTGGAGCCGCTGAGAATATTCACCAGCGATACGGCACTCCAGCATAACGGCATACGGTATTTGCCAAGCCTTGTGCACGCCGCTTGTGCACTAGCCCGTACTTTCTCGCGGTTCTGGAATAGGAGTAAAAGTCGCACTGTTTACTTTAGTTATATAGAGTATTCTTTTTCTCGAACAATTAACGGATAAAGTCCAAGAAAAAACGTTTGTATAACAACCTTTTATTTTAAAAACATTTTTTAAATATTTAGTTTAAACGTAAAAGTCATCCACACAATGACAGTGTGTCAATGATGACTAACATATGGCGTAACGTGATCGAAATTTCAAAAAAAAAAGTCTCCTTTAAAGTACCTGGATCAATGACCTCTTTAAAAATGAATGGATCAATAACCTCTTTAAAAGTGAATGGATCAATGACCTCTTTAAAAATGAATGGATCAATGACCTCTTTAAAAGTAAATGGATCAATGACCTCTTAAAAAGCAAATGGATCAATGACCTCTTTAAAACAACAGCATGGTAAGGTTTATTGACAAGTGTCACGTGACGCAGTTTGTACACACGTGTGTAATTATATGAAACAATATTTCTAATATTTTACGAAAGAAAATATCTGTTAAAAACGATATTTGTTAAAACAAGATATTGATTTTGCGATCAACTTTAAATGGAAAATGTTCTTTTCGATCTGATACTAAGACATTCTGTATACAAGGTAAGGTGAGCAATTTTATTTACCTTGTCATCTTTGATATAAGGCTCGACGCATTCATTCACGTCCCCCTGAAGAACTTTCTCAACCCTGACCACCAGGAACACATCAGGCGAGGGGTTCATAATGTCGAATACGGCGCTCCGACTTAGTGTGGATACATCGGCGTGGGGCACATGGCCGGAGAGCATCTGCCGCGTGGTGTCAGAGTTCAGATTAAAGTAGAAGTTCTCCGATAGCTTCTTCTTCTCCTTTGCGTCAAACAGCGCCATAGATGCGAAGAGTGGTTCCACATCCAGTTCCAGTCTGGAATATTATGAATTTGAAAATGTGCACATAAGCGAAAATCAAACGGTTGAAAAGAAAAGAAGATAGGTTAATAAGGACCATATTCCACCCATCAGACACAAAAAAAAAAAAGTTTTAATGTCCGACTACTATTGAATGCATTTGTATACTTAGTGGTAGCATTCTGGCGTCTACTTGAGGAAATCAAAAACGAATGTTAATTTTTTCGTGAACCTAATATTAACTCATATTTAGAATTTCATCTTTCGTTTAGTGTTACCCAGAGCTAATGATGTGAATGTAGAAAGTTTTATAGCTTCTTTTTTTGAAATATATTTTTTTAGGTTTAGCTCTTCCACCATACACCACGTGTGTCTGTTGGCGGTGGAAGCATCCCACCCCCACCAATCGAATCCACGCTCGCACGCGCCTTTTTAAAATAATTGTTTTCTTATTTGTCATAAAGTATAGTATTAATAAATATATATGTCACATCAATTGGCTGATGGGCAGAATATACTCCTTATCCACCCACCTCCTTTCCATAGCAAGCCTGCAACCTCGTAGTATGAACACAGTTGTAATAGCTCGTGATGTCCTTCCTCAAGACTGAGGAATATTGCATAATCCCCACGCCTGAAAAGTGGATTGGGTATCGCAGATTGGTTTTTATTACTTAAGTAGATGGTGCTGCCCATTTACTGATATTTATTTTTTTAATCCCTCGACACCCACGGGAAGAATTGGGATTGTTCGATGTCAAGAACCAGACGGCAAACCTTTAAAAAAGGATGCGGTGCCCAGCAATTTAAAAGAGTGAGGAATTTTTAGGACTGCATCTAGTAAAACCTGACAATCTTAGGGAAAAAACCCGATTGGAAGCATGTTGTTGCTCCGAATAGTGATGGCTGCTGAAAAATTGTGGAAGAGGCCAAGACCCAAACCGGGTTGTAGCGCCAAAGGAAGAATGAATTTTTAAAAATGAAAACAGATATGTAGAGTCACTAATATCTTATTTTGAAAGTAAAGCCCTGCACTCCTTTATGAAAAGTCAGAATGTGTCAAAAACGGCCCGACTGGTGGTTCATCAGGGGGTGCTTGTTCCGACGCTTATATACGGTAGTGAAAGTTGGGTTTGGCAGAAGAAGCATGAAAGCAGACTGAATGCGGTGGAAATGAGAGCATTAAGAAGTATGTGTGGTGTAACTCTGAATGATAGAATAAGAAATGAAGATATAAGAGAGCGATGTGGAGTAAAAGAAGGTGTTGTGACAAAAGTAGAAAAAGGGATGCTTAGATGGTTTGGACATATAGAGAGGATGGATGAAAGACGACTGGCAAAAGAAATTTACCTTGCGAATGTGGATGGAAGGGCCGGAAGAGGAAGACCACGAAAAACGTACCTTGACCAGATTGCTGAACTTTTTAAGAAAAGCCAGGTCAAGAGTACCCTCAACCGGCGGGCTTGCATGAGGAGAATAATGAGTGTGGAGGAAGCAAAGGTAAGTATGCCGAGATCGTAGCAGATGGAGATCTGTGGTCTCTGCCTACCCTTACGGGAGACGGGCGTGACGATATGTATGTATGTATGTTTGAAAGTAAACGATCGGTAATTGATATTGGGTGTAACTAATCACACCATGATACACTTAATATCATCTTAATATCATCATCATCATACTCTTCCCATCCAAACATATGTTGATGAAATGTGGAGAAAAAGATGATGACAAAATGCTCTTATACTATAAGAGTGCCTTAGCAATGAGTGAAAAGAAAAATATCTCACGATATGCCTATAGGAAAATTCGTTTGGTACAAAACTTGTGTAAAATGCTAATTAAAAAAAAATACTCACTTTAGCTGATGACAAACTACCAAAATCCTGTGGCCCATTACTTCACATGGTATCTCGGCTGCGAGTCGTCTCTCCACCGCTTCCTCGTCATCAAGGTATGGAGTGTATAACCCAAGGAGATCGGCCTGACGGTTTTCCAACCTGGGTATAAAATTAAAACCACTAAGATAAAATATTCCAGAATTGATACTACAGTAATTTAATTAATTAGGCTACTATACAAAAACGGTTACAAAAAAGGACTACACAACTGCAAATAGTCATCTTCATGTTCACTAGATGGCATACAAGTATATAACTTTGAGTCAATCAGTTTGTTAACTATTCATTGACAAATTCAAATCCGTTTATTTAAAAAGCATCTCATTCATTTTCATGATTTATTAGAACTTAAAGCTAGGCTTTTAAATACGTATTTACAAGAACAAAAATGTTGGAATATGTATTCACACCTTCTTGCTTCATTAACCGCATCCAACTGTTCTGGTGGTTTTTTCTCAAAGAGGTCAGGGATGAGCGGGTCGGATGATGAACTCTGAAGATCCAAACTGGCCCACGAGCCTCGTGGTGTCAGGGTTTCGTTGCAGGAGAGTGAGGATGTGATTGATGCCACTGATTGGCGGCCGCTCGATGGTTGAGATTCGAAATGCTGAAAATGGTTGCCAGTAGAAATTATATTTTTATCATTAAGATCGCCCATAGATATCTGCAATACCAGAGACATAACAGTTGCGTTGCCGGCCTTTAAAATATGAGTTTCTTTTTTGAAGGTTTCAATATCGTATCGGTCTCGAAAAAACCGCCGAAGGCAACTGGTTCTATAGTGTGGTGGTGCGTGAAACGAAGTTCCGGCGAAAACGCACCATACTCGATTCAGACGGTGACAAGGAGAAACTTCTCCTTTCAGCAAGTAGTACGGCAGTGAAATTCACCGGCAAACAATTCCTCGGAGCACTCCCCATAGTTAAAATGATAAAAGATGCCGTGAAATGAGACATCCCTCCGCAATGAAACTATACTAATTGTCCCAAATTTTTATTAACGGAACGGAATTTAGGGGCCATTCATAAATTACGTCATATGAATTTTATGATTTTGGAGCCCCACCTATCACACGAGGAGCTTTGAATTTAGAATTTAAGCACTTTAAATTTATCCATGTGGTGCCATAAAGGTCTCTCGATGTCAAACTTTGTTGACATACCTGCTTAACGTGAGACGTAATTTATGGATGGCCCCTTATTAACAGCATAGACATTATATGTACATACCTGATGCATTATTATATCATCCAGCGCCGCAGTTGGTTCCACGTCTACCTCGTAGTGCTGCGGTGGGGCGGCGAGCAATCGTTCGAGTCGCTCGGCAACACGTTCCCGGCCATTAGCTGAGCCAGAGTACATGCGATACTTGTACTCTACCACTGTGTAATCCGACGTGTAGCAGCGGATGCAGTCGCGCACGAACATCGGCGCTTTTGTTCTGACGAAACAACAATAACACGTTGACGTGAATAACGTGTAGTGGGTGTGCTTGTAGATGCAAACGATGTCTGTACCAGTACTATATTTTTGAGTTATACTAAAATATATATCAATTTTGATTTTATTACCCACTCAACCTTATAGTCTTGTACCACATTCATTATTTCCTTAATTAATCTAAATGACATTTTCGTATTTCATTAAATACGAAAATGTCAATAGCCGTATTTTCTGTATCATAGAAACAATGGTGTGAAAAACAAATGACGGTTACACACTACCTTTTTTTAGGTAAATTTCTTAAAAAATAAGATAATTTTTAATCTTGAGCAAATTCCCCAAGAATCTACAAATTAACGAAAACCAAGGAGTGTATTTTTAGAAGCACTCAATGATTTTAAAATAAGCATCAACATGTTAATATATTAATATTATTTATAGTACTATTCACATCCAGGCAATCTACGAAAAGGATTTAAGGGTAGATGAAGAGATTATCTACATAATTTGATACACATATTTCTCCTAATGTAAGAATCAAAACCTTTGCAGAAAGCGAAAATAATTAGCCACTGTACCATTTGGGTCAACTTGAGTCATAGATGCTGGCCTTGCTATAAAGCTAATTATACTGCTATCATTTGGTTATCAAACTCTGTCAAACAGAAGTGTGTACTTTGGGCTGATGAATATAATTTTTATGGCTGCGAAGTGTTTTTGTACTAACTTCCAGTCTTTTACTATTTTTGTGTAACAAATTAAAAAAATTGTACCACTCACAAATCATCATCCGGGAGCACATGCTTGACTGTGCGGATACGACGGGGCACCGTCAGGAGTTCTATATCATTTGGAGGATATGTGAGTGGATCCCGCTCACCCATTAACCTCTCGCACACCTCCTCATAGTCTGGTGGCTCGATCATATCGGATAATGATATCTGGAAAGTAGCGATAGTCTAATCAGTTAGAAGTTACATTTACGATCTAAGGTTATTGGTTCTACTTACATATGGACTATTGATGGGTTGACAGCCAAAATGTTCTATGAAAAGCATTATTAGCTAATAATGTTTAACAAAATGTAAACAACAATAGTTCAGTGAGTCTGGAGTTTACGATATGTTGTGATTCTGATTTTCCATTGAACATTTGGATTGATGTGAACCATATTTTCCTAGTTTAACACTATTTTTTAGCTTATGGTTAACAAAATTTTTTAACTAATAACAGGATTACAAAATATTGATATGTAACATCAAGTTAGACAATACTCACCCCATATGCCAAATATTAGATATCACATTGATAATTTATGATATAGATAAGTACTTAAATCCTTATATAATGTATTTTTATACTTTTAATAGTGCCAAAATAGCATGGATAATTTTGCCAATGTCACATAGGATGGAGAAGACAAGAAGGAGATTAATCGGTGCGGTTGAGATAAGGAAGGAATAGTATGCAGAGGACATATATGAGATTGAACAGTGAGGTTGGGGTAACAATGGAATAGAATGGAAAGGACATGAAGGAGATTAATCAGTATAATGTATCATAGTCAAATTATTTTAAATAAGTCATAATGATGTTTATTAAAATCATATTCCAACATTATGTGAGTTAATTATAAACTATTTAGGCTCTTAGTATAATAAACACTAATTAAAATATGAAGAAAGTTGGAATTTTTATTTGGAGTGCTTGGTACTACTAATATTTTAAAATCATCAAACAAGATGTCAATGAATACAGCTATACATTATCAAGCATAACTTTAAATCCTCTGTGGAAGATCTCACATGTAATATACAGCCAATTGCAATTTATCCACAACCATGTTAACCAATATTTGAACTTTATGCAAATTTAAGAAGGTATTAAAACTACAAATAGGCACAAAATAAACCAAGTTTTTAAATCACATCAAGCTTATTTAAAAGAAAGGTAGATTTAATACAGACCATTATCTCTAAAATATACACATTTATTTAACATTGATATTAAATAGGTGCAAATTTATCTATAATAATTAAAACTTCTATATCCGAAACACGGAAATGAGTTATGCTATTTATACTTTATAATATGAACATATACATAACATATAAACTAATTAAAGTATTGTTTTATTTTAACAATTTTAACCATTTGATACAAATGAAATTCTTGATACTGATAGCTTAAATACATCCTGAACAGTGTATATTTTAAAGATGAATAACTGATAAAAAGAGGTTACAGTTAAAATTAATAATCAGATCACTAAGTGAGAATGAGGTAAAGCAAAAGCGAATGAATCATATATGTCACTCTTATGTTACAACTTACTGAAGATGAACAGCCCGATAGAGTACTCGCCTTCGACTGGCTAGCATAGGCCTTACGAGAATCCCCAGCATTCCTATAAATAGTTAAAATCGATCCTGAAATATTTATACTGCTCCTGACCCAAACTTCATGCATCAGTAACTAGCTACACCCTTACAAGGATAATGAAAGCATTTACCCGGAACAATTTTGATATTTGCGTCCAAGAGTCATCTAAAACGGAGAATTAGCTGATGCTAATTAGAAGAATTAAGTTATTGACAATATTCAAATAAAACCACAGTTAAACAATGTTTAAATTGTTTACGGAAATGTATAAATACAAACACAAATTTGACAGTTATTTTTTGGCAGTTTGTACGCTTTCACACATATGTGTTACCAGTAAACTGGCGATCCAGGATCGATTCGAATGGAAGAATGAAATTCTGAATTGATGTGGTTGATAGAGATTTGAGACTATCATTTTGCATGTGGTTAGGCTGCCGAAAGTAAATAAACTTAATTATTACACATTCCCTCCCTTTTTTTTAAGTAAATAGACAATACTTTTAGTGTAGTTAACTATATAAGTCGCTTTGATCGACTGTAGAATTAACATTTAAATCCACTAAAAATCAATGTAAGAAGCTGAATTAAGTCACGTTTATAGCTCACGTGCAGCTCGGTATTCGAAATGTTTGAACACAAAATTGCCCGCGCAATAAATCTTTGTCCCTTTCATAGGTAATATGCGCGACTACATCCGTAATTGGATTGGTACGGAGGTCGTACAGCTCGGGCTTCGGTCACACGAGACTGGCGCGGATTATCAAACACGGTGAATAAAGTAAGATACATACGTCAATAGTAATTGCTCAATGATTGAGTCAATTTTTCACACAAACACAGAGCATATAGGTAAAAATATATTGATTTAAACACCATCTGAGTGAGTTCAGCAGTGACTTTTCCTGAAATTTCTGTCCACGCCAAGAAAAATCTAAATGAATTGTCAGGGAAAATGCATATTTAACTTTTTATATGTATGTTTAATGTTACGTAGTTTCTCATAGACTACACGGTAAGGTGGAACCATCTTTAGCGGTATTTGATCGATACTTAATTGAAATCTTCAAAAAACAAGCCTACACTTAGGTCAGAGGCCGGCAACGCTTCTGCAATGCTTATAGTGCTACAAATGTGACGTAGCGGTGATGATTGCTTTCCATCAAGCAACACGCTTGTTCGTTTGTTTTCAAAAAAATTAATTCAATTTCAATTCAATTCAATTTTAATTCAATTGTATTAAATTACCTTAGCCGATTCCACTACAATGACGTGGGGCTATTTTAAAAGTAAAGTCAATGAAACAAATCCGACGACCACCTCAGATTAAAACCAGCATTTCTCTTCGTAAAAGTTATTGAATTTTATTTATATCCTTTGCAGTTCTTTATTATTTATGCTTGAAAACATAACTCTGGGACCAGACACTCTATATTTAATTATTATTGGTTGCGTTAGTTTTCACTATGGAACTTTTATTAATTAAAAAAAAAACTCATCTAAAATCACTTTAAATCCTTAAGGATCCTTTGAAAGTCAATGTATGATATAAGTATGTATTATTTTTAGTTGTTATTTAATTATTTTCACGTTTATTTTAATTTTTTGCTTTTTTAAACTTACATCCCATCTTACATTCACACAACTTTTTTATACACTAGGTTGACAGAGAGACATAGGTAATAAAGCGAATAAATATCAAGTAAAAAATACATTTATATTACAGACAGACACTTCATTTTTATTTTTATTGATAGTGATTACCTAAGCGTCTGCTGAAATTCTTGAAAAGTTACTACGTTTCCTTATATTTGAACTGCTTATATTTTCCCTGTAAGTCTAACATTTTCAAGGGATTCAATTTTAAATGTCAAACTAAAAAAAGAATTTCTTACCATACTTTTCATCAAGTTTTAAAAGGTCAAACATTCTTTGCAAACTCTGTGTCGTAGTCTTTTTTAAATTTAACGTTGAAGGTTTTCGTTTTGTGGCTAAATGTAGTATATTTTGCCGATTTAAGAGAATTCTGTTGCGAAGTTTTTTTAAGCTTCTAATATCACGTGTTTGTACGTACTGGAACAGAATTATTCAAATGAAATTGTTTATAACATATAAAAATATAATTAAGACCATGAGCCGCTCTTCCTGCGTACATTTGATAAGTTAAATGGCGGGGAAATTGTTGTTTTTATAAATAGAAATTCGGGAATGCGCGTCGTACGATGGTACGGTACCGCTGCCGGCGTACCATGACCGTACAAGCGGCCATCCATAAATTACGGTCCACGTCAAGGGGGAGGCAGGGAGTCAACAAAGATCAAATGTCATCGTATGACAAGGGAGGGATGAGTTCTTTGTGTCCACATGCAAGTGCTAAAACTGTAAATTCGTGAAAGCTCTAAATTAGTGATTCTCAACTTCTATTTCTTTTGCAGTAGGTACACTTATAAACATTTTCTTAATTTTACAGCACACAAGCAATAAAATAAGTTTAAAATAATGTTACTTACCTAAAATGCATTGTGTAAAATTGTTTATATTTCTAAAAAAATGAGAAGCGTCATAGGACGCTTGGTAGATGGGAAACTCTCTCTGTATAGATTCAAGTGGAGGGGAGCGTAGCCTGAATCGAGACGACGTCTCGATCTACAATTGCGCTCCTATAACATACTCGTAAAACGCACATTATTATTTTTCTATTTCTGTTTAGTTGTCGCGGATCTTAGCTAAGTAAAAATTCAGACTGTCCACTGGGTATAAATAACTCTCTTGTCAAGACGGCCCATTCGTAGTACTGTAACTCTATTATAATAAGTGTTCGATTTTCGAGCCAAAGATTATGGCAAACATCCATTTTTTTAACCTATTACCAGCCTGTAACTAATAATGTCCAGAGTTGATATCAGTTATTTCAAGTCTTTAATCTGATGATGCTCCATTTCAAGTATTACATTGTATAATCACTATTTCTTTTCTTTTACATACATTATTATATATATATATATATATATACACACACACACACACACACACACATATATATATATATATATATATATATATATATATATATATATATATATATATATATATATATAATCTTTTATTTTAAATTTTAAATTACGGAAGTAAAAAACGTAATATAATATAAAAGATTTTAATATATTCAAATAAAAAGTTTTATTACATTAGTGATACATTTATCAATGTATCACTAAAGTACTTTTGACCTAGGTGGGTAGGTACTGTATTGATACATTAATAAATGTATCACTAATGCAATAAAACATTTTATGTTATTTCTTTTTAAATTCGTTATTTGAAATTAAAAAGAAATAGTTTTCTAATAAAACAAAATTTAGTTCGATTGATGTCTTTTATATAGACATGTCACCCGTCCGGCACATATATAAAATGTAAATTGAAAAGTATTAATAAAATATAATAAAGAATAAATATGAAGTTGGTATAAATGTACAATGAAATAAGAAAAATAAATTAATATAATTCTGAAGAATTTTATTCGAGGAAAAAAAACTCCCTAAATATCCCGGGTGTCGCCGAAAAGAAGAACGGCGGGCACTCCACAGTACTTACTTTTGAATGTCGTAACGTACGAAGAATAGACTTAAATATGTCATGCTCGTTTAAAGGTTTTTGCTTGCGGTGACGTCGCGTGATGGATCGTCCACTTCTCTTCAAAATAATTGCAGATGGCTGCCACATGCTTTAGATTGTAAATTCACATGTGAAGGTGCAGGTTGTGGATACCGGTCTGTTAGGGCCTGTTTCGCATTTTGTAATCTTTGTAACTAGATTGTAATTTAATTATACACAACGGAATCTTTTCTTGGTTGTTTGTGGCATTATCTATAAGCTTGATTCGGAGACATTGCCAAATTCTGGAAAGAAGAAAAATAAACAAAAAAGGTACCAGAGGATTTTCTTTCCTGTTCTTTAATGGCAACTAGTTAAAACTTTTGTGCCAGTGTCAAGTAAAATGGAATTATATTAAATCTCTTGAAATGTCCTAGTCACCTTGTCACGTTACGTCTCGATAAAGTGAGACTTTTTCAACCAACATAAAAAGTCACGACACATGCATTTATTTCACATCACTTCACTTATAAGTCTTAATCGAACTGTTATATATTATATAATACACCACCATAATTAAACAATATGACTGATAATATAAGATTATGAAAGTTAAATCAAAACACAACGTCACTAATGTAAATTGGCGGGAAAAGTCGACGATTTTCTTTCATCATTTCTTTTACGTTCAGTGGAATCTTATTACCAAATTATAAGAACTTGACTGCAGGCGGACTGACGTTTGACTTATTAAATGTAATTTCTTATGTCGAATTTTGAATTAAGATATTTTTTGCAATTCGCCATTTTTCTTTGTGTCAGAGCGGGACGCTTACGTCATATTGTTTATGAATGAAAAAATCTATAAAATACTCTTTGGATAATCCACACACGATTATTTATGGTGATAAAACAAACACTACACATACCACCTTTTTTAACAACCCATATATGTCTCACTGCTGAGCACGGGCCTCTCTATTTCTGGTGGACCGGACGTTAACCCACAAAGCTTGTCCGATGCGGATTGGCGGTGTTTCCAGACTCGGGATAAATATAATATTTGTAATCCATACATATATGTATTCCGATGCGGGGATCGAACCCGCGACCATTGAGTCCGCGAGCGGAGAGCCCCGCCACTGAGCCACATTTATACATGCTTGGTTTTGATCGTGACTTGACCTTTGTGATATTCAGGTTATAGTGCGGGATGCAGTTTTTATTTAAGCGGGACTATTTGTCCTCGCAGGGAAAAGCAGGACAAACGGCTCGGAAGCGGGATAGTCCCTTATATACAAGCGGGATAGCCCAGAGTGGGGCGCAGGGTCACGTTAGTTATACCGATTCATCTGGTCATAGTTAATAACAATTTAGTTTAAATTGTTACAAATTTCTCTCTGCAAATTTCTATCTGCATCATATAGACGGGTTGGCTCATCCGAGAAACGAAGAGCACCACCTTCTGAGTAGTGTGGTACCTTGTGTCACTGGTCTTCGTATCGCTTCCACAATCCGTATTGCCAATGTTCATTTGTGGTGGTGATAAGTTACCAAGAAGTGACCCACGTGTTAACATTCCAACAAGAAATTCCCCAATAGTCGATAAAGGCCCTCTTATCGATTATTAAGGAGATTTTCTTTGAAAAATATGAAGGATTTTTCTGAAAAGTAATATAACACTTTGTGGAGAACAGGGCGACTTGAAGTTGACGTTTGACGGTTTAATTTTTAACAGCTGAACAAATTTTGATATAATTTCCACTAGTTGGTGGGTTTTATAAAGAGTGACTCAAACTACAATATATTTAGTGACACTGACCCATTTTATTTATGTTAGTTATTTAATCTTTTTTGCACAACAGGCGACACAACAGACTTAATGCATCTAGGCATTCTCTACGACGTCAACCTGCGGGCGAAACTGAGAAAAATAAATAGTTTGGCGATTGAGCAGCTCCTACTAAATAAAAGTTAAATATATATATATATATATATATATATATATATATATATATATATATATATATATATATATATATATATATATATATATATATATATATATATATATATATATATATATATATATATATATATATATATATATATGATGGCAGTTGGCGATATCGAAAAAATGCCGAAATCGAGCATCTGGTGGCCCAACCTAATGTAATAGGAGTGACTAAAGCTCACCGACTTCGTTGGCTGGGCCACGTGGCCGCTCAGTCAAGAGAGCGTATGTGGGTCGCCCAACTGGACGACGTCCTGTGGGGCGCCCCAGGTACCACTGGAGAGACATAATTGAAGATGACTTGCAGAGAACTACTAGCAGAAAGTGGCGTAAGATCTGTTCTGATATATATATATATATATATATTTATATATTTTATATATATATATATATATATATATATATATATATATATATATATATATATATATATATATATATATATATATATATATATATATATATATATATATATATGTATGTATATATATATATATATATATATATATATATATATATATATATATATATATAAATTTGTATCGGAATATGTTAGCAATAACACCTAATGCCATTGTACACCCTACTACTAACTGAATTAGAATCGTTTGCCATTGCCCCGCCCTTCTGTTGACGCAGGGCGGCCTGAAGCAACCCCAGTAACTCTCGAGCCCCAGCGAGAATCACTCGTCGTTAATTTGCTCAAATAATAATTTTAAAATCTAAAACTTTTTAATTTAAAAGAAAAAGTGACACTGGACTAATTTGTTATTCCAATTTCAAGAGTTGGCTAGTGTCGTTCTGTAACTTTTTATTAAATTAAAAAGAAACTGCACAGATTACAAAATAAATATATTAAAAAGCCATTTTTTTCGGATAATCTTTCGAGTTAAAGCGTGATATAGACAGTTGTTGTAACCAAAAACTTTTTAGTTTGAAGAATTTATCATAGAAAACTTAGTGTGGAACCGTTAGAGAGTATATTGGCTGAGCAAAGGGTGCCAGAAGTCACCATTCGGGATATGATTTTATACGACGTAAGTAATTTTTTGTTCAAATTTGAAATACCTACATATAAATTCTCTTCTCTGCTATAAAAAAAAAGTAACAACTATGTTTTTCATAAATTTATCTAATTGGCTTAGGGTTGCACCTACGAATTAGCATAATAGATTAGATTTTATGTGTCGTTGGATCATTGAAGTGGACTATTTTTTTTTAAATTTATTTAAGGTTCATCAACAAGAGGTGCAAACAAACATTAGAATATTACATCCGTCTGGAACAAGCTAATGGTTTTATGTCTATTCCTCCAGAAATGGGGGGATTCCGTATTCAGTAGTGCGACATACATGTTTTTTTTTTATTATAGCCTCTTTATTTCCATAATGAATAATATATTAAACAAGTATATCATATGATTAATTATTACATAATATGTGCATGCATTAAAAAATAAAATATTACTATTAATAATCATTAAATTTAAAATCCAATCATAATAAATAATTTCAATGTATATAAATTTTAAATGATAAATAAATTAAAAAGAATCAAAATCAAAATTCATTATTATAAATCATAAATCATTATGGACCCCTCTACGGGTAAAGGCCTCCTCCATTTTGCTCCACATATGTCTGCCTTTTGCTTTGGTGATCCAGTTTTCATCCGCTTATCTTTTTATTTCATCAATCCATTTTTCCTTTGGTCTACCTCTTAATCTTTTATTTGTTGGTCCTTGCCAGGTAGTTACCCTTGGTGTCCATTTTTCCTTGTCCATGCGTGCAATATGACCCACCCAATTCCATTTTTGTTTTTGAGAATATTCTAAAGCGTCTATTATTTATATATACATATGTATTGTATATATAATACGCAGTAAAAATCACGTGTCTCCGGTGGCAGAATTACGTGTGTTCGGTGACAGAATTACGTGTTTCTGGTGGCAGAATTACGTGTGTCCGATGGTAGAATTACGTGTGTCCGGTGGCCGATTTAGGTTTTTAACCATAACTACTACTTACTGGGTTACCAGACTCTGAATCTGTAGGCCAAACATATATTTATTGTGATGCGGAGATCGAATCCGCGACCATTGAATTTGTTGGCCACACCACTGCGCCAATTGGTCATCAATACATACTTGTATATTGGTTTAGTATTTGGGTATAGAAATTGTATTATTATTAGTTTATTAATTATGTAATAAATGTACAAATTAAAAATTATAATAGTGTGGGTAGTTGTTAATAACAGGGTTCTCATCATTCATCGATCGAAGCGTAGGAGACTTATGACTACAGAAATGGGTCGCATGTGAGAATGTGATACTTATCCGAATATACAGACGAAAATCTACCAAAAAAACTTGTTTGATAATTTGATAATACGCATATGAGCATATAAACATATAGAATAACAATTATTTACTAAGAAAAACTTTAAATTCATTTATTGACTCTTGGTCTCCCTTATAAATAAGGATGCAAAAGTAACCTCCATGCTTAGCAAGTACATAGATGATAGAATGAAAGAGAAAGAAGAAAGAAAAGGTGTTTTTCTTTAGGTCTTTTCTCTCTTTTGTGTTTTCTTCTGTTGTGCTTTTATTTGATTTTCAGAATTCTTATATTATTATCAGTTATATTGTTTAATTATGGTAGTGTATTATACAATATAGTTCGATTAAGGCGTATAAGTGAATTGATATGAAATAAATGCGTGTATCGTGACTTTTAAGGTTGACTAAAAAAGTCCATAGAAGGTTTTGGTAAAATGGCCACCATTTTTTAAGACGTAACGTGATAAATTGAATAGTTTTATTTCAAGAGATTTGATGCTGACATATTTTATTTGCCACTGGCATAATAGCATAACTGGTTACCATTAAAGAACAGAAGAAAAACAGTTGTGTTTTGAAAAACAATAGTGCTGTACAGACAAATATAATAAAAAAATAAAAATTGTGACCAAGGAAGGCTTAATATATATATAAGAAAAACGAAATAAATTAACAAACATTAAAATTATGACAAACAAACAAAAATACAATAATTATAATAAAAATTTGAATGTCGATCTACCTAAGTTAGGTTTAGGTAAGTGGGTTAAATTCAAAATTTAATAAACAGCCATATTGTGCACGGCTAGAACCGTGAGAAGGTTCCTTTCCTTGGATGCATAATCCTTCGTGTGCTTGGTTTATCCCGCCACGAAGAATTAACAACCCCAATAATAATATTATCTGTATAGTGTTTATTTTTATAGTAATAATATTGATATTAAGAGAGAAATATGTTAATAAAGGTGATAATATAATATTAGTAAACCTACATTCATTCATATTACCTATACCACATCATGGATAACAAAAAGGTCTAAACTCAGCTGAACTCAAGAAGGTGCGGCTTTGTTACTGAAAATCACACATTGGTTTTATCATTTAGGCAACCGCCAAAAGTTTTATAGGAAACGGTTTAGTTTAAGCAGATGGAAAAGCCGTCGCGAGTCGCGTCACAAACATATACTTCGTGACTTTTTAATTACCCGAAAAAACTAAAATTCGCGTTTGTAAAAATATGTGTGTCAGTAAGTAACATTCAAATATTATAGCGTTCATACAAAAATATTGTTTTATGGGACTTCAAAGAAATCCTATAAATATTACGCGACCAAATTAGGTTGGTTTGGGTGCAGTTCATATTGGAATAATAATGATGTCTATTTGAATTAGCAAGATTAGTTGTTGTATAATTTTTGGTGCATATTAAGGACATTTTTAATAAATATTTCATAAAAATAAAATGTTTTTTTCTTCGTCAAATTGAATATATATCGATAACCGAATATATTACTTAATTTTCTCGGGTAATTAAAAAGTCACGGTGTATAGGCCCAACTAAATATAACCGTTCTGAAAATATTTTGGGTAAACTCGAGACCTCGTAATTGGTGAGACGTATTTCTTTCAGCTTATACAAGATTTCAGGGGAAAAATATCTGACAAAGCTACGATATAATTAACCAGCCTTCGGACTAACGGCGTCTCGTTGATTTTTCATTCGCTAGAACCCTTGGGAATACAAAGAAAATTCGGAAAAGTTTATCCCTTCGTGACATTTCAGCATGCCAAGCCCAAAATTTATGTATATTTGACACACAGTTGGCACATTATTTAAATTACAAGATTTAGAGCAAAATTGTACAATTGGTTGTTGAAAAAAATATTTTGTACATTGGGCGATTTTTTTCATTGAGGGCGTAAAAAAAGGTCATAATGGTCATAAAATTTTGAAAATAATTTAATAATTTTCTTTTTTTATGGAATAGGAAGGCAAATGAGTAGACGTGTCATCTGATGTAAAGCAATCAACGCCGCCCATAGACTTCCGCAGCGTCATAAGCAGTGCGGAAGCTTTGCAGACCTTTTAGAAAAGTGTCATTATAGGAGTGGGAATAGGGGGACGGGTGGAGAGAGGGGGGAAGATGTTGGGCCTCCGAAACTTGGCCGCACATCGTACGAAGTGCGGTAGGTAAGCCACAACTCAGAAGCCGGTTTTCTGCGGGAGTGTGGTACTTCCCCGGGCGAGCCGGCCCATTCATGCTATAGACAAATATTATGCCATGGAAGGTTCATATATGTTAATTAATTTTTTTAAATCATATTGGGTACCTAATTTAATGCAAATAAAGAAATTAATCACTATTAATTATATTTAAATATTTATTTTTCGACAAAGGAACTTACAATTCATTAGTCAAACGTCAGTTCACCCATAATGAAGCTTTTAGCGACACTTCGTAATGACGTTTCTCTGAACGTAAAAGAGAAGGCGAAAGAAACTTTGCAGGGATCCCTCTTTTTTGTGTTTTCCATTTAGTAACTTCGCTGACACAATGACCCAAAGTGTGTTTTGGCCTTCGATACGAGAATCCGATACTGGTTACATGTTGGGATGCCTCTCGCCAATCGCTTGCCTGAAGCTCGGACAGGACCGCGATCACTGTGTCGCTCCATCGGTACCTAGGGTGATAATATTATAATATAACGATCCTAATCGCAAACGCTGGAGTCCTACATTACCCGCTGTCCCCCTCAGGGCAGCAGGATAAATACGGATAGTAACGGATATCCCCACGAAAAAAAATAGCTTGTTTTTAAAGGTTCCAATGTCGTATCGGTTCGATAATATTGCTGAAGGTAGCTGGTTCCATAAAGTGGTGGTGCGTGGAAATCGTGGAATGAAGTTTCGAGAAAAACGCACTGCACTGGATCGCCATTAATTCAGATGGTGGGGATGAAACTGTGTCGAGTTCTGTAGTAGTGGAATTTAATGGTTGGGATTATTCCGAAGAATTTCTGGGAGAACTCGCCATGGAAGAAATCGATAAAAAATGCTGCGAGATGAGACATGCCTCCGCAGTGCCAGAAAATCAAGCCGTCGGGAAAGAAATTCATATTAATTTACAAAAAAACATTCGCCTTTTGTCCCGTCAGGTATCTAGTTGGGGAAAATTGTTAACCCCATTATGGCATTATGACGTCAAAATGAGCGACGCCTCTTTCGTATCGACTGCTATACGACAGTACCAGCTATTAGTTTTATACACGTCTGTAGTGATGCTGTCACCCTGGTACCAGCCTCGAAATTGTTACGCGATGGCTGTAAGTCACAAGCGGTTTTCCTTATTAGATATAATTAAAAAAAAATGTTTCCTACCCCGATTCAGATACGAGGGCTGTTGCAAAAATTGTTAATGAAATGAAAAGTAGTACGAATATGAAAAAAATCTTTATTTATATCTTTTCAAAATATTACCCTCCGAACTCTATGCACTTATGCTATCGGGTGAACGTGCATTCAAAACATTTAAAAAACGTCTCACAGAATTTCGTCAATGGCCTCATCTGCGGTGTTAAATTTTCCGCTCACGAAGAAAATTTTTCTCTGTGGGAAATAAAAAGAAATCGCATGATGGTAATTTTACCAAAAACTTCTATGAATACTTTTTTAATCAACCTAAAAAGTCACGATACACGTATATATTTCATATTACTTCACTTATTCACCTTTAATCGAATTATGTTATATAATACGCCACACAATTAAACAATATAACTGATAATAATATAAGATCATGAAAATGAAATAAAAACACAACGTTACTGATGTAAGTTGGCGGGAAAAGTCCGGGCGCGTTATCTTGGTGCAAAAAATTAAAAAAAAGAACTACACGTAAGTGGCCAATGATTTTCACCAAGGAGTTTTCTAATAAAATTAGCTGTCAATTGAAAATGGTTTCAAGAGAAAATAGATTATATTTACTTCGTGGCTAATAATTTTTGCAACACACATCTTAGAAAATTTAGCTCAGCTTCTTTGGATGGAATAAATTCGTTGACCTTTCCAACTTCACTTTTCTTAGTTGCACATGATATGGAAAAAATTCATCAATGCGGAGAATTTTTACATTTATATTATTTATAATATTTGATTTATCTAAGCTTTTAATAATTTTGAACATAAAGCGGATTTAATGGTTGTGTTGCTTTATTTATTTTTTAAATTGTAATAAATTTGCACATAGATATTTAATTATACTTATAATTGTGATGGTAAAAGAAGGAGAGGCAGACAGGATAAGATATGGACAGATGATATTAAGGTTATTGGAGGGATAATCAAGAAAAGCACAGAATAGAGAAGAATGGCAACAGGTGGAAGAGGCCTATGTGTCTCAGGACACTGAATATCGAAACAAAAAGTTTAATGTGTTAACAAAAGTTACAAAATATGTATATAAAAAAGTTTCAGCAATAAAGGCTTAAATAAATAAGAATGAACAAAATAATTTTATCAAAATATAAAAAAAAATTGAAGAACGTCATAAAAAGAAATACAAGACCAGCTCACGATTTTCAACGTTTTATTGGTCGCATCACACTTGCACCACACTTCAAATTGAAGGACACGTAAATATATAGCGAAACAAAACCTTAACTCGTTAACCTGAAAGTCGGGAATGCATCGCTCATCATGGGCTACTGTGTGAGAGGCTGTGAAGAGCAATACGGTGTCGGCGCGCGCAGCCTCGAGAGCTTATAGTGATGTGCTTGTATGTTTTTGAAAAATGTCGATATCATTTTCTTAAAGTTTATTAAAAGCATTTTTTATGGGATAGGAAGGCAAACGAGCATCCGTCTCACGTGATGGAAAGCAATCAACGTCAACCATATACACATCTGCAGGCATTGCAAAAGCGTTGCTAGTCTTTAAAAAATGTGTAGGCCTGTTTCTGCTTTCACGGGTACTGGGATCGTCATTTATATGATGGTGGGGATAAAACTTTGGAGCGAGTATTACGGTGGTGGAAATCAGCAGTCGGTTTTGTTCCAAACAATTTCTGGAAGCACTCCCCATGGTAAAATCGATAAAAGATGCATTGCAACGAGTGTGTATGTTCACGAGAGGCCAATAAAGCATTTGTGACGCCTCTTGCATGCGGATGTCAATACTAATAAAATGTAAATTGAATCGTCTATCGAGCGGCCAAGTCACATCACTAGTAAGCCTTCAGAATTCAGTCACTTCTCTCCCAAGGATGGGTGTAAACGCGGTGCCGGACACTCGCGGCTGAAATAGGACAAATAAATAAACCATAAAGCCTGCGTGTCACATATGTGTTTCAAGGATGCCATAAAGTGCTGAAGCGGCACCATGGGCGTGGACAGTGCACCTCAGCGACCTACCGTGAGTGCATAGCTTTAGTGCTGTATTTCAGAACTGCATTGCACATTTTAAAATATAGGTTCTCTATGGCTCACCAATTTTCTTTTAGTAACGTAATTATTCATCACGTCAAATTTGATTGTGACACAAATGGCTACAATTGCACGATGAGTTACCACCATTTTGTGGCATATCTTAGGTTTTAATTTTTTTTAATTTTTTTAAATTTCTTTTTTAGTTTTTTTTTACAGAATTAATTTTACGTAAATAAGGTGCATCACAAATAAATGTTCTTCTTTTTCTGTTTTTATTTCCATTAAAATTTATCATCAGCAGCCTACAGCAGTCCACTGCTGGACACAGGTTCCACAACTTGTCCAATCTTCGGCTACACACGTCAATTTTCTCGCAGACGTCCTGCGCAGATCGTCGCTCCATATACTTAGGGGGGAGTCCCACACTACATTTGCCTAGCTTCAATCTCCACTCCAGCACACGTCTACTCCAACGATTGTGGATTCTCCGACAAACGTGACCACAATTGCCACATCAGTCTTTCACTTCCAAGAGCTACATCGGTGACTTATTATATGTGTCTTAATATTCTTCTAGAGTTTTTTCTATCTCTTTTTGATGGCAATTAGCTATAACTATTATGCCAGAGTGAAGTAAAATATAAGGTCAGGTATAAGGTAGATAAGATCAGGTATCACCAGGGCAGCAAGGGACAGGAAAATAAGAAGAAGAAAAATAAGGACAGCATTGAGTAGCCGATTTTTTTATTATATTGGCCCAAAACATATACAATAAGTTCCTCACATCATATAGAACACAATAAAAGTACTCACTAAGTAGGAAACATCCACGTGCTTTTTAGAGGATAATAGCATCAATGGCACTTATATTATATTACTATATATATATATATATAAATATATATATATATATATATATATATATATATGTATCCCCGGCCCCGCCTATCCCCGGTAGGGGATGGCAGAGACACAGAACTCCATCCGCTACCATTCATCGCAGCGAAACGGCTCTCCATTAGTCGCCCTTGTGAGAATCAGGACGTGACGGGTAGAGAACCACGTCACTGTCATTTTCAACAAATTAGGTATATTAAATTCGTCTTAGTGAATCCCACGAGCCGCAAGCGAGGATGGAGGTTAGCCTCAGCAGAGCCCTGCATGCTGAGGTAAGGCACCATAGTACCCGGGGGAGCCCGATCCCGGGAAGATCGGCACGCTTGCGACTAGGCTCGCCCCTAAGCCATGCATCCATTGGCACGGCAGACCGTGGATTGGCGGAGGAAGGGAAAGGATAGAGAAGAAAGGAAAGGGCAGGAAAGGAAATGCGGATTAGGGGGGTTACCAGACTCCAGATATTTATTTCGATGCGGGAATCGAACCCGCGACCATTGACTCCGTGGGTGGAGGGCCGCGCCACTGAGCCAATCGGTCGTCGTCATCAATAGTATATCATCATAATAAGTGGTTTACTGTTTAAAACTTATATTTCATTAAATAAATATTTTATATTCATAAAAAAACTAGTATCGCTCGTCTACAATCTTTAAGAGTTTTTATTTTAATTCTCCTGTTTCAAGTTGAAAAATGAAAAAGCAATTTGCGTCTCTCAGCGTGATCTTTTTAAAATGTCTGGCAACAGAATAGAGGAATCCTTTATTTTTGTGTTGGAAGCGTTCTTTTGTCTCTACGTCCGCAAGTGAAAGATAATTCACGTAGCGCATTGCTACGATGTCTACGAGCTCTACAATACGGCTGGCTGCGTCATTTAAGATTATAAGTTGCGGACGAAAACTACTGTTTGAATGCATTATAAATTTCAGGTATTTTCAAGCAATAAAAAGTATTTTTTTACAACCCGTACATCGAAGCAAAAAAGCAAAAACGTTGTAAACTGTAAACTTATCACCAGACCAAAAAATACTTTTAAGATTTCTGACAAAATTGTATCTGATCACTCAAAAACAGTCAGTTTCAACGCTATACAAAATTTTCTATTGGCCGCAGACCTGTGAGACCTTAGACTATTCCACGCAGTAATTTTTTATGATCCGAATATGCAATAATTTTTGTTCCTGTGTAATTTAGTGTCTTACTGCTGGGCATACGAATTCCCGATTTATGGAGCAATTTTTTTTTATTAAAACTATTTAAAATAACCAAAACTTAGCTTAAACCATAGTATAGATAAAAACCTCCACCAAAGTTCGCAATTTATCTAGAACTTCGCCTATATCTGCGGCATACTGATACATCCAGAGATACATCCAGTCTCTGTTAGCTGCTATGCGCATAGATTGACGCACCACCTAACTTGGGCCTTCATTTTCTCTTTCTCAAGAAGCAGTGTCTGTTCTAATTCAGTCCAGCATTCATTTACTCCAACCGTTGTCGGTACTGCAACAAACAAGACCAGTCTATTTCTAACTTAGTTTTCTTAAAGACACAATAAAAAGAATATTAATAATACATCAAAGCAATTCATTTCAATTGTGTTAGAGTCATTCCCCTATATTTATCTTCTGGTAAGTTAGTACTTAAGTATACAATATTTTTCAAAATCGCACTAAAGACACGACAGTTTTGTATAACAACACGTCCGTTAAACACGAACGCCATCTATTAAAAGTAATTGGAAGTAAGAAGTAAAAAGAATTTTGCATTATTAACAAAATAAAAAAAAATTAAATTGGTCGAGTTTCAATGAGATTAACAAAATACCTCTCCATTTTTACATATATATTATAGATTAGTTTAGCTGTGTTCTCAGGTCAATAAAGTTCCCGTGAGACGTTGACCTATCTCAGTATGGTACGTATGTCTACTACTCAAAGTCATGCTTTATAAATATTTTATTTTTAAAATAATGTGATATTTATTATTCGAAGTATAATAAGTTTGTGTAATCTTAGTGGCCAACTTTATTAACCTTTCAAAGTATTTCACTTTATATATTCACTTTATAAGCCAAATAGCTTTTGACACATCTTTAAAGAAAAGAATAGTATGGTCTGCCTAGCAGCCCTAGACGAACCATAATTTTCTTTAAATGTGCGATAGAAATATTGTCAACTAAACATTTTAAATGCAGTAAAATGGCTGAAAAATGTATTCAGTATATCTTCAATATTTGTATTATTAATGGAGTCAGGCGTTACTTTGCGGAAATCCATCACTATGTGGACAGTCAAAAGTTTCACTTGCTAAGATCCGCGACAAGGAAGACAATAACAGAAAATTAAGAATGCGTGTTTTTCTGCTGGATGAAGTGGATTTATTTGGAATATAAACCAAAAACTTAACGAAAATCGTCCATCAATTCTCCACCCACCAACCACTATACATAACACCAAACACATTACCACTTTTCCATCTTGTAAACGACACGTGTTTCGCCCACTATTTGTTCCAATATAATTTCACTTCGCGCACATGATTTCAACATGATGGACACTACTAGAGAGCTTCTTCATAATTTCTTTTCTTACAAATTAATAAGCTATTTCCGCGATATCCCCTGACCACCAAGGTCGCTGGATCTCACCCCTATGGACTTTTGTCCCGGAGGGTAACTCAAAACTCCTATAAAACAAACCTGAAGACTATTTCAGCGCTAAAAGAAAATATCATCCGCGAGGTTAACGGCATCCTGATGTCACTACTTCAGCGAGTGACGCAGAATACTCGGGCACACTCTTGTAATCTAGCCACAGATTCCAAGAGTGTGCCCGACGAGGTCAATATTTAGAGCAAATCTTTCTTTATTTTTAAAAATATAAAACAGTAACGACCAATTGGCTCAGTGGCAGGGCCCTTAGTGGCGGGCGGAGTCAATGGTCGCAGGTTCGATCCCCGCATCGGAATAAATATATGTATGGATTATAAATATTTATTCTGAGTCCGGTAACCCCGCCAATCCGCATTGGACAAGCGTGGTAGGTTAACGTCCGTTCCTCCAGAAATGGAGAGGCCCGAACTCAGCAGTGGGACATATATGGACTCTTAAGAAAAACAGTGTAGGATTTTCTTTGTTATTGAATTTTATTTATATCCTTTGCAGTTTTTTTTTTATCATTTATATTTGAAACTCTGATTCTGCCATCCCTAGTGAAAGAATATAAAAAAACTAACTTTGTTAGCGCAGCGACCTAAAATGGATCTTGGCCTCCGAACAGATCTTACGCCACCGTGCCCAGTCCTGCGCCACCTCCTGCTAGTTGCAAATTTGAAGGTTTAGTTGAAGACTGAGTTCAATATTAAATAGGTGCCATACAAGACCCCATGGGAGGACGATCTGAAAGTTTGTGCCCTAATCTATTTGTCTCGGAGGTTTTCGGGTCAAAACATAGATCACCTAAGGGCTCATTCTCGCGATAATTTGTCATTGAGGGGCACGAAGAAAGCTTAGTTCCCGCAGGTAATAAATATTTATGTGAAATATACGCTCGGGCGTATATTACTATAAGAGTTTGTTCCGGGATAAAACTATTATTTATTTTATGGGTTGATAGATGCTGTTTATGCCTTTTCGTATCTGTTGTGTTATTAATCGTGACTTACATTAACGTTTGAAGGAAAATTGTGATGCGGTATTGCAGAGACGAAAATTGATTTTTATAAGCTTTAGTCTCGACCGAGTATTGAACTAAGGACTCCGCTAAGTCACGCTAAATAATTATTAAATCGAAACAAACCATATATAGAATGTTCAATTAGGTTACTGATTATTTTTTTAGATTATTAATGGAGTCAGGTGTTACTTTGCAGAAATCCATCATTATGTGGACAGTCAAAAGTTTTACTTAGCTAAGATCCGCGACAAGCAAAACAATAACAGAAAATTAATAATGTGTGTTTTTCTGCGGGATTAAGTGGATTTATTTGGAACTTAAACCAATAACTTACCCAAAATCGGCCATCAATTCTCCACCCACCAACCTCTATACACAACACATTTTTTTTTTAAAAAAAAAGTGCTGTTTATATATGGCGCCCGTTGTAATGGCGAGCCACTTTTCGGTTGTCTTCCGTAGAGTCTACTATACCTGAAGATGCCTCGTGTTGGGGCGAAACACGTGTCGTTTACAAGATGGAAAAATGGTGATGTGTGTTTAGTGTTGTGTATAGTGGTTGGTAGGTAAAGAATTGATGGTCGATTTTCGGTAAGTTTTTGGTTTAAGTTCCAAATAAATCCACTTAATCCAGCAGAAAAACACACATTATTAATTTTCTGTTATTGTTTTGCTTGTCGCGGATCTTAGCTAAGTAAAACTTTTGACTGTCCATATAGTGATTATTTTTTGCCAATATTGAGAGAATATCCTGCCTACGCTTCAGGCAAATGGTTTCAACAAGATAGCACCACGCCTCACACTACTAGAGAGACCATGGAGTTTCCTCGTGATCTCTTCCCTAGCAAATTAATAAGCCGTTTCGTCGATATCCCCTTGCCACCCAGGTCGCTACCTCTCATCTCTATGGATTTTTATCAACTTCTAAAACAAACCCGTCGATCATCTCAGCACTTAAAGAAATAATAAAACCCACACTTCTTTTCTTCGTAAATGTTAATGAATTTTATTTATATCATTAGTAGATTTTTTATTATTTGTGTTTGAAAACCTAATTCTAGCACCGGATACTGCATGTGTTTCACTGCCTCCGTATTTCAGGGGGGATGGACATTAGACCCTTGTTCAAGGTGGGTTGTCGGGGAACCCAATTTCGAAATAATACCTGACTATCATATGATACTTATGACTAGAGAATCCAATCTACGGCCATTGAGTCCGAAGATGGTAATTTGTCTGAGACATCATTTTTCATATCACGGAGAGACATTGCTCTCAAATATATTATATTTTAATAAGACGTTTTAATGGGTAAATGTCATTTTCGAAATAGGCGCTGGCAATAAATTTCAAGAGCTTACATTTTAGCGTAATTCTCTTTGTGTAAGCGACCAAGAGATACATTTAGAAGTTTCTCGAAGGAGAAAGTTTTAGTCGCCGTCGAAAGTTAGGTCTCGTGGCTTCTACATACATGTAGTTATTAAAAGGCTGAAGTCAGATGTCGCTGCTGTTCATATAGGCTCATTATTGGCTCATTATTGGCATATATAGGCTTGTTAGCTTAGCTCTTTCATCCTTTTTTATCTTAATTGCCGCTGGCGTATATATACGCCTTTAATACACCGCATGCATGAAAAATGGTGGCATTGGGGAGCGCATGTCTTAAGTTTTACTCGGCAGGTAAGGGGTTAATGTTTTTTTAATTATATATCTGTAAAAAAAGATTCTATAGATAAATTAATGTTCCATTTCTGTGTATGTACACAGACACACGCACGTATAATACACACGTATGAGCATTGTACATTCGCCTTACACGCACATATATACACGACATACATACAACGCTTTCTCTTTGTTTTCTTTGATGGCAATTAGTTACCTCTATTATGCCAGTGTCAAGTAATATACAATAATATCCAATCTCTTGAAATGTAACAAGTCAGCTTATCTATCACGTTACGTCTTGATAAAATGGTGGCCATTTTACCAAAAACCTTCTATGGACTTTTTCAGTCAACTTAAAAAGTTACGATACACGCATTTATTTCATATCACTTCACTTATATGCCTTAATCGAACTATATTGCATAATACGCCACCACAATTAAACAATATAACTGATAATAATATAAGATTATGAAAATGAAATAAAAACACAACGTCACTGATGTAAGCTGGCTTGAAAAGTCCCAACGCTTTGTCACACATTTATTAATTATTATGTACATGAAAATGATTTATTATCTGTATGTTAGTTGTGTAAGATTTTTTTTTTTATATAAATGGCCATGACTTTTAATATATAAAAAAATATTAAAAAAATTAAATTACTGATATTCACTTATCGTAAAATAATATGAAAAATTAATTAACGTTCTGGAAATAACTTTTACGACAGCGCGAATTCCTCTATGGCTTTGGGTTCCACGTTATATGTCCGCATTCCCTTGATAATAAAATGAGTTACATAATGGAATTTCAGGTGCGGCTAACATAATATTTTCTTTATATTGTAGACAAAAAGATATATTCATTTTTATGGGATAGGAGGGCAAATGAAATGAAATGTCGCCTGTAGAAAATAAACCAAAGACAATAGACCATAGGTATTACAGAACATTGCCGGCCTTTGAGATATACGTAGGCTTGTTTTTTGTAGGTTCCAATGTCGCATCGGTTCGAAAATACCGTAGGTAGTTAGTTCTACTGGGTCACTCATCCAGAGTGGTGAGGTGGAGACATTTATTTCTTAACTGTACATAAAAAAACATACATTTTACCACTTTCAATGGTGTCGCTGTTGCCTACGTAGCGCGGTAATGGTCTCGGGTTCGACTCCCGCATCGGGATAAATTTATGTATGGTCTACAAATTCCGAGTCTGATTGCCCCTCCAATCCGCATTGCATAAGCGTGGTGAGTTAATGTCTTTTCTTCCAGAAATGAAGAGGCCCGTGCCCAGCTATGGGAACTATACGGGTCTGCATATGTTTCATATGTCTCAACATTTGGCGCGAGCCTCCCCATTTCCGACGGAATGGACGCTGACTGAAGGCGGATTAATGGGGCATCAAAACTCGAAGTGAATAAACTACAAAACTTGTAGGCCATATGTATGGAGGAGGAGAAGAAAATAAAGAAGAGGAAAGCTTTCCGATCATTACACTTTACGTATGGAACGCTCTTAACGTAGAAATTCTGTGAGAGTTTGGTAATTCCCCGCTCGATTTGGCTCATTCAAGTTATAATTTACGTACCCCTATAGCAAACTACATGCAAACGGGGTCTGTGATTGTTGCTATTTTAGTTTTGCAGGCGTTCACAAACAGCATAAATACGATTTTTGTAGATGCTGCCAAGTAAATATGTATTATTGTAGTTAAATTTATGTATATATAAACGCAGTAAGGCTTTCACGAGTATTCATCCTGAGAATCTTGGGCGTGGCGATGAGAATCGAACTCAATGATACACTCACTGACAATAGATTATAATTACTACAGTACATTTCACTTCACTTTATATATAAAACACTTTAAACACAAATCACTTATTAAATAGAACACTTAGCGGTTCGACACAGACACGGTGCGCTGGCGGCACCTCAATTCGAACTGTGCCGAATATGGCCGCCCCAGGTCCATATATAGCAAAAGACCACCCACTCTATGTTCTTGACACAGACAACGCACGCTTTGTCGATGGCTAAAATGATTCATTCTTTGTCGTTCACAAAGATAAATCACTCTCGGCGCTGAAGCGCCGTCATATATAATAAGTTTTTTAGTTTATTTATTGCAAGGTGCACCACCTCCAAACTAATTTTCTCAGTTTCGCTCGTAAATTGAATGGAAGAAAATGCCCAATGACATTAAGTCTGCCTGTTGTTCATTTAGATGAAAATTATTCGTTATATTTTGTTCTTAATGTAGCGTCAACCTTTTAATCATGATTCTTCATTTATCGCGTTGCTTTTAATCTTTTGAGAAAAAAGAAATTCCTTCCATTTATAGGACCGTATTTTTAATGATGTTTTTAAACGGAATATCCAGTCTTCATTTCTTTTAGTATAAGACAAATGTAGGCCGAATAAATGGGCTTTTACAGCGGGCATACCAGTCAAAAACGTTGATTGATTAAGATTCGTATTTCGGTGTAGTTATACATATTTGGTTTTCATTTGAATACAGTTCAGGCGTGAGTGGGACGGAGATCTAAACATCTGTTCTTCCTTTTAATTGCAATCTGATAGGATGGGAGAGAAATATTGGAAATATTTTGTATGGCTTTTATTTTCCGTTTACGATCCCGCCTTGACAAGGGAAAAATGTAGCGTCGCGTCTTTGAATTTTAATTATTTTTTATACATAATAGAGATAATTAGATAGAGACAATATATAAAATAAAATAAAAAATACTTTAATTCTAAACATGTTACTTTTTTTCTAAAAGAAATATTATATATAGTACTAGGGTTTTGTTTTAGTTACATGGACCCCCCTTAGGTAAAGGCCTCCTCCAACGATTTCCATTTTCTCTTTGTTTTTTGCTATTTTCAACCAGTTTGTTCCTGCGGTTTTCCATCTCATGTAGGGTCTCCCTGCTCGGCGTTTACCTGGCGGGCACTTCCATGTGGTGAAATTTTTAGTCCATCTGTTATCCACATATCGGGCTATATGACCAGCCCATCTGAATTTCAGGGTTTCAGCATAAGCCAGCACATATACATTATATATAATTAAGGAGTATAAGTGGAGTGGCCACCATTTTATCAAGATATACTTGTCGTGAAATGCTGTATTTACTTTTCAAGATAATTGATATTAAATTTTACTTGACACTGGCATAATAGTTATAGCTAATTGCCACCAAAAAACAAGAAGCAGTATTGTTTAAGGTTGTCTAGCATAAGCACCTGCCCATAGCACTAATTAGTCCCTACTGAGTCTCTGTTCATTAATGAACTTTGTTACATAAAATATATCAGTTGACATAATAATTATTTTATCACTTTGATCTAGGACAGCTATTTGAGACGTAATTAGAAAAGAGAAAGAGTGTCAAACTAATAGTTTACATTGTTTGTTAGGTTTTATCAAAAATGTTATAGTCTCGCTTTAAGAAGCCATGAAATCAGTAAAATTGTAAAAATATATAATACCATTTTTTTTACAAAAATAAACCTTTAACGCAAAATACATAACATCCAGTGCATCTATAAAAAACAGAAACTTTATTTAAAATGTAATTACTAAAAGAAAAAATCATTTAAGAAACGAAACAAAGCATTAAAATATTATTATTTATTTTTTATTATTATTTTTAGCCTGAATTAAAGTCACAGGACGTTTTGACATATGCTTCATGGATACGCGCTTTAGTATTTCGGAAAAATTGAAATTATACCTATATCTATGAAATTATTTTATCAATGCTTTACATAATGTAACTTTTACGGATTTATTAATCATTAATAAAATACACAATTCATTATATATTTTTTTATGGCATAGGAAGGCAAACGAGCAGGCGTGTCTCCTGATGGAAAGCAATCAACGCCGCCCATAGACATCCGCAACGCCATAGGCAGTGCGGAAGCGTTGCCGACCTCAAAGGAAAGTGAAATTATGGGATAGGGTGTGGGAGTGGGAGTGGGAATCGGAGGGGGAGTGGAAGGGAGATTGGGAGTGGGTATCGGAGGGGGAGTAGGAGTGGGAAGGGGAGGGGTTTGGGCCTTCGGAATTCAGACCGCTCACCGTACGAAGCGCGGTAGCTAAACTACCACTCAGACGCCGGGTTTCTGCGGGAGTGTGGTACATCCCCGGGCGAGCCGGCTCATTCATGCTACAGACAAATAATATGCCATTCTTGACAAAGGATTCGTCTGCAGCGTGGCTCTACCACTTACTACACATTATAAACTGGATATTTATGAATGTACACTTTAATATATAAAACACAAAAAATATAACGCAGAAAATGAATGTGAGTTCATCTGATGCAAAGTACAGGCGTTGAAATTCTTGAGTGTCCTCATAATTATTAAAATAACCTTTTCGACGGCCGGTCGCAATTACAGAGAACCCTGAAAGCGGTCTTCATATTTATCAGCAAAGACTTTTAAATGAAAAAAAAAAGAATTCTTTATTTATATGAATGACTTAAGCCTTTATATTCGACATTGTTCCAACATTTTTCCCTATTCTAAACGATGTCTCGGAATTACACAATCTATTTAAGGATTTTATCGATAATTAATGCCTTGAACAACCCTACTCAACTGACCTTTTCTTCAATGAGTTCGTTCGAAGTACCTATCCTACAGTTTTTTATTTAGCTGAATGGAAGGTTATATTTAGTAGAAGATGTGTATTGTCCCCTTTTTGATAGAAGTGCCCTGCTCACTGGAATCCTCTCAATATGGTAGCCATATTAAGAAGATGTCAGACTGATTATAGTTAGACCGTAATTTTTTATGAATATAGTAATATTTATAAAAAATTTGATACTCCAACATAAAAAATCGCGTCGTAGACCCGAGAAACGATGGAAAAACTGCATAGACGAAGACCTAGCCACTTTAAGAAAGAAGACCAACTGGAGAAGAGTTGCCCAGAATAGAGAACGCTGGAGACAAATCGTGGAAGAAGCCAAAACGCATACCGGGTTGTAACGCCAAAGGATATGTGATGAATGCCTAAGGTGACCATCCGTCTTGTTTTGGACAAAATTATCCCTTTTTAGGCCACCTGTCCCGTTGTCCCCAAACAAAAATCCAACGGGACGCCAAATAATACGATAAAAAATGCTGAGAGATCTGACATCCAAAAGTATTAAATTATAAAGAAACCCTACAGGTACCCTTTTGAGTTTATTACCTTCAATTTACGTTGAAAACGCAACGGAAACTCCGAGCTTCTAGCTTCAAATTTCACTCACAATAAGCAACAAAGGTCCGTGGTATTACACAGAGGAAACTCTAAAGACCCTCGACAACGTTTACAGTAGGCACGTTTCCTTTCCTGTCGTGAAATGGACCCTGGGGAGCGAATGATTTCACTTAGCACTCATGTCACGTGTTCTTCTTACGTCAAATTAGAACTTTGATGAAATCGCTTTGAAAACTACATTTCTTATAAGTGAATGTTTCTTTATGTATGTTTTTCTTCTATGCGTAATATCTATTTATTTTATTTTTATTCTACTTGTGTAACACAAGAGAAAAAGACCTTAATTAAGGCAACATGAGTTGTGACGTCATCTGACACAATTACTGGCTGAATATACAGGAAATAGACAGATGTGTTCGGACTTTTCCCGCCAAGTCATCAGTGACGTTGAGTTTTTTATTTCATTATATATACATATATCACACTCTCCCTGTATATATATATATATATATATATATATATATATATATATATATATATATATATATATATATATATATATATATATATATATATATATATATATATATATATATATATATATATATATATATATATATATATATATATATATATATTTGTGTAAATTGAAAAATCGACTTATATTATTATCGACGCCTCCAAAGAATACTACATTAATTTAAAGGTATTTTCTGTTTCTGTTTTTAAGGGAAAATCACCCATTAACGTCTTACTATTTTTCTTCTAATACTGCCTCTCCGACTTGCGAAGGTTGGCAGCAAATTCAGTACAACTCTCCTCCTTCTTCGCGAGGTGCAGCAGTTCTGAAGCACTCGCTATCCCGGTCCACTCCCTGATAGGACGTAGCCCAGACTTTATTTTTCGACCAACTTGTCTTTTGTCCGCGATTTTCTCCATCATGATCAGTTGCAGCAACTTGTACCTCTCATATCTCATGATATGACCCAGGTAAGCAACTTTTCTACCTTTGACGGTATTACTATGTTCCCAAAATTTCATAAAAAAATAGGAAGAAACTAAAAAGTTTTTAGATTTACATAATGCTAAGTTTACGTTAAAAATTGTGGGAGACATAGACCGCTAAATATGATTATTCTGTTGAATACCCCGCTAAGTTTAAATTGAAAACGAACAAATAAATAGAGTAAAAGGTGATAATATGCCCCCCCTCCCCTTTTAAGCTTGATTTAAAAAATACAAGACTCAGAAACCTGAAATGTATATTATAAGGTTCTTTATACATATGTTTGTACATGACTTACTATGGATTAAAGAAATTCGCGTATGATAATTAAAATATCTATATAATAAAATAATGTAGTTTTTACTAACAATAATTGAACTACATAACCTGTAAATTTCATTAAAATAGCTTTAATTATATAGCAAATATAGTCATTTTTCTTCAGAAGCTCCCCCTGTAAGCCTATGATTTTCGACTTAGCGCAGTATTCTTTGGAGGTATATCGAAATGAACTAAAGGTTACCACGATGCACAATTTCCTTCCATAGCGTGCAGCACTCGGCAAAATTAGTTAATGAATTCGACGGAAATGTGTCAAGAACTTGAAAGACGCCAGGAAAACAAAAGTAGTCACGATAATTTGCAAGTCAATCAGAATTGGCTGTTGTTTAAATTTTCCGTTAGTCACTTTTCAAAGAGGAGTCGAGACTTCTGTTTTTTCTTCTGTTTTTTCGAGAATTCTGTTTTTTATATCCTTATAATCAACAGCTCGCTACTGGATGTAGACAAAGAAACACCATCTAGCCCAATCGTCGGCTTCTCGCATCCAGTTTCTGTCAATAGTGGTAGAGCCAAGCTGTAGACGAATACTTTGTCAAGAATGGCATATTATTTGTCTGTAGAATGAGCTCTAGAAGTACCACACTCCCGCAGAAAACTGGCGTCTGAGTGGTAGCTTAGATACTTCGCTTCGACAGGTGAGCGGTTGAGTTCCGGAGGCCCAACCACTTTCCTCCTCCCCCCTCCCATAATGATACTTTCTTTAAAGGCCGGCAACGCTTCTGCTTGCCTATGGCACTATGTATGTTTATGGGCGGTGTTGATTGCTCTCCATCAGATGACCCGGCTGCTCGTTTGCTTTCCTATCCCATAAAAATCGTCGCACCATCTAGCCAGGGGGAGTCCCGCACGATATTTTCCAAGACGCGGTCTTCACTCCAGCACTCGTCTACTCGGTACTAACGTCTGATAGTGTTAAACTGCGGAGGAAGGAAAAGGCCTATGTCCACTAGTGAATAGCCGTGGGGCTAATTGTAATGACTTTTTATTGTTTTTCATGGCCGTTGGTAGGAGGGAGAGCTAAAACCCTCTGTCCCCGAAATGCCTTTGACATAATAAATTAATAAAGCCTTTATTACTGTATATCATTAATTATCATTGAAGAATTAATTAAATTTAATTGGTAGAATCGAAAGCTTGTCCTTCGACAAAGGCCGCCTCGAAATATGTCCATGCCGCTCTATCTCTCGCAAATCCCATCCATTTATTGCCAGCAACTTTTCTGAAGTCATCTTCCCAGCGTTTTGTCTGCCGCGGTTTGCTCCTTTTCACATCCCTTGGGTATCACTTTGAGACTATTTTTGTACATAAGTGTCACACCAATCGTGACTTGTAATATAATTTTTATTTTTTTTTGTAAACTATATTTCTTTTTTGTTTGTAAAATTTACTTTATAGTTTTGAATTCTTTGTTGCAGTCTTTTTTAATATTATATTAATTATGGCTATTAGAATAATATATGTTATAAATAAATGTGTAAAACACAGAAGGGAACTGTCTGCCGTAGTACTGAGCTCACCTTGGTTCGGCAGGCAGTGAAACAAAATTGTAATCTTATTAATAATCAATAAATATATTATTATTATTAATGCTTGAATGAAAAAGTAAAATTGGATAGCTTTATTATCATTATCATGAGCGCTGGACGATAGTAAAATGTTACGGTCGATTTAAAACAAGGCATGGCGTGGACGTTTACAGTGATATTAATTAGAAGCTCGTAGTTCATTCAAGCAAAAAATAGCGATGGGACAGTCTATAGGTTTTATACTTATCGATGTTTGAAAGATTGTGTTGTCTTGTTGAAACGTTGTAACTTTTTTTTATTTAATATCTTTATTAATCAAATGAATCGTACATCTACAAAGTAGACACAATCTACATTTGTATTAGTCGTGAATATAATTAACCCTTATCGGTCACTAGGTTTTTATACGTGATTCTCGCTAGGTTTTAGCTACAGATACAGTTTTTATTTACTGTATTCATTTTTAGGCTCAATATATTAAAAAATTAATTGGAAAAGGCAAGGATCATAACTGGAGATGTCAATTGCTCTGTTACGGATATTTAACTAATAAGGCAATAGTGTCTGCATTTCACACAGAGCGAGTTTCAACATGACTCGCCTCGTCACCTCCCACGTGACTTGCGACCGCAGCGTAAAAAGTACTGATGTCACGTGAGAGGTGACTTACAACTGATAAGGGTTAATATACATGACCGTTTTTTATACATTATATTAGTCAGTTAAACAAATTTGTAATTTTTTTTTACTGCTCTAATTTAAACAAAATGAAAGGAAAATAGAGAGGTATGGGTCTCTCATACCAGACTCATTTTAAGCATAACTCGTAATTTTCAAAATTAACTCACTGGTAACCGAATATGAGTTAAAAGATACTTATCATTAAAGTTGACAATTATCTGATAAAAAAAAATAACAATGCGGACTGCATTCGCAGGATAATTTTGTATGTCTACCCGACCGAAAATTATTAACTAATTTGTTCGTAAATAACATTCTTTTATATTTACTTTTATTAGTGTAATAAAAGTTAATATAAAAGAATATTATAATATTAGGTATGTATTTAGATCTGTAATAATTGTTTTAGTTATTTTTAATAGTATGTAATAATTAAAGAAATTTGTACGCCACAAGTGGCAATGTGATGAAGCTTGTATACGTCTTTTTTTCATCTTGTTACACCTCACATTATTATTATGAATAGAAAAAGAATTATTATTATGAATAATAAGAACCCGGGTGCAAGTTGTTGAGAATGTGTTGAAGATGTTTTTTTTAAACATCGGTCTCCGTAGTAAGAAGTTACCAAATTGTCAGTGGTTTATTAAATTCCATATGTATTTCTAGTTGCAGCTAGAGGCTGGTAGCGTTGCTGGCGAAGGACCTGGTCCACCGGTGGTGAACAACAACGCGGAGGTAGCCGGCGCTACTACACCGCGTGATGACAACCACAATCCACCACAAACGATGCCGCGTGTCACCGCGCTTACGCCATCTGGTGAGTAAACATAAGTGCTTGTATACATAAGGTGATCATCTGCCCCGTTTTAAACGGGACCGTCCCTTTTTTCGGCCACCTGTCCCGTTTCGAAATCACAAAAATTTAAAATTATCAGGTCAGGCACGAGGGATGCGGAAATCCATTACTATGTGGACAGTCAAAACTTTTACTTAGCTAAGATCCGCGACAAGGAAACAACTATAGAAAATTAATAATGTGTGTTTTCCTGCTGGATGAAGTGGATTTACATGGAACTTAAATTTAAGCTTAATTTAAGTTTAAGTCAAGTGGGTGGAGAGTTGCTGAGGGCCGTTTTTCGGTAAGATTTAATTTAAGTTACATGTCAATCCACTTTAGTCAGCAGGAAAACACATATTATTAATTTTGTATTGTTGTTTGCTTGTCGCGGATCTTAGCTAAAAATAAAAAGCTTAGTAAAAATTTTGACTGTCCACATAAAAATATGTTGCATATAAAATTTAATAATATTTACGGTCACAGGAACTTTGCTTTAATAAAGCTGGTGATTTAGTTTTATTTTTCATTATTTTATTTAGTATACTATTAATTTTGTATTATTCAAAGTAAAGAACATTAAAAATTTCTAACTAGCTAACTGGCTTCTGTCCGTGACACCGCCCGTGTGAAATTCAGTTTATTGCACGAAAACTATAATGCTTCTATATATAATATAAGAGCTATTGTTTCGAAATAAAAAACAGCCTATGTTGGACCTCTTATTTTCAACTATTTCCATGCCAAATTTTATCAAAATTGGTGTAGCGGTGAAAGTGTAACAGGTAGGATGGTGTCTTCCTATAGGGAATCCAGTGACATAATGAGGTCATGGGTTGAATAGTCAGGATACGAACGCTTCCTGATTATTTTCTGCCAATATTGAGCGAAAATTCTGCCTTTACTTCACACACAGTTTCAAGAAAATGGCGCCAACAATCCGGATATTCGTAATTTGATATATACAGAGTAAAAGAATATATAGTCGCCCATATATGTTAACCCACTGAGCACGGGCCTCTCCATTTCTGGAGGAACGGACATTAATCCACCACGCTTGTCCAATGCGGATTGGCGGGGTCAAGTCTGGACGTGGAACAAATATTTGTAATCCATACATGTTTTTATTTCGATGCAGGGATCGAACCCACGACCACTGACTCCGCGGGCAGAGGGTCCCGCTACTGAGCCAATTGGTCGTCCAATTATATATATATATATATATATATATATATATATATATATATATATGTATATATATATATAAAATTTGAACTACATACGTAGTATAAACCAGAGTCGTTCAAAAGTCAAGCCCGCTCTACCTACATAAATTTATTAAACACACGTGAATTTTCACTCCAGTTGGTGAGGTCGCGCTTAAAGTTAGCAAACACGCTTTGCGCATAAAGTAATATAGGTTGGAAGTCATATAATGAAACAAAGTTGACTAGTTTACGTAAGCAGTTAGAAATTAGGTTAATATGATTTTTTTTTGAGTAAGGTCTTGGCTGTCTGTTAATTTCCGCAACGGAAGACAAGGAGTGATATAGGATAGAAAGAGGAGGTTGTATCATATCCCTATGATCCTGTTTAAATCCATCTTTCCTTTCCCCAGCCTTTTCCTTCCTTCTCTGTCCTTTTCCCATCCTCTCCGCTAATCTACGGTGTGTCGTGTCAATGGATGCGTGGCTAGGGGCGAGCTTAGTCGCAAACGTGCCTTACGTCACAATGCGGGGTTCTGCTGAGGCTGACTTCCATTCTCCCTTGCGGCTTGTGGGATTGACTATGATGAATTTTAATATACCTAATTTGTTAAACAATTACGATGACGTGGTTCGTCACCCGTCATGTCCTAAATCCCACGAGGGCGAGAAGCGACTAACGGAGAGCCGTTTCGCTACGATGAATGTGAGAGGAAGGATTGATGAAAAGATGGGTGAGTGTGGAGGAAGTATGGACGATGTGCTGGGATCGTAGCGGATGGAGTTCTGTGGTCTTAGCCAACCCCTACGGCTGATAGGCGTGAAGATATGTATGTATGTATGTTAATTTCTTTGATATGTAGTGTGTGAAATTTTGGGGATTTTATTTTTAACAAGTTTTTTACACACTTAAATCTCTTTTTCCATATTAATTTGGCGTTCCTCTAAAAATGTCCACGAGTGCATATTCTACGCTGATATACATCAAACTCCCGTTTATCCGAAATGATCGGGACGACGGCCGGTTCGGATAACAAAAATTTCGGATAAACCGAAGTACCGTGTTTTCTCGCGTCAATCACCCGGACACGAAACACGCGTGGGATAGGTGCATACATTAGACTGTTTATCATCTACTAGACGTTGGTTTTTTACGTACATATGTTATAAAGTTGTGAACGAAGAAAACAAAATCGAACAAAAATTGTTCGGATAAAGCGGATTTCCATTAAACACGATTCGGATACAGATACGGAACAAGAGTTTACTGTATTTAATTTCCTGATTTTGATAATATTATAATATGTTTATATTTATTTTTATTTATAAGTCGAAGTCAGATTGTTTAATAAATAAATTGTTTGAGTTTTTAACCAGATCTTTCCTGAAGACATTTTTTTTCGAACCGGTGGTAAATAATTTAATAAGGCTCTGACGAATATATAAGTATTATATATTCGTCAGAGCCTTAAAAGGTTTTTCAATATTTGGAATTTAAAAACGGTAGAAGCTTTAAAATATATTATAGGTTTATGTCCCACACTTTTTTTATTAGGTATTACTAGATTTCTTTTTCCTATTGTGTGGTCACTTTTTGGGTAAAAGCATCCTGCATCTTTACCAATTTCACTCTGTCTACAGCTTGGCTCATCCAGTTTTTCCTGCTGTTTCTACAATGCCATCTTCTGCTCGTCGTCTGCCCATCTCTTTCTTGTCTTCCTACATTCCTTTTTCCTGTTGGATCCAACCATTTTGTTATCTTGCGAGTCCACCTATTGTCTACATCTTGCAACATACCCTAACCATTTCCTTTTTTTTTTAGTCAGTAGTATTCGAGAGCATGCTTTATTTTCTTTTTCTTCCGAATGTCTACATTTCTCTTCCTTTGTACACTTCTGAATTTTAAAATGCTTCATTCCATTGCGTGTTGGCAAGACAATATTTTGTTCCTTTTTACACACCCATGTTTGACTTGGGCATATTAACATATATTTATTTTGTTCAATAAAACCGCGTGTCATTGTGAAAATTTAAAAAAATTTCATCCACCACTTTTTTTCTTTCAATGTTATATGAGAAATTTCTTTGAAAATTGTCATTCTTCTACACTGTACAAACTTAAGCTGTATCTGTCAATCAATCTAGATGAATAATCTAAATTTAGAGATAAACGAAGTCACCCGGCCTTCCCGATTATTTTAGGTTTAAATCTAAAATTAACTCTATTTGGGTTGAATGCTTCAAATGGCTTTCTCTTTGAACGGCTTTATAACGTTTCTAAAGGCTTAGCTTTAATAACATTTGAATGGAACATTATGAATCGTCAAAACCAGCTGCTCTTGGATAGAACTAAAATTAATTACAGTTTTGACTTAGCATATGACTTTAATAAAAATACTATTTTATTAAAGAAACTGCATGAACATAAAATGAAAATGTATCCTCGAATAGACGTCTGAATGGAGAGCATCTGAGAACGTTCTGTATTTTTGAAGTGAAAACTTTTATAGCCGCGTTACATGACTCTGGTTGGGGAAAAAACTATGAGTTCGCGTCAGCAACATGCTAATGGTTAAGGTATATCTATCTAGAGTATAGCTATAGACATACTTTAAACACAGTTAATGCGCACGCAGCTGCCTACGTACACACATCACGCTAACACATTGTATATACTCGATTGTATGGGTGTGCTTTGGACGCTTCATGGATGGATAGAGTTTTGTGAGTCGCGTCCGCGTTAATTTTTCACTTCTGTCGGCATTCTTCATGAATAAGTCATAACGTAGCAGCAAATATGATCCAAAAGCTGTCCAGATATGTCGACAAAAATGGAGATGGATAGGGCATACTCTCCGGCGTCACGCCAGTCATATCCCCAAACAAGCCCTCCAATGGAATCCGCAGGAGAAAAGAGAGCGTGGGCGCCCAAAACAAACTTGGCGGCGTACGGTGACCGCCGAAGAGCAGAAGATGGGCCTATTCTGGCCAGCGAAGTGAATGGCCTCCGACAGATCAAAACGGAGAAGCTTCGTGTCTACCCTATGCCCCACCAGGGGAATTTAGGACTCAGGGCGATATCATTTGTATATATGTATGTATATTTCATTTGTTACACGTCAGTCTGTTAACAATCTCAAACTTTTATCACCATTTCGCAATGAGGTTCCTTTGAAGAGAGAAAAAACGGCGAAAGAAACTCAAGATGTATTCTCTTTTTGTATTTTTTTGTTCTCATCTTTTGACAACTAAAGACCGAATCGGTATGTCACAGCGGGACAGTCTAGTGAGACCTACTATGCTTCATCCAATTTCTGTTTTAAAAGAACTTAGATAAAGTGAGGTTATTCACATCGTTCAGACAAATGGATTCCCAATTGTAACTATGTTACGGTTCGCGATGAATTGATTTGACCGCCATCCCTCCCTTGAGAGACTATATTACCTACGATTGTGTTCAGTGTCTCTTCGAAGAGTATAAATCTAGAAAAATAATGTTTTAACACATTTAAGAATATACTATAATTATTACGGAAAAACGGCCTTCAGCAACTCTTCACCTCAAACTGTTGTTATTGACACCAACAACATCAAACACACACACACACACACACACACACACATAAGACTTAAGTAAATTATTCTGTAAATCCACTTCCTTTAGTAAAAATGTATATTATTTTTTTTCTGCTTATATTTGCTTGTCGCGGATCTCAGCCAAGTAAAAATTCTGATTGTCCACATAGTAATGGATTTCCGCAAAGTAACGCCTGACTCCATTAACCATCTTTTAAATGAAGAAATTTTGATTTAACATGAATAGAATACCCCATATTGCAGTTTAAGCATAGTGAAATAAGATTATTAATGGAGTTACTTTGCGGAAATCCATCACTATATGGACAGTCAAAAGTTTTACTTAGCTAAGATCCGCGACAAGCAAAAAAATAACAGAAAATTAATAATGTGTGTTTTTCTGTTGGCATTAAACCTGCCTTTTCACCATATAAATACATGTGTGTACATAAATACAATATATAATTATTAAATAAATAAATAGATAAGTCGTCACTCATATCAAGTATGTATCGAAAATTAACTATAGCATGCATGGATGCTCACTCAATACTTCTTCGCCCACTCCTCTGGCCTCACAAATGCCCTCGATACATCTTGTGGCAGCTATAAAAAGGCTTCCGAGAAACCGTGAAGAACGTCTGGGTGAAAACCGTTTGTTATTGGAAATTTATATATAATATATTTTTGATTCTGAATGAATTCGTGTTTTATATTGTAATTTACGTAATGTTGCGACTGGTATGCTGGGGTTGACCTCCATCCTCCCTTGCGGCTCGTGGGATTCATTATGACGAATCTTAATATACATACCTAATTCGTTAAATAATGACGGCAGCTTGGTTCGCCACCCGTCACGTCCTGATTCCCACCAGGGAGAGAAGCGATGTACGGAGAGCCGTTTCGCTAACATGAATTTGAGAGAAAGGATGGATGAGTGAAGAAAGCAAGGAAGGTGTGTCGGGACCCTACAAGGAGACAGCCGTGACTATATGCATGTATTGTTACGAGCTGTGGTTCGGAGATCGGAAAAATGAGATTGGCCCCTAGTTCACTTCTCCTCACTTCTCTTTTAGTATTTGCTTTCGATTTTCTTCCGTATTAATCTTTGAACTCCGTCGACTCCTCCCTTCCTCCAACTCCCCTTCGACGCACCGTTGACCCTTTATATAGGTAAAACGATCGAAAGTTCTAGCATTCCAAAATTCAAAAATGTTCCAGCAATATGTACTCTTTCTAGATATCGTCCTGTCTCTTTCCCACGCGCAGCTATTTTCATTAACCGTTCTTGTCACGCATTGACGCACGTCTTATCAATTTATTTTTAAAAAGTTGCAATGGCTTGCTTGACCAGGATTTTAAGATTTCAAAATGAGGTTTTAATCGTTTTATAAATAAGTGATTTTTTATATGTGTTACGCAACAGTATTTAGTCTACTTTTTTATGGGAGAATTAGATAAATGAGTTAGTTACCTGATCACCTGATGATATAATATTACCGTTGACCGTAAAAATTAAAATATAAGCGGATAATTTTTTTACGTCGACACTTGTATAGAAAATAACTGTGTTTCTTTGAAATATCATAAAATAAAATCCATCTTACGTTAGCATTTTCAAGGGTTGGGCGTAGATCGCCAGCTGTTTGCATACGCGCCAATATGAACTCTAAGAACCGTACTTGCTTTGCGACTTTGTCAATAAAATCAAATTTAGATCACGAGACGGACTGATTCAGAATATTTGCTCGTATTCGATTATTATTTAATGTGATTGTCTTTTCGTGAAATCGGTTGGTGTTAGGTGAGGAAAGAAATGAAAAGACGAGAGTCTCGGTTCACGTCAAATTCGGAAAAAGGGTCGACTTTTTAAAATATAATAAGTATGCTTAGATAGTTTAGGCAGATAAAGAGGATAGATAAAAGACCACTGATAAAAAAATTACGTTACGGATAGACGGAGGTGGATGGAAGAGTCGGTAGGAGAAGACCAAGGCGTGCCAGCCGTACTGCTTCAGTGACGCAAGGGATCTTTAGGGGGTGTTATCTTCGATAAATATGAAATTCTTCCTTCGATAAATCTTATTTATACTTTAATCACACTTTATCAATTTACATTTTATATCTCAATTTCTTATGCCGGCCAGGTGATATGTCTATCGAAAGATGTCAGTCGAACTAATCTTATTGTTTTCCTAAAACAATTTATTTCTTTTTTATTTTAAATTTTAAAATTACGATATATATATATATAAAAGAAGTAATATAATATAAAAGGTTTCTTTATATTTAAATATCATAGTTTTAATACATTAGTAATACATTTATTAATGTATCACAATACCTTGACCAAATTGCTGAAGTTCTCAAGAAAGGCCATGTCAAAAGTATCCTTAGTCGGTAAGCTTGTATGAAGACAGTTATGAGTACGGATGAAGCAAAGGAAGTGTGCCGGGATCGTAGCAGATACAGGTCTGTCTATGGTCTTTGTCTACCCCTACGGGAGTCAGGCAAGAAAAAATATCTATATACAGATTACGTTTAGGACAAGTGTGGTGGGTTAGTTTTTATTCCTATTATATCCTTTTTCTGCTGAAGTTCTCAAGAAAGGCCATATCAAAAGTATCCTTACCAACGAATTTGTACGAAGAGAGGGATGAAGTGGGCCGGGATCGGAGCAGATAGAGGTCTGTGGTCTTTATCTCTCCCTACGGGAGCCAGGCAAGAAAAAATATGGATGACTTACAGATTATGTTCAGGACAAGCGTGGTGGGATAATGTTTATTCCTGTTTTTTTATTATTATTATTCATTTATTCATTATAAACTATATAAATTTTTACATTATCGTACGGCCTGTTGTAACGTATAGCTGTGAGGCTTAGACACAACGCTTAAGGAAGAGAAGAAACTTGAAGTTGCAGACCAAAAAGTCTTCCGAAAGAAGCCCAACCAAAAGTGATGATGGCAGTTGGCAAAATCGAAAAAATGCCGAAATCGAGCATCTGGTGGCCCAACCCAATGTAATAGGAGTGACTAAGGCTCACTGACTTCGTTGGATAGGCCATGTTGGGAGGATGGGGGAAGATCGCGCGGTCAAGAGAGCGTATGTGGGTTTAGATGGTAGTCTATAAAAAGTGGAAGTCCCGTCCCTAATAGTGGGATATCTTTGGATTCTAAATAGTAACCTCATGCTGGGCGGACGCTGACATTTATCTCGTCTAGCCCCGCGACCTCTGCTTGGTATATAGGTCAACAGAACGTATCGCTGTTAATTGGACTTTGTACAGCTGTGGAACGAATGCTTCTTTTTGTAAGGTTTCACGGTATTTAAAGAAAAACCTTGGGCGTACGTTCATATGTATTGCTGTAACGATTATCGTTACTAATGTTTTCGATCCAAATAACACAGTGACGAAATATTCTCTTTCTAAACCCTAATGTTTGAAAACGTATAGAAATATTTGTATGACCCTCATATCTGTGTTCTGAGTCTGATTGTCAGACTCATCCTCGTCGCCAATGATATATGAGCTGCTGATATGAGCTCCAGAAGCAGGTAATAAGGACACAATTTAATTATAATAGAAAGAAAGAAGAAGGAACACCACTACTTCTCCACAATGTATACGACACGTTTTTCACCTTAATACGAGGCATCATCAAGTATAGTAGACTCTACGGACTGGTTGGCTTCCGATAGAGTCGATCTATCGGCAAAACACGTGTCGTGTACATTGTGGAAGAGTGGTGGGGTGTGTTTGGTTATGTTGATAGTGGTTGAGAAGTGGAGAGTTGCTGTTTTTCGATAAGATTTAGTTTTAGTTACCGTATATGTAAATTCACTTCATCCAGTGAAACACACATTATTATTTTTCTATTTTTGTTCGTTTATCGCGGAACTTAACTAAGTAAAAATTCTGACTGTCTACATGAAAATATATGATTAAACTTTGACTTCGGAAGTAAGTAATAATTTAGTCATTGAATTTATTGAATTTTTTTGTGGGCCGTACTTTAGTCGATTGTATTATAATAGTAACTTTAGTAGATCGACATAATAATCGATTATTTTAAGTGCTATTGTATAAATATAGTTTTTTATACGATAATAAGGTAAATGGTCGAGCGTGTCCCCTAATCAGTGCTAGCCATAGACATTTGCAATACCATAGATATTTAAGGATTGTTGCCTATGGTTCATGGCGGTGCATGAATAGAATTTTTGTACATTGTTGTTGTAAATTGTTTTGTACCATGTTATAAAATTTTGCGTAATCTTTTCAATATCAGAATAGATAGCTTTGAAAATTCTTGTGTATAAAAGCTCTTTTACTCTCGTATAAGGAAATTGCGAAATCATGCCATTTATACTAGGGATATAGAGTTGAGCTATATCGGATTCGGTAACCGTTATATTAAATTATATTTGTATAAAAAGTGCCTTCTAAAAGTTATTAATCCTATTTAAAACGATATTATTATTAATTTAAAGATATATTTCAGAAATATATTGGATTTGGAAATTTTTTTTCGTTTTATTTACCTTGAAAATCTGATTTTTTAACAATTTTGAAACTTGATTTTGGTAGTTTAATTTTTTTTTGAAACGGAAATAATTTGTCAAACTAAAGTCAAAATATGATTGAAAAATATTTCATTTGGATTCTGTAGTGATAATTTACATCCATTATCCGCTACTACATGTAGCAGCGGAGACATTCAATTGTTTAAATAAGTTTTTCACAATATTTACATAAAAATTAAAGTAATATTTGTAATATTTTCACTTATAATGAAATCCCTTTCATGAATACAGAAATTAAATCTAAACTATGTCCAACGTAAATTTCTAATTCGATTCAACAGTGATATGAGTTTTTGTATATTTTCAATTATGAGATTTGCATTTACGGTTATTGAAATTCATAGTTTCATTACATTTGTTTTAAAGGAATATTTTTTTTTGTTTAATATCAATAATTTCAAAAATCCGATTACTTTGTATATATGTTTATAATATTATACGAAAAGAGTTTTGTACATCCCTAATAACTACTTGAGATAAATTGAATGCCTGAGTGACTTGTCGGTTCGTACGTCAGCATCAATGGAAAACGGAAATTCGGTTAACTCACTCAAAATGTACATAAGTAGAGTTGAGAACCTGTTCAATCTACAGTATTTGTTGGGAGTTTCATCATTATTCTATTTATATAGGTGGCAACGCGGAACGCAAACTGATGCAGAATTCTTCTTTTATTCTTCTTCTTCTTTTCTTTGATGTCAATCAGTTACAACTGTTAAGCCATTGTCAAGTTAAATATGATAACATCAAATCTCTTGAAACAAAACTATTCAACTTATCACGTTACGTCTTGATAAAATGGTGGACATTTTACCAAAACCTTCTATGGACTTTTTCAGTCAACTTAAAAGTCACGATAGATGTGAAGTGATAGGATATAAATGCGTGATTTATTTCATATCACTTCATTAAGGTGTATAAACCATAATCGAACTATATTGTATAATATACCTACCACCATAATTAAACAATATAACTGATAATAACGCAGGATTATGAAAATGAAATAAAAACACAACGTCACTGATGTAAGTTGACAGGACAAGTCCTCTTCATTTATTAATAAATAATAATACTAAAAACTGACATCTTAAACAATGTGTCTGTCACACACTTTACTTTTTTTTCAATTCGACATTGACAACTCGATTTTTCTTCTATTTTAATGGCAATTAGCTATCCTCTATTGGACTTTTGATACGTACTAGCACATGTTTTATTAGCTTAATTGGAATGATTAACTAGGATTCTAGCAATATTAGAAACATTTATATTATTATTCTTTATTTCTCAAAGGTCAGCAACGCTTTTCCAATGCCTATTGAAATGTAAATGTCTATGGGCGGCGTTAATTGCTATCTATCACGTAAAGCGCTCGCTCGTTTGCCTTCCTACCCCATAAAAAAATAATGTGGTAATAACTAACACTCTCAAGTCCCTTGACGGCAAAAGCCAATCATTTTCTATCCTATCCCATATAAAATATATAACATTGATAGTCTTTAAAAAGAAGCATCATGTGACTCACATAAACGGCCACCAAAGTGAAGACTTATATATATATAAAGACCTATACATATATATTTTATTAATCTGTCTTTGAAATATACGTCTGTGATAGCAAAATTCAACGATATTTTGGCTTTGAACTTGACGATAAATTGCGACGGATTTTCTTGATATTGCCAAGTCACCCTCTATTTGCAGCTTCCAAGACGATGGGGATACCAACGCTGACTCGCAAGTATTCGTTTTATTATGTACATCTCAACACTTATATATCGATAACTTCGATGCGATTCATTTTTATGGTAAAACGATCCTGAAAAAAGAAAAAAGTAACTTAACAAAAATACTTTTCCCGCCAATTTACATCAGTGACGTTTTGTTTTTATTTCATTTCCATTATACAAGGTTCTTATCAATTAGGTATATTCTTTTACTCTGGTGGCTTACTGTCAAATATAGTTCTATTCAGGCGTATAAATAAAGTGAAATGAAATTAATATAATATCGTGGCTTTTTAAATTGACTGCAAAAGTACATAGAAGGTTTTGGTAGAAAGGGCGCCATTTTATCAAGACGTTCAACGTTACAAATTGACTAGTATACATATTTCAAGATACTTGTAAATATATAATAACATTTTTTTTGGGATAGGGTGTTACCTGATTGAAAGCAATCAACGCCGGCCATAGTCATTTGCAACACCCTAGCGTTGCTGGCATTTGAGTTAAGAGTAGGCATGTTTTTTGAAAGTTCCAATGTCAAATCAGTTTGGAAATACCGCGGAAGATAGCTGGTTCCCCAGAGTGGTGGTACATGGTGCGAAGTTTCGGGAAAAACGCACCGTACCGGGCCGCCATTCATAAATCAACGTCTTACTTGATACTGGCATAATAGTTATACCTCACCATCATAAAGGAAGAAGTTCCTTAATTTATTTATGAAGAATTATAACAATGATTTCTTAGATCTTGTTACGATAAAACAGATCTATAAAGTTCTGAACAGACGGTAAAGTTTTGAGGTTAGGTTATAAACATTTAAATTTGGGCACTATCTGAGCGGTTGCTTTAGCCTATTCGAAAGTTATTTCATTAAAGGCCACTCCAAGTTTGGAGAGCAATGAAGATACTCAGATGAGAAGCTTATAATGCTTTTAGCTTTAAAAGCCCGAGTTGTTAGAATTCTATCTGGTAAAGACTACACTAAATTGACGCACTTATTAAGAGTTATAGTTAAGGGGCGAAGTTAGCGCTTTTGGATTAATTGTCATTGGTTCGATTTGAAGTCACTGTCTCACTAACATACTTTTTTGTCTATAAAAAGTACTTGTTCTATTTCGTCATCTACTGTGCTCTGTATACTGCCACTCCCAATAGCTGCTCTGAGCTAACTGTTGCTCTCCCTGCCACCAAGATTTCAGTATCTCCACTCAAGAACTTAGTCATAGTACCTTCGCTACTATATTCGTGACCGGGATTGGTCATTGAAAGTGATGGTGTTGCCAGAAACTATTTTAAAATACATTATTATATATTATTGAAATAAATCGACAAATAAAATCGATGTTAGAAAATCAATATACGAAGTTCTTTCCACCACATCGATTCGGAAATACCGCTAAATATAGAATCGATACAATATTGCCACCTTCAAAAAGCAAGCCTACACATTCCTTAAAGTCCGACAACGCTTTCGTAATGTCTATGGTGTAGAGGATGTCTATGGGCAGAGTTGATCGATTTTCATCAGACGACATGCTTGTTCGTTTACCCTCTTATCCCACAAAAAACACAAGATATGCATGACCTGCAGGTATTTATGCCGAGTCTGAATTCAAAAAGCCGGAAAAGTATCTGTGACGCCTCTGGTGTTGTGGATATCTATGCGCGACGGTCATCGCTTACCACCAGATGTCTCGTTTGTCTGCTATGCTATAAAACAAATTAATAATAATAAATATTAAAACTAATCAAGTTAATACCGCGTGCTATTTGAAGTTAATAGAAAGGTTTTGGCACCGTCAGTTCAAAATATGGAGGCTCATCGAAAAGTATTGGATAAAAACCGGAATTCTACACGAGATACGTTGACATTTACCTCGAAGGCTCTAAGCTCCGCTACGGAAGTAGGTCAAAAGCCACTCTATCGGGCTAAGGAAAGAACGGTGCGCAAGAAATGTCACTACGTAACAGCTTCCTAAATCAAATTATTTAGTTCACTTGTATACATGTTTACACTGGCTTAGTCTTATTTTTCCAAGTCCAGCTAAATGATTCATTTTTTATCAGTATTAACTAACCAGCATCGAAAGAATTATCGAGAAGTGCTTTCACCAATTAATAAAGAATTATCAAAAGAAGTAAAATAAATGTGTTTAATTTTTAATATTTATATTCAATACACATATTTTGTATTTTTATTTTGATGTTTTCAATAAATATAATTTCTGTACAAAAATTGATACCTTTTTTGCATATCTACTTAATACGTATTTGCGGCTGACTCCCGTAGGGGTAGACAGAGACCACAGATCTCCATCTGCTACAATCTCGGCATACTTCTCTTGCTTTCTTTACATTCATTATTTTCCTTATGCAAGCCCACCTGTTAAGAGTACTCTTGACCTGGCCTTTCTTAAAAAATTTCAGTATATTGGTCAAGCTATGTTTTCCGTGGTCTTCCTCTACCAACCCTTCCATCCACATTCGCAACGTAAATTTTTCTTTTGCCAGTGGTATTTCATCCATCCTCTCTATATGCCCAAACCATCTAAGCATCCCTTTCTCAACTTTTATCACAACACCTTCTTTTACTCCACATCGCTCTCTTATATCTTCATTTCTTATTCTATCATTCAAAGTTACATCACACATACTTCTTAATGCTCTCATTTCCACCGCATGCAGTCTACTTTGATGACTCTTCTGCCAAACCCAACTTTAACTACCGTACATCAGAGTTGGAACAAGAACTCCCTGATAAACCGCTAGTCAGGCCATTTTAGACACATTCTGACTTTTCATTAAGATTCAAAAATTTCAAATTTTTTTTTGCATATAGCATCCTTGAAATGAAGAACTATTGGGAAGTTATAGTAAAAGCGGTTACGTTTTGTTGTTAAGCATTTTATCGGATAAAAGGACCGAGGAGAAATAATAAAATGTTTTGTATACCGTGTGTAAAATGTCCTTAATATACACCAAAAATTATACAATAAAAAATCTTGCTAATTCAAATAAACATCATTATCATTCCAGTATGAACTGCACACAAACCAACCTAATTTGGTCGCGTAATATTTACAGGATTTCTTTGAAGTCCCATAAAACAATATTTTTGTATGAACGCTATAATATTTAATTGTTACTTACTGACATACATATTTTTACAAACGCAAATTTTAGTTTTCTCGGGTAATTAAAAAGTCACGGTGTATATCATATATCATATGTTCCACTTCGTCGTAATTGGATGCTAAAATGATCAAGGTGTTACACCCACGCGCTTGAGGATTAATTAACAGTTACAGGTTATGTCGTGTCGTTGTCCCGGGATCGTGCTATTCGTATCCCTTAATGGATTATATCTTGCATTATTAATGCCTGTAATTAATATAACACAATGCTGGTTGGAATTACACGTTGCTTTGGTATCTAGGATTTCTTTTTTTTATGCGATAGGAAAGTGTTGCCGACCTTTAAGGAAAGTCTCGTTATGGGAGTGGGAGGAGGAGGGGTAGAGGGAGGGGTGAGGGTGTTGGGACCCCAGAATTTGCTACCAATCAGACGCCGGTTTTCTGCGGAAATGTGGTAATTCCCCGTAGTGCGGAAGCGTTGCCGACCTTTAAGAAAAGTGTCATTATGAGAGTGGGAGGGGGAGGGGTGAGGGTGTTGGGACTCCAGAACTCAGCTGCTTACCGTGTTAAGCGCGGTAGATAAACTTCCACTCAGACGCCGGTTTTCTGCGGGAGTGTGGTACTTCCCCGGGCAAATCGGCCCATTCATGCTACAGACAAATATTATGCCATTCTTGACAATATATTCGTTGGTAGCGTTGCTCTACCACTATTAACTTCATAGTTATATATATCCTATATTAAATATATAGGATATATACTATACTGTATAACTCCCTTTTTTAATGGATTAGAGGACAAACGAGCAAGCTTGTCGCCTGATGGAAAGTAATCAACACCATATATAGACATCCGCGACACAAAGATGTAACAAAAGTGTTGCTGGACTTTAAGGTATGTCTAGTCGTGTTGTTTGAAGCTTCAAATAAAAAAAAACAACCAGATTTTAAAAAAATCACAGAACTATTTAAATAATTTATCAAAGTAAGCGGATATTGTATCACATTGCATGCGTTATGCTGTTATTATATTTGACATGTTCTTTGTCGTATGAATATGTCGGAAGCGACGTTATGTTATCTGACATTTCCTTAATTTAATATTCCGAAATAGATAGATTAATTCTTACAGTAAATAACTAAAACAAAATAAAAAATAAAGTAAAATACAGTAGATAAATATCGTTTCATTTCTTTTGCACGTCAACACACAGTAATTTAAATTATTAACAACTTGGAATAACACTTAATAAACAATTTTATTTACCTTGACCCCGTATATATTTGATCGTTTCAAATCTTACGACGACTTTTTCAAATATTTTTACTAAACCGATTCTTACCAAACTGTGCACACATATTGAGTTCTATTGACAGCACAACATTATGATAATGTCAACTTGGTAATGAAGGTCGGTCAGGAGGTAGACAGTGGAACTTTTCTTCCGTTACTAGTAATCCTCGAGTTGAGTTTGGGTTCATTTGATAGATTTTGACGAGTCTCATTTATAATTTTTGTCAGCATCCACCTGATCTCTCTAATGATATTTGGATCGACCAGACCTCTTGTAACACATTAAAATAAAAACGTGAGACAAAAAATTTGTATAAATACTTTTATTTAACTTAAAATTTTTTTTGCTTAATTTTATTTTTATAATCTGTCAATAGGCGTTTTTTACACGACATAATAATTTTGTGACGGTACAGTAATCGAAACGTGCCTGCGGTGATACTGTAGCATCACGTTCCATTAATTAATATGAAAACTCGATCGCCGAAATGCGTTCTGATCTTATATAAATAAATAGTGACGATATGGACGCCTGTGACTTTCACTCCGCAAAATATTGACATATTGAAGTATTGCTAATAAGAAAATTACAGGCGTATAAAATACTTTTTAATATGATAGAGAAGTAAATAATACAGATTTGGACGGGAGAGTGGTTAAGAAATATAATAACAAAAGAGAACTCTCTCTGTAAAGAGACTCATAGATAAACGTGAAAATATTAAGTTATATTCAAGATTAAAGAAATAACGTGGATTAAAGAAATATTATGATTAATGGAATCGGGCGTTTGCGGAAATCCATTAGACTTAACTATTGTCTCCGTAGAGTCTGCTATACTTGATGATGCTTTGTATTGCGGTGACATGTCGTGTCGTGTACATTGTGGAAAGGTGGTGGATAGTGGTTTGGAAGTGGAGATTAAGATTTGGTTTAAGATCCCCGTAAATCCACTTCTTCCAGTAAAAAACACACATTATTATTTTCCTATTTTTGTTTGCTTGTCGTAGATCTTAGCTAAGTAAAAAATCTGACAGTCCAGGTAGTAACTGATTAAGAAACTAATTTATTATTTAGCAGCTATTATTAGCACAATTCATTAAATATAGTTTTATTACAGAATATATTTTTGTATTTTCCTAAAATGGAAGTAAACAGCAAATATAAGAGCTAAATAGCTTCTCTGTCGACCCGCCCTTGACCCTTCCTTAGTCTGGAGGTCTCATGCATGCGTTAAGCTCAGTCGCATTTTACAATGACCTAAGATGCCGCATTAGAGATGTGAAGATGCGATATCGATATTTTAAATTCGAATATTTATCATGTTTCTATTTTTTAAAGATGATTAACAATTATTTGACTGTTAGTAGAATTCTTGTTGACCCTTCTAACTATGCTAATAGTTCTTGTACAGTTCACATCAATAGTTCTATATTATATAATAGACTCCAACCTCCGATATTAGACCACTAGAACAATCTTTGTAAATTGAGCCATTTGGTGCTCAAAGATTTCGCTAAACAGATCTTTAAGATGGATTTCATTGCCCTTAGACAAATGTTAAAACTTCGTCTGATATCGGCTTAGCATTCTTTAGTGGTAATAAGGCCATCAATCAATATCAATATCAGCCCGCGGCAGTCCACTGCTGGACATAGGCCTCACCCAAGGCCCGCCACCTAGCCCGATCTTCGGCTACACGCATCCAGTCTCTGCCAGCCACCTTGCGCAGATCGTCGCTCCATCTAGCAGGAGGGCGTCCCACACTATGTTTGCCGAGTCGCGGTCTCCACTCCAGCACTCGTCTACTCCAACGATTGTCGGTTATCCGACAAACGTGTCCAGCCCATTGCCACTTCAGTCTGCTAACTTGAAGAGCAATGTCGGTGACTCTGGTTCCTTGGCGAATTTCTTCATTTCGAATTCTGTCCACCAGAGAAACCCCGAGCATAGCTCTCTCCATAGCCCTCTGAGCGACTTTGAGTTCGGCGAGGAGACGGACTGTCAGTGTCCACGTCTCGGCACCGTAAGAGAGTACTAAGGCCATGCTTTGCCGCAAATAAAGCACTCAGCTGGTACCACTTCCTCAAAGAATAATGACGTTAATTGGTAGTATTATCTTTGTAATCGTGTTTCAAATGAAGGATGCGAGGACACGGGACACAATTCCTTCCCCATAACTCTACTCTCTGCTCTTTTATCTTTAAATCCCTTTTCTACTCCATTATTCACATTTTGCCTTAAGTTAGTCAATGCATTTGCGGTGCCCGTAGTGCTTGATGTCGTCTTTTCATGTGTGACGTCTCCCTTTTTCTATCTTTTCGCTCTAGGATACCATAATGCCACGTTTGTTCCATTTTTCTTCCCTATTTCTTATCAGATTACCAATCCACTTCAATTTTTACTTTAAATACAGCAATCCATATTGTTTTAAAACAAACAGATGTTGTTTATTAATTAAATAAAATAATATATTTTTAGAAATTTGTCTAGTACGTATTGTGTCTTATCGATAAAAATATATCAGCACTTATATATCGATTCAGTTCACTCACAACCTTATGCATACTTGAAATACTAGCGAAGGCCGTATGCACTGCGGAAAAATATAATTGGCTTGATTACAATAGAAATATTAATAGATATCTTTACGCATAAACAATATTATTTTACTCTAATAAAGCTTTTTTGTATTTTGTATAAATAATTTTTTTTAAAAATGCCGTGTAAACCGTACATCATGTTAGATGGCATGACGTCATCTAATCCATAAACAAACATTCAAGATGGCGAACAGAAACAATCATATCACAGATATACATACAGAGATAATCATATCACAATTTATAAATTTTATTAAATGATTTTAAATGACAAATTATTTATTTCACAAAAGAGTTCTTTGTTAATGATCATGTGATTTGGCAAACATTACTACATACTACTACTACATTTAGGATGTTTTTGATATTTTTTATAAAAAACCACGTTTCGTTGTACGATTTTCAACACATCCAAACTCTGTCAGATGCTCTGCGTAATTTGCTTCACCATCGATCTGGGGTGATTCTCATACTACATTTCCCAAAATGCACTTTTTACACATTTTATTAGAGCATTTGTTTACTCCTACTAGTTTTTAATTTTATTGTGCAGTTTAGTAATAATATTGTAATGTTTATTTGTAACTCCTGTTGACGGTTCTTAAATATGATTATTGATTAATAATTCAAGCGTTACATTGCGTAAATCCATTATTCAGATGAAATGTACGAAACCAATTCGCATGTATACAAATAATTACATTTAGAAAAGTGGTGTTTCGGGTTTTGATGTTCTTGATATTAGTGATTTTGTGACTTTTTGTTTGGCTGCCATTTTACAGTTAACAGACTATTTTAGGTTTTAACGAGAGTGGTTATTTAATTTTGTGAAGGCTGTTATCTGGCAGGAATTTTGAACTTTTATTTATTTTATATATATATATATATATATATATATATATATATATATATATATATATATATATATATATATATATATATATATATATATATATATATATATATATATATATATATAGTATATATATATATATATATATATATATATATATATATATATGTATATATATATATGTATATGTACTTATTCATAAATATGCAATATTATTTTTACACTCATTAAAATATTTTACGAATTTTCTAAAAGGTAACCAACGTATGACCCCCATCTCATTCTAGAAGGTAAAGGTGAAAGGTTGTAGGTCGGGTTAATCCCCTCGGGCATATGGACTCTTTCCAGACATCGAAGTTTGTACAGTTTCATTCCGTAGAATAAACAGAACCCGATGTACAAAAAAAATATAAAGCCGGAGCAACAATAGTAGATATAACAATGTGAGATTTAACAGCGGTCCGGTGACCCATAGAGAGTTGGAGTCGCGTAAAAAACGACAATAGAAGCAGGTCTAAAGGGCTCACTGGGTGGATTGATTGACATTTTTTTTTCTACTTTTATTCTTTTATGGCAATTAATTAGAACTATTATGCCAGTGTCAATTAATATATGTATAATAACATCAAGTATCCTGAAATGTACCAACCAGCTTGTCACGTTACATCTTGATAAAATGGTGGCTTACCAAAACCTTCTATCGACTTTTACAGTCAATTTAAAACGTCACCTTAATCAAACTATATTCGATAATATGCCATCAAAATTAAACAATATAACTGATAATAATATAAGATTATAAAAATTAAATAAAACCATGACGTCACTTACATAATTTAGCAGGAAAAGTCTTTTATTCTACTTATTGTTGTAATTTGTGGCCAAAAGATATATATTTTTATATTGTTATTAAAGGTTATGGCGTATCTAAGCAGTGTGCTTGTTGAAAAACAGACACTATACATTTTACGCGCTTATGGTCTACGGTTGTGGGTACCATATTATGTGAAGTATATTTTCTTAGCACAAACATTATATGGTTATTTCGAAGGGCAAACAAACATTCTAGTTATGTCAAAATATAGTCACATACGCACGCACAATACATACTAGCATTTTCTCCTTAGACTACAACTAAGGAATGTACTATTTATTTTATTAATAATATTTATTTAAACTTTTTTGCATAAAGTCAGCACAACAGGTGGGCATAGGGCATTCTCCCCCAGTCAAAGTGTCAACAAAACTGAGAAAATTGCTTGGGAGTTGGTGCAGTCAGCAGTTGAGTTAATACTACTTATATAAATTTAAATACTATATATAATAATACATATAAATATACGTATCACTGATGTATACGGTAATGATATTTATTTAACTTATTACCAGAATATAAAGTCAGAATCATATCTAAAATTTAATATGTATGCGTCAAAATTAATGTGTAATTTGAATCGGTAATTCGATGTGTGTTCAAAATGGCGATTTCCAAATCAGTGGCTGGCAACATCGGTCACTTAATAACGTTTCATATTGTGAGTGTGGCAGCAATGCGTAGTGAACATAACACAATTATGCAAATTAGGTTGTCGACATGAATTATTGTGAATTATGAGAATGGATTAATGTCCATTCTCATAATTTGCAACAATTATTTTATATATATAATAAGTATTGGCTTAATGGCTACGCTGTCATCTTCGGAGTTAACGATCGCGGGTTCGATGTCTGCATCGGGATAAATATATGTATCGTTTACTAATATTTATCCACCACCTGGGACAAGTATGATGGATTTAACGCGCATTCCTTCTTAAATGGGGACATCCGTGTCTAGCATTGGGACACATATGGGCTTAATAGTTAAATAAATAAATAATTAAAAAAAGTAATTTTACTTTAAAATCGGATAAATATTGGAATAGATGTCAGATTAGACAGGACTTCAATGCTACTTTCATCATTGGCTGATAGGTCTCGGGTCTGTGATCGGTCTATATTATAGATAAAAAGTTAATTGGCGCACGTATTAGCCCTAAATTCCTTGGTTGACCCATATAAAAATATACACCGGATCTTAGCGAGGTAAGTTTGATTGTCCATTTTTATAATCGATTTTCGCAAAGTAACGCTTGATTCCATCAATTATTATATAATCGATACGAAGTTAATTGGCGCATATCATATAATTGAATTCCATGGTTGACCCATATCAAAATATATATCGGATCTTAGCGAAGTAAGTTTGATTGTCCATTTTTATAATCGATTTCCGCAAAGTAACGTTTGATTCTATCAATTATTATATTATAGATAAGAAGTTAATTGGCGTATATCATATTCCTAAATTCATTGGTTGACTCATATAAAAATATACACCGGATCTTAGCGAATTAAGTTCGACTGTCCATTTTTATAATCGATTTCCGAAAAGTAACGCTTGATTTCATCAATTATTATATTATAGATAAGAAGTTAATCAGCGCATATCATATCTCTAAACTCCTTGCTTGATATATACACTTGTTATATATTTTTTCATCTTTCACAGAAGCATTGAAAGTCTACGGCGAGAGGCTGTCGGAATGGGAGAGGACGGAGGTCCGCAAATATCCAGAGGTCTGGTTCTTGGGGCTGGAGGCCGATAAGGTACAGGCGCGATCGAATCTTCCCAACAACTGCGGCTTTGATGATGAAAATGGCAGTTATAATAAGGTAAGAAAAGAAAGAGTACGTTAATTTAATTATTTAATACTTTATTTTTAAAGTTATTGTATAAATACTAAATACAGAAATGTATAGATCAATAAAAATATGTCTGAAAAAAGAATATTATTATTATTATTTCCCGTTTCTGGGGAATAAATGTTAACTCACCATGCTTGTTCAAGGTGGATTTACGGCGTAACCATACTCGGACATATACCTGTAGGCCATATACAGTGGGCCCTGGGTAATCCGACAAACGTTTTGCAGGGCGTTGTCGGATTATCGAGTTTGTCGGATTGTAGTCCGGATTTTTTTGAATAATAATTCCTTTTTCATCATCATCATCAAGGCATTACAGCCGCGGGTGGGCCTTAGCCTGGTCCAGTTAATTTTTCCAGTCGGATCTTCGTTTAGCTTTTCCCTCCAGCCCCTCACACCAATTGCCTTTAAGTCGTCCTCGACTCCATCTAGCCATCTGAGCTTAGGCCTTCCGCGGCTTCTACGACCATCTAGTTTGCCGTCGAGAAGGCGTTTGGGTACTTTAGCCTCGTCCATCCGTACCACGTGCCCAGCCCAACGAAGGCGCCAATCTTAATGGTTTTAATGATGTTCGGCTCATTGTGCAGCTCATATAGCTCGTATATCTCCATCGATATGAGCTATTTAATAATACCTTATAATCCTCAAAATTACAAATCAAAGACTCTATTTGAACTATGTACGAATCATACTCTATAATTATGTATAGATAATAATACGAATGTATAATTTAGTAAATTAAACATCACAATGGTAGAGCTAATATTTTATTATAAAAATAACATCATCAGTGCTATATAGAAAATACAAAAACAATAATGGTGGCGCGTGCAAGTTAAAACCTGTGCAATCATACCTTATGTTAGTGAAGATTGGCCGAAATTTTTGTGTACAATCAACAGTGATAGGCGTGTCAGATTATAGGGGGCTCCGAATTAGACAAGGTTCGGATTATCGCGGGTCCACTGTATACATATATTATATATTTATCCCGAAGTGAGAATCGAATTCCGCGACCGTCGATTCCGTAGACGGCAGTCCCGCCACGGAATCTCATTGGTCGAAATGTGTGAAGAATGAAAGATTTCTATTTCTACCTCAATGGATCCTGTGCTTTCAAAGTTGGAACTTAGATTTATGAGAATGATTTGCGTCTTTAGCGCTTTCTGATAACTCTCAGATGTTGACTGATTTTTTTTTTATTTTATTATACAGCCCATATATGACCCACAGCTGGGCACTGGGTGGATATGGGGAGGATATCTGGTGGAACGGACCTTAACCCACCACACTTGTCCAATGCGGATTGGCGAGGTGTGCTTGGAATAAATATCTGTAGGCCATAGACATATTTATTCTGAATGGGGGATCGAACCCCATTAATTTAGTAGGCGATCCCACCAAGATGAATTTCATTATCATTTTTAGATGATGTTTTTAAGTATTAATAGAATTCTTGCCTTGCCTAAGCTTATAACGTTTGTGCTCGAAACTTATGATGTATAGATCATAAGTCGTTCAGGCTGTACCATGCCAAGTGCCAACTGAGCTATTTCTTCTTATAATTGGCAGCTGGAATATTATCTAGATCTCAACCTCATTGTTTGTATCTTCCTCAGCAAATCCACGATCACATAGCTTATCGATACGAGATCCTCGAAGTTATTGGCAAGGGATCCTTCGGCCAGGTCATTCGGGCGCATGACCATCGCACCGGTGACCAAGTGGCGATCAAGATCATCAGGAACAAGAAGCGCTTCCACCACCAGGCCCTGGTGGAGGTCCGCGTCCTCGACCATCTCCGTCTGAAGGACAAGGATCAGACGCACAATGTCATACACATGCTTGACTACTTCTACTTTAGGAATCATCTCTGCATCAGCTTTGAACTCATGAGGTTTGTGCATTTCTTTTATAAAGTTTTTAAAATTAAAGGTAATATTAAATTAATAATAATGATACTAAAGCTCACCTAAGCTGAAAAAGATAAACAAATGAAATACATCGATCACGCGAATGAGATTTCCGCCATGTGGCATGTTGATTGAAATATCGTTGTACCCATAGTAGTCTCTGTGAATGGACTTATTGGTAAAAATTTGGACGCCCATCTGTCCAAGTTAGGTTTAGATAAATGGGTAGGATCGTGAGAAGGTGCCTTTCCTTGGATGCCTGAATCCTTCGCGTGTTTGGTTTATCCTGCCACGAAGGATTAATAACCCTGGTAAAAATATTATTTTTATAGACATTTTTTATATTATTATAATAATATTGTTATTAAAAGAGAAATATGTAAATAAAGGTAATAGTAATAATATATGGACAGTCAAAAGTTTTACTTAGCTAAGATCCGCGACAAGCAAAAGAATAACAGAAAATTAATAATGTGTGTTTTTCCGTTGGGTTTAGTGGATTTATTTGGAACTTAAACCAAAAACTTACCGAAAGACTTTTCGGTTGTCTTCCGTAGAGTCTACTATACCTGAGGATGCCTCGTGTTGGGGCGAAACACGTGTCGTGTGCAAGATGGAAAAGTGGTAGTGTGTGTTTGGCGTTGTGTATAGTGGTTGGTGGATGGAGAGTTGATGGCCGATTTTCGGTAAGTTTTTGGTTAAGGTTCCAAATAAATCCACTTAATCCAACGGAAAAACACACATTACTAATTTTCTTTTATTGTTTTGCTTGTCGCGGATCTTAGCTAAGTAAAACTTTTGACTGTCCATATAGTGATGGATTTCCGCAAAGTAACGCCTGACTCCATTAATAATCTATAGTAATAATAATTCATTATTAATAATATTAATTATATTTTTCTTGCCACGCACCACCAACCTCTGGAACTAGCTGCCTTCAGTTGTATTTCTGAACATTGGAACCTTCGAAAACAAGGCCTGCAACGCAAACGTAATGTCTATGGTGTCGCGGATGTCTATGGGCGGCACGCTTGCTTGTTTGCCCTCCTATCCCATATAAATTTCGATTAAAATATCAAAACGAATGCTTATAATAATATAAAAATATAAATAACGTTTTTATTTAATTTATTTCAAATATTTTTAAAATCGATTAAAAAATTCAGTACGATTTTTTTTATAGTTTATAATTTACTCGTAATTTCACCCGAAACACATAATCAGTTTCTTTGATATCATATAAATTTTAAAAGCGGCTTCAATTATTTGCTACTGAACATAAGTTCTGAATTATAATTTCTAAATTAGACTGTATGGACAGTCAAAAGTTTTACTTAGCTAAGATCCGCGACAAGTAAAACTTTTGACTGTCCATATAGTGATGGATTTCCGCAAAGTAACGCCTGACTCCATTAATAATCTAAATTAGACTGATTAAAATTTTATATGACAAAGATGTTATATAATGTGTGTAAATTACTTTTAATAGATGGCTTTATCGTCTAACGGATGTGATGTTATTTATACAAAATTGTCGTTTCTTTTTTGCGATTTTGAAAAGTATTGCATAGTTTAATACCATAACATACCAGGAGAAGATTAACCTACCAGGAGATTATTGTTCAAGAAACGAAAATTATTCGTGCATTTGAATTAAATACATTGTAGGTGAAACAAAGTTCACTGCGCCATCTAGTAGGTTATAGATTATATTATATTAAACCAATACCATATCTTTCCAGCATAAATCTATATGAGCTAATCAAGAAGAACAACTATCAAGGGTTCAGCTTGAGCCTGATACGGCGATTCGCCAGCTCGCTTCTCCGCTGTCTCAGGCTACTGGAAGCCGAGAACATCATACACTGCGATCTGAAACCGGTAAGTTCTCCATATGCTCTAGTATTTACTGGTACACTGACTTCATTAGTCTTCTAGACTACATTGTTACTGTGGCACCTGAAAAATTCCAAAACAATCATAAAAATACATAAAATTAAATGTCTAAAATAAATGAATTAACTTGTAGTGGTAGAGCCACGCTGCAGACGAATACTTTGTCAGGGATGCTAGGAATATTTGTCTGTAGCATGAATGGGCCGGCTAGCCCGGGGAATTACCACACTCTTGCAGAAAACCGACGTCTGAGTGGTAGCTTAGCTACCGCGCTTCGTACAGTGGGCGGCTGAGTTCCGGAGGCCCAACATTCTCCCCTTCCCTCTACCCCCTCTGATTCCCACTCCCATAATGACACTTTTTTTAAAGGTTGGCAACGTTTCCGCACTTCCTATGGCGCAGCGGATGTCTATAAGAGGCGTTAATTGCTTTCATCAGGTGACACGCCTGTTCGTTTGCCTTCCTATCGCTAAAAAAAAATGAATAACGCCAGTTGGTACAGGGGCAGGGCTGTCGCAAATGTAATCAAAGGTCGAGGGTTCGATCCCTGCATCGGAATAAATATATGTATGGCCTACAGATATTTATTCCGAGTCTGGTAACCCCACCATTCCGATTAGAAGAAGCGTGGTAGATCATAGAGCGACGACAGCCATCTGGACTTTAACAATCAATACAACCAGTGGAATGTTGTACAGGAAGTTTATAACTCGTCGAACTACCAGACAGGGCTCTGGTCACACGATGTCACGTTTCTTAACTTCCCTTAATGTGTGACGTCATTTATGGATGGCCCTTAAAAGGATAATTTAAGAAGTAAAACAACTTGTCTTTCAGGAGAATATTCTTCTGAAGGCCAGAGGAAGTTCTTCGATCAAGGTGATAGACTTCGGCAGCTCGTGCTATTCCCACGCGAGGGTGTACACATACATCCAGTCGCGGTTCTACCGAAGCCCTGAGGTCATATTGGGCCTCCAATACGGCGCGCCTATCGACATGTGGAGTATGGGTGAGATTCCTTTTAGGGTTTCATAACGTTTCATTCCTACCGTCTAAGTTAATGACGTTCTAGAACTTTCTATGTTCGTCGAAACTTCTTCGTTCTTATCATAACTACACTTTGGAACCAGTTTAATTTAACAGTATTTCTAAACTGATACGACATTTAAAGCTTCAAACAATAAGCACATATCTTTCTCTGATCTTCTAGATGCCTATGGGCGTTGACTGCTTTATTTATACTCACTTTTGCTTTTTTAGTCAAGAATCACTATGCTAAAATTTACTAAAACAATTAGAAAAGGAGTATTGCGTATTTACGAAAAATATTGTCAAAAATTTATTCTTCTAGAGAGCCTCTCCGACTTGCGAAGGTTCGCAGCCAATTCAGCACAACTCTCCTCCTCCTTCGCGAGCTCAAGCAGTTCTGGACCACTCGCTATCCCGGTCCACTCCCTGATATTACGTAGCCAGGACTTTCTTCTCCGACCAACTTGTCTTTTGCCCGCGATTTTTCCCATCGTGATCAGTCGCAGCAATTTGTACCTGTCATGTCAAAAATTTATTAATCACCATCAATTCAGGAAATAACAACCGAAAAAATGTCGTCCAACAAAACGTTCCAATAATACTAATAATAAAAATATAAAAGACATATCACCACTATTTAACAATAAGTACGCTACATGGTTGGCCTCAACACGATTCAACCTCAGGTGTAATAGACTCTACAGAAGACAATCAATGAAGACTTATTGTCTATTGTCTACGAAAGATAACCGTTAATTGATTTTACGGTTGTCTTTCGTAGATTTTTCTACACACGAGGATGCCTCGTATCCATGCGAATTGCGCTGTTTCTGGAGAAAAACGATATATAATTGTAACCATGGTGAGGTGGTGCTAACGGCTGTTTCTCGGTAAATAATTATCTATACACTCCTTTGCAAACACACAATATTATTTTGATTTTGTTTTCGGGGAGAAAGTTTGACAAACTGTCCATCTTTATAATGGATTTTCGCAAAGTAACGCCTGACTCCATCAATTATCTGAATATACAAGTTTCACCTCAACACGATGCAACTTTAGGTATGGTTTTCTACAGAAAACAATGCATGAGAATTTATGTATATTTTAATTTTCTATATACCTCTTTTTGCAAACACACAATATTATTTTAATATTGTTTTCGGGCACAAACTAAGTTTAAAAAACTGTCCATATTTATAATATATATTCGCAAAGTAACGCCTGATTCCATCAATTATCTGAATATACAAATTTCACCTCAACACGATGCAACTTTAGTTATGGTTTTCTATAGAAGACAATCCATGCAGCTATTTGTATATGTTAATTTATCAAATTTCTCCAAATTGATCTGTTTATTGAAATTCCTTTTTGACTATACAACCAATCGATCAAATTCTCGTGATTGATTTATCATAGAACGCCATATCTGTGGGTGAAACCGCGCAATTTTAGCTATGGATCGTCAATGTCCCATAAACGGTGTAAAACCGGTTATATTTGTAAATGAAGCGATCATGGCAATGTTACTTCGACCTGTCGCCATTGCGTCACAGATGTGAAAGCCGAGAGAAAGGGGCCGTCACATCTCAGAACCGAACTTGGATGGAGGTTCAATTTTATGTAACCACCACGATAACACACTGCACATGCCACAATAAAACTGTGTCGAGCATTAATGATGTCATATAATCGCCATACTGAAAAGACATTTGCCATCGACAAAAACATGGACATTTTTTATAAAAAAAAATTCGCACTTCACATTAAAGTGACTTTTGAAGAAGAGTAGTTCTACTCCTTTATCCTTCCTTAAATTTAATCCTTTAGGGCTGTATCGGTTTAAATAATAAAAAAACTACAAAGGATATAAATAAAATTGACTGACTTTAAGGTAAGAATTAAGGAAAAAGGTTATTTCGTCTCACTCTTTTTCTTTTATTTTTTTGATGGCAATTAGTTATATCTATTACGCCAGTGTCAAGTAAAATACTATCCAAATAAAAATAATATCCAATCTCTTGCATTATAACTAGTCAGCTTATCATGTTACGTCCCGATAAAATGGTGGCTATTCTACCAAAACCTACTATGGACTTTTTCAGTCAAGTTAAAAAGTCGCAATACACGCATTTATTTTATATCACTTCACTTATACGCTTTAGTCGAACTATATTGTATAATACACCACCACAATTAAACAATATAACTGATAATAATATATGATTATGAAAAGGAAATAAAAACACATCGTCACTACTGTAAATTGGCGGGAAAAGTCACTCTCATTCTCTCTATATTTTCAATATTTAAAGTTTTTCCTATACTATCTCATTTCAATGAAACACCGAATATTCCTTGACGAAATATGCCGACATAATAAATGAACAGATAAGAAACTTAAAAACTTTAAAATACAAATTGCATAAAAATTCTAATAAACAGTATTATACGACAACATTACAATTTTTGGTAAGAGAGTTGCAAATACGAAATAATCGATTACATTGTGTTGAGTAATCTTTATTTCATTTCCATTATTATCGATGCTATTATTAATTTCATTACGGTTTGTTGTGAATTGTGCAAAGCGTTCAAAGCGAGTCGGAGACATAAAAATTCTTTGCAATCGTTGATAAATTATGAATCGTGAAAGAGTTCTTTAAATTAAATATATTTTTTAAGATTTAAAATATGGAGTCTAAAACGATGGATTTCCGTTTGTCAAACTTTTGATCGTTTTCAATCAAACTAACCGCAAAAATAAATAAGTTTTTTCTCTCTTTCTTCCTCCTTTTCGCACTCTATCTTATTTCGAAAATAGCAGACAGTAATATTATAGATTATATAAAACATGCGGCTTCCAATATACATACATACATATCGTCACGCCTGTCTCCCGTAGGGGTAGGCAGAGACCACAGATCTCCATCTGCTACGAACTCGGCATACTTTCCTTGCTTCCTCCACACTCATTACTCTCCTCATGCAAGCTCGCCGCCGGTTAAGGGTACTCTTGATCTGGCCTTTCTTAAAAACTATAGCAATTTGGTCAAAGTATGTTTCAATCTGCTTTAATATCACTCTTTTGCCAAACCCAACTTTCACTACCGTCCATCAGGGGCTGCTTGTTTAGATACATTCTGACTTTTCATAAAGGAATGCTAAAGTAAGAGCTAAAAATATTTACATAACTAAATATATTTGCGTCTTTAGATAACTCTACTAGTAACTCGTTATATCAATTTGCGTGTATTCAATCAGAGTATTTTGTGAATGGTAAGAGCACGTTTGCCCGCGGGCCTACCACTAGATAAGACTGTTAAAGCCAATACGCTACCAGCATTAATCATAGTCGAATTTAGAATAAGCGTACGAAATCTTGATAAATTTGTTTCAGTTTTAGTTGTCTGATTTAATCTTATTTTCTTTTCTTTATTATGGTATTTATTAGTATTATTTTGTTTTTGTATATTTCTTGTCTATTGCATTTTGTACACATATATAGTTACGCCTGTCTCCCTGTGGGGTTAGGCAGAGACCACAGATCTCCATCCGATCCCGACACACCTTCCTTGCTTCTTTCACACTCATCCATCCTTTCATCCATCCTTCCTGTCACATTCATCGTAGCGACAGAATGATAGGGATATGATACTACCGCAATGGAAAACGAGGAGTAATACGGTAGTAGCTCGGGTGGCCGGGGTCGCGTACGTAATGATACTCCCTGACGCACTTTGTGTCGCCATAAATACCTGAGCATTTATTACTTTTGCATCATTCATGCATCTGCATCAGTCCGTGGCAGTCCACTTCTGGACAATACCTCACCCGAAACGAAGTTCACCCAAACAATACGACATTAGGAACTTTCAAAAACGAGACTACTTACATCTAAAAGGCTGGCAACGTATTTTTAATGTCCGTGATGGTGCAGATGACTATAGGCGGCGATGATCTCTTGCCATCAGGCGACACGCCTGCTCGTTTGCCTTCCTATTCAATAAAAAATATATAGAAATTAAGGTCCTGTTTGTTTTCAGGTTGCATTCTTGCAGAATTGCATACAGGCTACCCGCTGTTTCCCGGTGAGAATGAAGCGGAACAGCTGGCTTGTATCATGGAGGTGCTGGGACCGCCGCCACCAGACCTTTTGCTTCACGCGACCAGGAAGAGGCTGTTCTTTGGTGTGTTTCTTTACTTCTATATTATGAATATCGTGCCAAAAAATCGAAAACGTTGTAAATGACACAGAAAATTGTGGAGCTGTACGCCTGGGAGGAGATTAAACAACTCCTCAGAGCATCGCCGTAATAAATTCGATACAGTACGTAGTATTAATAAGTGGTAGAGCCACGCTGCAGACGAATACTATGTGAAGAATGTCATATTATTTACCACACTCCCATAGAATACTGGCGTCTGAGTGATAGCTTAGCTATCGCGCTTCGTACGGTGAGCGGCCTGAATTCTGGAGGCCCAACACCCTCCCCCTCCCACTCTGATAATGTCACTTACCTTAAAGGTTGGCAACGCTTCCACACTACCTGTGACGCTGTGGACGTTTATAGACGACGTTGATTGCTTTCCGTCGGGTGACAGGCCTGCTCGTTTGCCTTCCTATCCCATAAAAAAGTATATAGTTATAGTTACCATCCTATGTTATAGTTATTAACCATCGCAAAACGAATTATAAATGATGTGGACGAACACCCAAACACGCAAAAATCTGTACGTGATAAATATTTATCCCGATATGAAAATCGAATCTTTTTTTATGGGAAAAGGATAAACAAGCAATTTTAATCAGGATATTTAATTTAGGATCTTTAATTCGGAATTCATATTCTTTAGTAATTAATTCAACCCGCATTTTGGAATTTATAATATATCAAAGAAGGTGAAATTACGAGTAAATTCAAGTGAAGTAGAAAAAAAATCGATTTTGAATTATTTGAAATAAATTGAATAAAGTAAATATGCTTTGGTCTTTTCCCGCCAACTTACATCAGTGACGTTGTGTTTTTATTTCATTTTCATAATCTTATATTATTATCAGTTATTTTGTTTAATTGTGGTGGCGTATTATGCAATATAGTTCGATTAAGGTGTATAAGTGAAGTGATATGAAATAAATGCGTGTATCGTAACTTTTTAAGTTGGCTGAAAAAGTCCATAGAAGATTTTTGGTAAAATTGCCACCATTTTATCAAGACGTAACGTGATGAACTGACTTGTTACATTTCAAGAGATTAAATATTTTTGTATATTACTTGACACTGGCATAATAGTTGTAACTAATTGCCATCAAAGAAAAGAAAAGAAAATTGAATAAAAGAGTCATTTATTTTTAATATTATTTTTAGTAAAGAAACTTATTAAAAAGAAATAACAAACCTCAGTTTTTTAACGAGTACATACGTGTATAGGAGAAAAACAAACTCTTTTTGATATTTTAATCGAAATTTATATTTTTTATGCGTACATATTTCATATTTTATCAACATTTTTATAGGTGAGTTGTTGAAAAAAATGAATAAACTTGAATTGTATTGCGTGAGAAACTCATTTTTTTATGGAAAAGGAGGGCAAACGAGCAAGCGTGACGCCTGATTGAAAGCATCCAACGCCGCCCATAGACATCCGCGATACCATAGATATTACGGGAGCGTTGCCCGGCTCTTGAGATACATATGTATAGACTGAAGTCTGTGAACCTTTGTCTTCTATAGTGAACGCGTCGCTTCTGTTCATAGCTTTGTTAGCAAATATAATCTACTTAACAATCCCTTCGAACTGTCCAAGAGAGTGAGTCACAGTCGCCTATATAATTCGCCAAGTATGCGCTAAATATCGATGACCGGCCGCTTCGTGGGTTTCGAAACAGCAACCGTTTACGCAACCTAGGCGCAGTTCTAGAACATAGCGGTTCATTAGAATGGCCGTAAGGTCCGACATTTTAATCCACATAGGGAAAGGGAAAGTCGCTTCTGGGAACGAACTATAACTTACGTTAGCTTAAGATTCATTATGTGTTATACAAATCAAAATTAGTTCAGTACTGTACCGTGCTCGCCGTACTGCTTACGGTGACACCCGTCATATTTAGGGGGTTTTTATGTTCTATAAAATGAAATTCTTCCAAGTCAAATCAATTTATTCATTGTACATTTATATAATATCTTATTCATACTTTATTCACACTTTTCACTTTACATTTTATATCTCAATACATCTAAGTTCAATTACTTATGCCTGACGTGTGACATGTCTATTTTATAAAAAAAAATATTTCTTTTTTTATTTTAAATTTTAAAATTACGACTTTAAAAAAGTAATATAATATAAAAGGTTTTAATATATTCAAATAAAAAGTTTTAATATAATAGTGATCAATTTATCAATGTATCAATCACTACAGTACTAACACAAAATAATACGCGTTTAAATTCAATTGCGAGATTAAAATAATAAATATCGATAATTTTTAATAAAACTTAATTTTTTTTTCATCACATAAATGGGTTAAGATTGTAGCAGTGACGAACAAGGAACACGCAGAAACCGGCGTCTGAGTGGTAGCTTACCGAGCAGCCGAGTTCCGGAGGCCAAACACCCTTCCCCCTCCCTCTACCCCATCCCCCTGACATTCCTACTCCCATAATGACACTTTTCTTAAAGGTCGGCAACGCTTCCACATTGCCTATGGCGCTGCGGAAATCTATGGGCGGCGTTGATTGCTTTCCATCAGGCCACACGCCTACTCGTTTGCCTTCCTATCCCATAAAAAAATAGTCACAGGTGAAAGTTTTCGTCCACGGCGGTAGAAATTAGTATCTCGCACCGACTGAATTACGGCTTTTGTACACAAGATCGAAAAGAGGAACACAGACAATAAACAACGAACAAATACATATGTAGGGGAGAACGTAACATAACATCTTAACCAGCCCAAGTCAAAGTTACCTGCACGCGCTTCGGCGGCCGGTACCGGGTGCTCTCCTCTAGATAACAGACGAGGCTCTAATTGCCGAGCAATGGTCGGTATAACCATACGCGCGACCGGGATACCAGTCGGAAGAGGCTTGAGAGAGCCTTGGGATCTAAATAACTCCAAAAAAAGTATCCGATGCAGAAGACAACGAGAAACCACTTCACTAAACTCCCAAGAAAATCACCATGAAATTCACGAAGAAAACAAGGAGTTTGTCATGAAATGGAAGAGCTTAACCAACCGCTGGGTGAAGTCTGGTGAACGCGATCTTCAGACATGAAGGATTGACCAGAGAGAGAGAGATTTTAATTAGCAACAATATTTTATTAAACAAACAAATGAAATTACTGCAAAACAATATGTACCTAAAATACAGCTCAATATTCAAAATACATTTGTTTTATATGAATTTTACATAATTCTAAATAATTTATTTTACACTAATTACAATTATATTATATTGTAAGAGGTAGTATCTTAACTGTGAAGTGATGCAACAGGAGTCTGGTTTAATACTCCTTTTATTTACAAGTGGACCTATTATATATACAACTGATGAATGGCGGGAGAAGAGCGCGGGGTGCGGGAGACGCGGTCGTGCCTGCACGTGTGCAGCAACAAAGCGCGTTCCACGAATGCGGAGAATCAAAGCGCATTCCACGAATGCGGCGTAACAAAGCGCATTCTGCAAGTGCGTAGTAACAAAGCTTGTTCCGCGAATTTGTTCTTGAAGTTATATTCTGTAGCAGGTAGCTACAATATAAAGCAACATTATTCGTACATAATCTGCTAACAGATGGCGCCACAATACATATAAAATTAAGTTTCCTTTTCTTTGTTGGCAAATCTCTTGAAATATAACTAACTAGTCAAATTATCACATTACGTCTTGATAAAATGGTGGATATTCTAACAAAACCTTCTATGGACTTATTCAGTCAACTTTACGCCAACTTAATTTCACTTATACGCCTTAATCGAACTACATTGTATAATACGCGAACACAATTAAACAATATGACTGACAATAATATAACATTATGAAAATGAAATAAAAACACAACGTCACTGATGTAAGTTGGCGGGAAAAGTCCAAAAATTAAGTTTTGTCTATTGCATAAAATAATTAAATAACGATACTAATTCTAATACGCCCACATATACAAAGGGTAAAACTAATTTACGTTAACAGAAATACCTTGTATGCAGTTATCTTATACAAAGACATATATATACTGTGACGTGCCAGCCGTACTACTACGGCAAGACACGGGGTCTTTAGGGGGTTTTATCTTCGATATTAACTTAAAATTTCTATTGAGGTTGTAATCTCGATCGTACCGATTAATCTTCTTCGTGTCCTCTCCATTCTATTCCATTGTTATCCCGACCGCACCGTTCAATCTCATAAGTGTCCTGTGCATTCTATTCCTTCCTTATTTCAACCGCACTGATCAACCTCCTTCGTCTCTTCTCCCCTCTCCGTGACATTGGTGAAATCATCCGTGCTGTTTTGGCACTATTGAGAGCAATTAATTCCAATGAATGAATGAATGAATGAATATCTTCATGAATTCTTCTAAAAATGAAATTCTCACAAATGAAATTTATTTATTTATACTTTTATATATTATTCATACTTTATTCGCACTTTATCAATTTACATTTTATATTTTATATCTCATTTTTTATGCCGGACAGATCTATCGAAAGACGTCAGTTAAACTAATCTTTTTGTTTTTATAAAACAATTTGTTTCTCTTTTATTTTAAATTTTAAAATTACGACTTTAAAAAGAAGTAATATAATATAAAAGGTTTGAGTATATTCAAATAAAAAGTTTTATTACATTAGTGATACAATACCTACAACGACAACAGAAAGCTATGTTACAGTTAAAAAAAGCAATTTCTCAACTGAAGGCCACGCATTTCTTCTAAAACAACCAGTGAGGCGTAAAGTTGCTACACATCCGTCGAACAAAAACTCGATGACGGAAATAGGAATTCATTTAAACAATTCTTATACTATTATTACACAATTATATTAATATAATCGTGTTATATTGTGACGACCTATTTGCACAGTCGCGGCGCTGCGCCTACGGACTTAAAGGTCGCGGGTTCGATCCCCGCATTGGAATAAATATATGTGTATGGCCGGCAAATATTTACTCTGAGTTTGGTAACCCCATCAATTCCGATTGGATGGAATAGTGAGACATATATGGGCTGCAAAAAAATAATACAATATTTATCTGTTCAAAATAGGTTTGGATAAGAGCGTTAAATTAAAAATTGAAAAAGAAAAAATATAATACACGGCTAGGATTTTGAGGTTATTTTACTTGGACACTTAAATTCTTCTTTGCCTTGGTTTATCCCGTCATAATAAGTAGTAAATAAAAATTCTTTATACAAAATTTCGAGTTTTTCGAGTCTGGGTACCTCGGCAATTTGATTGGGACAAACGTTTTACATAAATCTTCATTTTATATAAATGCGAAGACACGGGGTCTTCTATCATTGTCATCAAAGGCGCTACAGCCGCGGTCGGGCCTTGGTTTGGTCCAGAATATCCTTCCAGTCTGCTCGAGCTAGCGATCAGCTTTCTTCCTCCATTTTGTCACGCCGAGAGTTTTAAGGCCTCGGTTTCTTCGCCCGTCCGATAGCGGTCATATTGGTCTGTTTGCTTATGCTATGATTTATTTCTGCAGACTCAAAGGGTTCACCCCGGACCGTCACCAATTCAAAAGGGCGCAAACGAAGACCGGCTTCCAGGACGCTCTCAGCCGCGGTCCGTACCGACGACCCCGCATTCCTGCACTTCCTGCATCGGTGTCTGGAGTGAGTATTCATTTTAATTTATTTTTCTGCAGCCCATATACATCCTACTGCTGAGCATGACTGGAGGAACGAACACCAACCACGCTTGTCTAATGCGGATTGGCGGGGTTACCAGACTGGGAATAAATATCTGTACGTCATACATATATTTATGCCGATGCGGGGATCGAATCCGCGACTGTTGATTCCGTGGGCGGGGGGCCCGACCACTGAGCCAGTTGGTCGTCATTCATTCATTTAAATGTTTAAGTGAAAAAAGTAGAGGTTTCTTTATCTGAGATCCCGATTCTTCTTTTGACTCGATACACTTCTCTTCACTCTTTTTACGGTAACTATTGATGTAGTAACGAATAAAGAGAAGATAGGAAAGGAGAAATACAAAGTTGGGAGAAGGAAAGTTTAGGCGTTCGACTCTGTACATTAACGAAGGACTGTAACACAGGTATTAAATACATTTTTTTTGAATGTAAAAAAAGAGGATGAGAGAGTTTCTTTCGCCGTTACTTCTGTCTCACAGCGCCACTTTGTTTTCAAAGCGATTCATCTTTATGGCAGAACGATCATAAAAAGAAAAAAAAACTAACCAACCAAAAGGACTTTTGTACTTTTCCCGCCAATTTCATCAGTGATCCCCTCTTTCCTCCCATAATGATAATTTCCTTAAAGACCAGCAACGTTTCTGCACTGCCTATGGCACTGCGAATGCGTGCCTGGCATGCGTGTCTCCCATTAAAAACTCCGATTAACCATTAAAATATCCGAACTCGAGATTAAAAAGATTTCGTACTGCTTAATAAAATAGCATATTATCTAATAAAAAAATGAGAAAGATTGCTGTATTAGAAAAATATCTGAGTCGTTATTTATTATTTGTTTAATGCAATCAATATTAATTTACTATATTATTAACATGGCCTACTTTCAAAAGGCCTCAATCCACCTGTTTGTTAAACATAATTCTACATTGCATCACAATTTGGACTCTTTGGGCTCGAACGCGGAAATCGTTGACGGTCTGTTATTCTCGACTTGAGTGACTTATGCAATGATCGAAAGATGATGCCGCATATGTACTTTTTAAAGCCTTACGAAGAATGTATGCCTTATTGTAACTTAATCGGTGAATTTTATTTTAATATTTATATAGTTCAGTACATAAATACATATCGTCATGCCTGTTTCTCGTAGGGGTAGGCAGAGACCACAGATAATCCTCCGCTACGATCCCTGTACACCTTCCTTGCATCCTCTACACTCATCCATCTTTTCATCCATCCTTCCTCTCACATTTATCGTAGCGAAACGGCTCTCCGTTAGTCGCTTCTCGCACACGTAGAAATCAGGACTTAACGGGTGGCGAACCACGTCGCCGACATTTTTTAACAAATTAGGCTTATTAAAATTCGTCATAGTGAATCGCACGAGCCGCAAGGGAGGATGGAGGTCAGCTTTAACAGAGCCCCGTATGCTGAGGTAAGGCACTATAGTACCCGGGGGAGCCCGATTCCGGGACAGTCGGCACGCTTGCGACTGAGCTCGCCCCTAACCACGCATCCATTGGCACGGCAGACCGTGGATTGGAAGGGAAAAGGATAGAGAAGAAAGGAAAGGGCAGGGAAAGGGAAGATGGATGTATACAGGATGATAGGGATATGATACTACCGCAACAGAAGACCAGGAGTGATACGGTAGTCGCTCGGGAGGCCGGGGTCGCGTACCCGTGTACCAATACCATAACTACCGGACATGCGGCTAGGCAAAGATACTCCCTGGTTCAGTAGTTCAGTTTGTTACCCAAAGAACTGAATAAACACCGACAATATATAGGTATTCATTTAATTTAGACCTTGGGTACCAAATTGATGATAGATTTTTGCAAACCATACTACCCAAATAAGCAGGCAATTTTATATTGCAGATTAATTTCTACCAAAGAATTGATAATTTCAACAGTTTTTGTCAATTCTCGTGTTGAGAACAAAACAACATAATAATTCAAAGAAGAAAGCAAACTGATCGTGTGAAGAGAAATCACAAAATATTTAAATATCTAAGTGTCGTTTGCATCTCTACGGCCAATTACATTCAAACGCGCCAGTACGTCTCGTGAGTCGACTAGAGATTACCACCACCGAAACTATCGGATACAATAAATATGAGCGTATAAATCCAGTGACGGATATATATCCCTAACAATAATTTCTCATCTCCGCGCTGAGCCAAGTAACTCGCATCTGTAATATATGTACATACATAGATATACATACATACGTAGATATAATACGCCCATTTTCTGTAGGTGTATTCAGTGACTAGAAACCTTCATCTACTACGATTCCGGCACACATTTCTTGCTTCATTCACACTCATCACTCGTCGGTTAAGGGTACTTTTGACCTGACCTTTTTTTGAGTACTTCTGCAATTTGGTCAAGATATGATCTTCTTGGTACTACCGACCGTTCTATTCACATTCAGAACATAATTTTTCTTGTCAGTCGTCTTTCATCCATCTTGTAACTACAGGAATTTCTTCTTTCCTCTTTTAATTTCTCTCTCCCTTCCTTTCATATTCCCTCGGCCTTTATTCTGTTTATTTTCCCTCCATAATATTTAAAAACCAAATTGTTACGACGAACCAAATTAATACACATGTTAATGAGTTTCTTATATACACTTTTAATCTTAGAATTTTATTAAAAACTGTTTTTTGTAGTATCACCTATTTAACTCTGAGATTAATTTTGATGCAGTTTTTTCTTCTTTTGTTTATATAACTAATTAACTGTTGTACTATAGGAAATAACACCTGGCCTGGGGGTGTCCTACACCAAATTTATACGAACGCGATCTCTAATTTTGCTTTTTTCAGTACTCAAACTCATTCAGAGAACTATAGAGCGTATTATACTCGGATCGGATTTATTTAGTGAATTCGATTCTAAAACAAACAAATCCTGACAACTCAAGTCACCGATATAGATCTTCAAATAAGGTAACTGGTATAGCTCAATAGCTAACATCACCAGCCAGTCAATACTGGCTGGTGATGTTTATCGGAGAACCGATAACCGTTAGTATAGAAGGGTGTTGAAGTTCAAAACTTATATCCGATACAGATAAATAAATTTATACCCTCCTCTAGTCGTATCCGAAAGTTGACATCACTTATAATTGTGCACTGGCTCACTGCTGACCTTTTTGGGTTGGTGAGAATTAACGAAGGTCAATACATACAAAGGATAGTCCCTTAGATGGAAATAGAAAATTTATTGCACTGACAAAGTGATATATAGTATTTATGAGTGTTCATGTATGTATGTATATATAAATTTTATAATGAAAGGAATTACAAATACACATTCTTGACTGTTTTATTGTTAACAAATTCAAATTGATGGCAAGCTTGCAGTCGGGTCGTAGTCTTACTTTGGGGTGATCCCATAATCCCATAGTGGGTTATTTTCCACTCCTCCAGAAAGAGGGAGACCCCATACCCAGTGGTGAGACATATATCGTATGTCTAAAAAATGTTTCAAGCCTTGTGTAATATTATCAACTTCCATCTTAAGTATTATATAATATAAGCAAAATAAGGCGCAGGCCACACTGTAAACAAAGCGAAATCAAGTAAAGTTCGCTTAGTTTCGCTCATATAGCCACTGCGTATTTTTATATTTCATGAACTAATCAACTAAACCTTGGAAGTTTCAAAAAAAAACAAGCGCACTAATACGTTAAAGCTAGACAAGGTATTTGTGATGGCTATGGTGTTGCAAATGTGCGGCGTTCATAGCTTTACATTAGGTAACGCTTGGTCCTTTGCCTCCCTATCCTATATAAAAAAAATTAAACTACGCCAACGTGTGAAATATACATACTAGCGAACCCGATGAGGGAGAATAGACACCCGTCGCAGAGAGGCAGAGAGGTTCCCGCGCGTGACAATCCATTCATTGTTCTTTAATTTCCAGTGTTTCCCCCCTTTATTAAGCTCGCTTAGCTTTTGTAGTTGAGTCACATCAGCAAATATAATCGAAACTTAGCTTCGTTTGCCTCGTTCTCGGTGTGGTCTGCGCTTAACGCGTCCGAAATTAAACACGAAGCTCTCTATAGATTAGCTAAATGAACTTCGCTCTATTCCGCTTCGCGGCCCGTGTGGCCTGCGCTTAACGCGTCCGAAATTCAACTCGGAGGTCTATGCATTATTTTCC